>CM031613.1:54345867-54348367 GCA_018398815.1 Conus ventricosus | reverse complement strand
TGCACAAAAAGGCAAAATCCTTTCTCATGCGATGTGAACTCCAATACAGTCACACATGCGCGGGCGCGCCTTTTATGACATGCATTACAAAAGGTGGGAAAAATTACAGGTGTCAAAAAAAAAAAAAAAAATCTCCGGTGGGATAGAAGACTGGTAGAGGCGACAGTCTATCCCCAAAATCATAGAAATGAAAATAGTGGCGATTTCGGGTGGTTTAGCTATAGCAGTCAATCGAGAGGCTTTGCCATACATACCATATAAAATAGACTGGTGTTCTCATGTTCAACTGGAGACAATGCAAAATTTGGGTGGGAAACTACTCAGAAGGTTTACGCCACTGATCTAGGATAAATGACAGCTATAATACTCATTCCGGCAGAGGTTGATATGACGACGAACAACGTGACTGTCGCATAGACCCATCTTATGACGCGTTTTGGAAACGGCGCATACTCAACGGTCCCGACTTGGGGAGCGGCTGTAAAAGTGGTCTTTCACCCAACAGCAAACATAAGCACAGTCACGCTCTTCAATGTTACCCATGATGAAAGCCAGGTACTTTTCCAGATGACTTGCGTATCAAGATCACTGTCAGGATATGCAGGCCATAAAGCATGAAACTGTGGGTAAACATGCAATGAAAAAAGAATCAGTTTGAGGACAAAAGTGGAAAAAGACAAACAGTTCAAGTGTTTCAGTACACCTTTGCTGCGTGTTCCTATTGACAGGAAAATCCTGATCCTTCGGAGATGATGCAGCTGGAGGGCTACGCTGCGGCTTATCATGAATGCAGGCATGAATACGAAGGAGCCATACATGTCTTCAGTCTGCTGAAAAAGAGGGCATGCTGATGTTTAACTCCAGAAGATGAGTCTGAGAGCGTACTGTGGAATCAGGCAGTGCACCGTGCCATCAGTCACAGAATCAGGCAGTGCACCGTGCCATCAGTCACAGAATCAGGCAGTGCACCGTGCATCAGTCACAGAATCAGGCAGTGCACCGTGCCATCAGTCACAGAATCAGGCAGTGCACCGTGCCATCGTCACAGAATCAGGCAGTGCACCGTGCCATCAGTCACAGAATCAGGCAGTGCACCGTGCCATCAGTCACAGAATCAGGCAGTGCACCGTGCCATCAGTCAGAATCAGGCAGTGCACCGTGCCATCAGTCACAGAATCAGGCAGTGCACCGTGCCATCAGTCACAGAATCAGGCAGTGCACCGTGCCATCAGTCACGAATCAGGCAGTGCACCGTGCCACCAGTCACAGACACAAACTCCTCCTCCCGTTTACAGCCAGGGAGACAAGCTTCTCTGGGTAGAGGGAGGTAACTGCAAAGTCAAAGGAGTCTGAGGGTGGGTGGGTGGGGTGGGGGTGGGGAACAAAAGCTGGGAACAGAAGAAGAATAAATACAAGGGCAGTCAGAAGGTGAAGACGAGTTGGCTATTATCATGTGGGCCTGGAGGCAGAAATGTACCTAAAACAGCAACACCTCAGGTATTCCAGAGTAGAAATGCTCAGGACACGACAGGAAATGCCTAAACAAACACAAAATGTGTGACATTTTTTCCTCCCTCCAGGTCAGGTCAGTAGACAGAATGGCTTTGAAGTGTTTGTAGCACATTCTGTAATCATTGAATAATATTGCGCTTTCACGTCTGTATGAGTTACCATTTAATATCTTTTACTTCGATGTATAAAAGGATTTAACATAATTCATAAATATAGCATGTTGCAAACTGTGAATTCAAAATGAAAGTGATGTATCGCTAGCATATATAAAATGGATAACACTTGACTGGGTCTTTTTCAGAACAACTATATAATTTGAAGATTGGTGGTAAAGACCGAAACAAAAGGGGGGTCAAAGAGAAAACAAAAACAATACACAACGTTTCGACTCTAAATTAGAGTCTTTTTTCCCAAGTGACATGAAACTGAGGACACAGGAATTGTTTCAACAAATTTGAAGTGACAAGAACTCAGAACACACACACACACACACACACACACACACACACATGCGCGCTCCCCGCCCTCACCCACCCCCACACACCTACTATTATAGAGAGGAGAGGGGGGAGGGGGCGGGGGGAAGGGGAGGGGGGAGAAGCACGTTTGTTTATAACTCATAAAGATATGCATACCTTAGGGTGTTGATATATACATGCACAACGCAAACAATTTTTTCAACCTCAAAAAACTTTTGAAAAACAACAAGGGTAGGGTAGTGCTGATGACCACAAACAAGCTACCGGCATGTTGCGAAAAAGAAACAACAAAAAACAAAAACCACACACACACATATTTTCGGACAGTCCACATTGTATAACTACAATGGCGACTCCATCACCTCAGTCCTTGATGTTCATGTCCATGGGGAGTGAGCGTCCCTAGCCTAGAGATCAGAGATGATTCAAGGAATTTACGGTGTATGGCATCCGAGTGGTTTTGGTGAACAATCAACCTACCAGACTGCACCTGTATCGTATGTACTCCA
>CM031613.1:54317509-54345767 GCA_018398815.1 Conus ventricosus | reverse complement strand
CTGGCCCTGTTTACGACCCTGAAACAAGAGCCAGGTACCATCTCTTTCACACCCCAGCGCGGCGCACGAAACACAGACGACAACTCAAGTCACTGGAGTCACGCCCATCGCCCGTCAAGTAGCCTCCCCTGACGGCGCTTTCCATGATCCTCTACCCCTCCCTTTCCCTTCCCACTCCGCTTCTCGTCTCCTCCCTCCTCCTACCCCCTCCCTCCACTTTCTACTGCATGCACCGTGGTCTTTGCAATCGGGTGGTGGCTAGATTATCCTCTCCGTCCTGAAATGAATATACCATTAACCGTCCGTTCTGTGAAGTGTATTATGGCTTTCAAACGCGCAGCCTTCGGCTGTTTACTGATTGCATGAGTGCCTGCGTCTTGATGGTCAAGATTGTCAAGTCAAGATTGTCAAGATTATGTGGGTTACACTATCATCTGACTGTACTTGTGGTTTGATAACAAAGGTTCGTGTGTGTGTGTGTGTGTGTGTGTGTGTGTGAACTGTTCGAGGAAGACTGTTCACAAACAAGTCAAGTGAGTGTACAAGATGGGAAGTAATTAATGATTTGGTGATCAATAAAAATGGGAAGTAAATAATAGTAAATTGATTGTATTATCCCCCCCCCCCTGCTTTCTCCCCTCCACGACCCCCACTCCCCCCACTCCCTCGTCCTAACCTCTCACCCTTTTTACCAAGTGACAGTGATGTACTCCCAAACCGCTTATTCCGGTTTCCTATTCACAGCCTCCACACCCGGAATGTTAATGTCATCAACCCCTCTACCGGTACTGTGCTACCCTATTTTCATCTGTACCCTGATCTGGCTTAGTCACCAACACTACCCCTGGAATCAAACTATATTACCCCACCCCTACCCGACCCCTCTTTTCCAAATGCTTCACATCAAACATGAAACATGAAAATCTGAAGTGGTAGCGTTTGTGGCATGTGCAAGAAACGTCCTCTGCTTGATCTGGATCTTTTTTTTCCAAACACCAATTGCAAGGAAGGTCAAGAATTCGTCCTCACTTTCAGATTCTGCCAAAGGTGATTTTTACTTGTACAATTAAGTATTCTTCCCTGAAAGTAATGAAAGAAGTAACGCAGTCAGGCCTCAGAGTGCATGGAATAAACAACGTGGAATCACCGGCGAGAGAGAGGAGAGAGAGAGAGAGAGAGAGAGAGAGAGAGAGAGAGAGAGAGAAGAGAGAGAGAGAGTTCAAACAAAGGTCCCTGAGCCCCATCCAGTGTGATCCTGGCCCTGTTTACGACCCTGAAACAAGAGCCAGGTACCATCTCTTTCACACCCCAGCGCGGCGCACGAAACACAGACGACAACTCAAGTCACTGGAGTCACGCCCATCGCCCGTCAAGTAGCCTCCCCTGACGGCGCTTTCCATGATCCTCTACCCCCTCCCTTTCCCTTCCCACTCCGCTTCTCGTCTCCTCCCTCCTCCTACCCCCTCCCTCCACTTTCTACTGCATGCACCGTGGTCTTTGCAATCGGGTGGTGGCTAGATTATCCTCTCCGTCCTGAAATGAATATACCATTAACCGTCCGTTCTGTGAAGTGTATTATGGCTTTCAAACGCGCAGCCTTCGGCTGTTTACTGATTGCATGAGTGCCTGCGTCTTGATGGTCAAGATTGTCAAGTCAAGATTGTCAAGATTATGTGGGTTACACTATCATCTGACTGTACTTGTGGTTTGATAACAAAGGTTCGCGTGTGTGTGTGTGTGTGTGTGTGTGTGTGTGTGTGTGTGTGTGTGTGTGTGTGTGTGAACTGTTCGAGGAAGACTGTTCACAAACAAGTCAAGTGAGTGTACAAGATGGGAAGTAATTAATGATTTGGTGATCAATAAAATGGGAAGTAAATAATAGTAAATTGATTGTATTATCCCCCCCCCCCCCCCCCCCGCTTTCTCCCCTCCACGACCCCCACTCCCCCCACTCCCTCGTCCTAACCTCTCACCCTTTTTACCAAGTGACAGTGATGTACTCCCAAACCGCTTATTCCGGTCTCCTATTCACAGCCTCCACACCCGGGAATGTTAATGTCATCAACCCCTCCACCGGTACTGTGCTACCCTATTTTCATCTGTACCCTGATCTGGCTTAGTCACCAACACTACCCCTGGAATCAAACTATATTACCCCACCCCTACCCAACCCCTCTTTTCCAAATGCTTCACATCAAACATGAAACATGAAAATCTGAAGTGGTAGCGTTTGTGGCATGTGCAAGAAACGTCCTCTGCTTGATCTGGATCCTCCCCCCCCCCCCCCCCCCACGACTTCCCTCCTCAGGCTGTAAACAAGGGTGTTGCGGAATGCACCCAGACACACATTTCAGGTAGGAAGGTCTGACAGAGCTGTAGACTACACACCCATTGTCCAGTTTGGAGCGAATCAGAGCTCTGTAAAGATGGAGAAGAATTTTCTCATCAATGCCCCAATCTATATGTGCCACAACCCTCAGAATGTTCACTGCTTTGTTTTCAAGTATTATATGGGTCTTTTTAAGTTCAGTTTTCGAACAAAGATAATACTTAGGAATTTAGTTTCCCTCACAGCTGGAATGACGGATTTGTCCTGGCGAATTTCAGGATCTGCGAAGAACTGTCAAAAATTGTAAAAGTGACTACACTGAGTTTTGGTACCCATAAAGGTTAACCCATTGTCCTCGGCCCGCTGTCGGATCTTACCCACACAAAATTGGAGTCGACATTGTATGCTGGTATAGGTGGCTCCAACTGCGTAGAGTTTGAAGTCATCAACAGAGAGGACTCGGAACTCTTGTTTACAGAATTGACAATCTCATTAATTTTGATGCTGAAGAGAGCAGGCAAAAGAATGCCCTCTTTGGCATACACCAAACTCCTGCCGATGGATGTCAGACAGCATGGTGCCAACACGTACTTAGGAAGCCAGAAAGTTCTAGATAAAATAGGCAAATGATCTTGAAGACCTAGCTCATGAAGATCCATAAGAATTCAATATTTCCATGAGGCATCACAACCTTTTTCAAGTTAAAAAGATAGCTAGCACGTTTTGTTTGTTAATGAAGGTATTCCAGATGGTGGTTTCCAGCTGGACTAAATGGTCAACAGTAGACTGATACTTTCAGAACCGCCACTGTCCGTTTGGCTAAATGGTCATCAGTTTCCAGCTTCCACATCAGATGGGAGTTGACCACTTTTTTCCATTAGCTTGCAGATGCAGCTGGTCAGAGTTACTGGACGATAATTTGAAGGGTTGGTAAGGTCTTTTCCAGGCTTGGGAATAGGAATGATCAGGGCTTTCCGCTCTCTCTGGTCTAGATATGATTGCACTCTGTGAAGGGTTTGGAGACCCCTCAGGCATAACTTCCATTCCATATAAACACAGGCATGGGGAGCTAGACTGACAATGTCTGTTGAAGAAGTGCATGAATAATTCTTAAAACAAGCAGTGACCCAGCTTTTGGGCTCTGGACAGCACATTTCAACCCAAGATTAAAACAGAGGGAGCAAGAGTTTTATTACGCATATAAAGTAGATACTTGGCAAGTGCTGGAAAAAGAGAGAGAAAAGAGAGAGAGAGAGAGAGAGAGAGAGAGAGAGAGAGAGACAGAGACAGACCGAGACAGAGAGAGAGAGAGAGAGAGCCATGTTACATGAAGAGATGGAAATTCATCTTTTGACAATGATTCAGAAAAAAAACAACCGTTGTGGACACACACTGAAACTCAGGAAGAAAAGAAAAGATGAATATACCCTCATAAATATGCAAGAAGGGGTCTGAAGAGGGTGCAGAGGTAAAAGGGGTTACGGTTGGAGAAGAATACATGACTGTGGAAAAAAAGGTGTAGAAAAGAGACAGATCCACTGCCAGAACGACTGGAGAGTGGGAAAAAACAACAACAACAACAACAAAAGAAAGACATCGTCAACACAGGAAAAAACAAATAACGCAAAGGTGAAGAAGTGTCACCTCCCCATCCCAACTTCTGTGTCACAGGCCCGATGTGGGGGCCAGGGAGGGGGGGGGGGGGGGGGGGGGAGGGGGGGGGGGAGAGTGGAGGCCCAGACACTATAAAGCTCACCTGGACACTGGTCTTCTCACGACAGGTGTGACTTGATGCACACGGCCTGTCCTCCTTCGTACCTTCCTTCCAAGTGGAAAAATCCGGGTCGTTGCGTAGATATCGTCAAGGAACTGCTGACAGGGAAGGCTATCAATGTTGTTATGCAAACAGAGCTCTCTCTCTCTCTCTCTCTCTCTCTCTCTCTGCATCCCTGCGTGCGTGTGTGTGCATGTGCGCGCACGTGTGTGTGTCTGTGTGCGTGCGTGCGTGGTATGCGCGCGCGCGCGCGTGTGGTGTGTGTGTGTGTGTGTGTGTGTGTGTGTGTGTGTGTGTGTGTGCGTGTGTGCTTGCGTGTGTACATCCGCGCGTGCCTCTGTGTGTTGTCTCTGTGTGTGCGTGTGTGTGTGTGATTGAAGGGTGGAGATGGCCCTTCATTGAGACTGTACTTCAATTGTGCTATTCAAAATAGCTCAGTAACCCTTCTCCCTTCGCCCCACTTGAACCCCCTACCCACCCACCCCCATCTCTGTCTCTTCTCTCTCTTTATCTCTCTCTTTCTCTCTCTCTCTCAAAAATAGAAGGGACCGAGTGCACATTAGTATTCTCCATATATGAAAGGGAGAGGCAAGACAATATGAGAAAAGACTGAAAAGACAAGGTAAAAAATCTTTATCAACAGGGTTATAACATAAGCCTGAGCGGCATGTTTTCCCATCCTACCTTTATAAAAGTGTAGACAAGTTAAGCAGAAGAAATGATTAAACAAGTCCCATGATCACAATACAGAAAATTGCAATCAATAGGCTAGGTATTCAGACATTTAAGTGTTAGAACTAAAAATAGTAACACATGTTCTTCACAAAGAAATATACAAACAGTAGGGAAACAGATGGCCAGAGAGATAGGGAGGGAGAGAGAGAGAGAGAGAGAGAGGGAGGGTGGGGGAGGGGGGGGTTGTTAACACACAAATTGCAGGGCATACAATCCTCAGTTCACTGTCTGACGCGCTCACTCTTAAAATCTGCCTTGCCACTAGCTCCTCACCTCTGCCTTTACCTCAGCAGCGCCTTGGCATCTCTTAAAGGGGTATTTTCTACCCGACGACAAGTGGGTCGGGGACAGGAGAGAGAGACCATAAAAGCGGCCAACAGGTGTCGGGTATGGGGCAGAAGGTGACCCTGGCCGTGGCCTGCGTTGGGTGCAGGGTGTGAACGTAGGGGCAGCAGCTCTGGCTGTGGGCCGTAAACATGTCCGGGGATTTTTTTTTTTTTTTAACATTAGTGTCCCATGCCATATTCTGCTCCCATGCGCAGTTTGCATGTGGATGGGGAGCAAAAAGGACATTTTTTGGAGAGGGGGTAATGAGGGGGTTAGGGGGCATGAACGCTTTACAACACGAAGCAGGAGACTTGAGACCCACACAGTTACACACCGCCTGCTGATGTTGCCGTGTTCAAATGTCCCTGTTTGTTTTGTATGCCTCTTGTCTGTATGGGTGCTGGGGAATGGGTACTGCAAGTAGTGTTATTTTTGAGTAAGATGCAGTACCTGTTCCACTATGAGAGCGAACATTACCTTGCTTGTTCATTACTGATGTTGACATCTTCAGATTATTTTACTATCTCTATTTTCATTCTGATAGCTATTGATGACATTTAAGCTTTTTTGTAGACATATGGCGACAAGGTAGTGAAAATTTAACACTCTGCCTTGAGTAAATACTGGCTGTCCAATCGGCAGTGTCTTCCTGCCTGTATGGCTTTATCTATCTATTCATCTTTCTATCTATCTACACACACACACACACACACACACACACACACCACACACACACACACACACACACACGCATACACATACATATATACATCATACATTTCTTTGCGGCATTTAAATAGTTTTCAAAGTTATTTTTTAAGATTAAAAAAAAATCTGGGCATAAAAGAAAAATCAACGGAATGCCTGATGCTCTCAGCCTGGCTGAATTTTATGCATAATAAGATGTCTCTAGTTTAACAACCATGTAATTAACTGCTTGGATTGTTTGTTTATTTTTTTTTTTAATATTTTTTTCCCCAGTTATCTGACCTGTTTATGATGCGACATTCTTTGTAAGAGTGTTATAGCCCCGAAAAGGCAACGTGGGGTCAGATGGGCTATCATAATCGAAACTTCGAGCAAAATACATTTACTTCTTGTCTAAATTTTATTAAAGACTACATTTTGTTGACGTGATATCATCACGTTCTTAACTGTACACACAACCATCTCCACTTCCAAAACAAATGCAAACCCTTAAAGCAAAGCACATCAGTGAATCTGCCTTGCTCCTCGCTTAAGTTTGCTTACATTGATATCTATATTTTCAACTTATGTATATTTTCTGAAAGTTCTGTATGGATGCTATAGCACTTCGGGTGTTTGCTTTCGTCTGAATGTACATTAAAAACATAATGTATGTTTACAAACATCTGTTACTATCAACTACAAATAAAGGAACAGCATTGCATACCCTCAGTGTCAATATGATATTAACACAAGGTTATATCATTCATCAGTTCCAAACAAGAACAAGTCATGAGCATTTGACCTCCCCAAAACCAGACTAATCCACAGGGTTGTGCATTCGATAATTGTATACAATCTTTGTCCGACTGGCAAATATTACAAAATTAATCATTTTGCTTCAAATATCATTTCCCAAAAGTTTGACGAACATTCATTGAAAGATATAGTCTGAAAATTTCTCTGCTTATCATTTTTACCCACATCAAGTCTGAGACACGGCACCTATCGACAGAATGCAAACAGAACAGTTTTCAGATACAATGGTTCATCTTTAAGTCGAAAATCAATCTGCCCAAAGTGTTTTTAATCAGTTTGGTTCAATTCAATGAAAAACAATTAATCAAGGTGGCCGTTTTGCAGTTTTACCTATCAAACACAGGTTAAACGTGGCTGCACTGAATGTTTTATGTCATTTCATATGAGGTGGACTGGTCCAAGTAAGAAGGTACATTTTGAAAAGGGAGTAGAAGTGGACGAGAATCCCCAGACAGATCTAGCCCAGCTAGTCACCACCTTCAGGCTCAGAGAAAAAGGACATGACCAACTCTTCATTCGTCTCCATAGCTGCAGAAACAATATAACAGTAAAACTGAAGCCTAAAAAAAATCGTGTTCTGTGAAAATGCCTCAGAATAACCCAAAAGAGATTCATTGTATGCAGAGGCATATTGAGTTTGTTATGCTCATAATGATGACTGGCGGCAACAACTGTGCTGGTAAGTGGCTGAGGTGTGCAGCAGGACAGAATTCACGAGAAGAGAGAGAGAGAGGAGAGAGAGAGTTCACCATCGGTAGTATTTCAAGAAAGTCGTTTCAACCACACTTCAAGAGGCAGGAGAAAAGATGTTTAAAAAAGGGCTTCATGAGAATGCGAGCCAGGAGAGTGTGGGGTGTGGAAGGGAATCTAGCGGAGAGGTGGGAAAGGAAGAGGTGTAGTGGGAGGATACTAGCGGGAGAAAGGTGTGGCAAGGGGTGGATCCAATGGCATAATGAACGACCAGCGTTAAAAAAAAAAAGAAAGAGAGAAAAAAAAAAAACCATCGTCAACCAAATGGAGACGTAATCCCGACAGTGAAGAAGTGTCCCCGCAAACCGTCTATGTCACAGGTTTGACGTGGAGCCCGGGGGGTAGGGATGGGGGGTGGGGGGTGGGGAGAATGGGCCCACATACTATAAACCTCCCATGGGACACGGGTCTTCTCACGACAGGTGTGACTTGATGCACACAGCTTGTCTTCTTTCATTCCTTCTTTCCTTTCGTGTGGGGAAATCAGATAATGGCCGTTTCATGGTCTTTGTCAAGGGACTGCCGACAGTGTAAGTTATCGATCCTGCCATGCTGACAGAGCTGTCCCCCTTTCTTCTCCCTCTCTTTGTCTATGATGCGTGGAGATGGTGTCTCAGAGAGCAACTGCGCTTTCGTGAAGATACTGACCATGACTTAGTCCCCCTCCTCTTCCCGCCTCCTCCCTTGAACAACCCCCCCCCCCCCCCTCTTTCTCTCTCACTCCATATTGATCAGCTGAATGCACGTAAGTACTGTCAAAATGCAAGGCAAAGAGAGAGGCAAAAGACAAACTTTTTTATCAATAAGAGTTAAACATATAATCCTGGGTGACTGTTTTTGTACATGATGCCTTTACCTAGGAGGATATAAACGACATAGGACAAAGGATCAAACAAGCACCCAAATCATGGCACAGAAAACAAACCAAAAAAGTCAACAAGCTTTACATAGAAAGTGCTCTCTTCCACTGTCCCTCTTCTACTTCATTCACCACTTTGGCTTCACAAGGGGAGTATTGTGCATGTTTATGTCTGTATTTTTTTGTCGCTGAGGAAGGCATTTTGCCGAAAATTTCTTGTCCTGTTTTGTGTCGTGCATTAAATCGTCGTTACTTCACACTTTGTTTTGTGTGCTCTTCTGCTTTTTTGTCGTGTTTCAGTAACGCCGCAGTTTGTTTCATTTGCCGTTTATACAATCCATCGTCGAAATCCGACGTACTCTCTCTTAAAACCCTCTTTGTCACGCAATTCACTTCAGCCTTTACCACAGCAGCGCCTTGGCATCTCTTAAAGCGGGTATTTTCTACTCGAGGACAAGTGGGTCGGGGACAGGAGAAGACCATAAAAGCAGCCTACGGGTGTCGGGTATGGGGCAAAATGTGACCCTGGCCGTGGCCTGCGTTGGGTGCAGGGTGTGAACGTAGGGCAGCAGCTCTGGTTGTGGGCCGTAAACATGTCCAGGGGTTTCTCTTTTACTGCTGTTGTCCTGCGCATTGCTTTGTTCCCATGCACAGTCTGAACGCAGGGGAGAGGTGGTTTCTGAGGGAAGGGCTGGGAGAGGGGAGTGAGAACGCCTCACCACACTGCTGCAAACTGAGATCTGTTTACTGAACTACTGCCTGCTGATGTTGCCGTGTTCATACGTCCCTGGTTGTTCTGTGTGCCTCTTGTCTGCCTGGGTGCTACGGAATGGTCACCACATGCAGTGTTAGCTTAGGGTGTCTTGCAGGTAACGTTCGCCGTGGAAGCGAACTTCACTTTCTGTATTTATCATTCACTGTCCACAGTCTTCTGGCTTGATTGTGTCTATTAAACATTTGACTGCAAGTTACACTGTCTATAGTGAGCACTTACTATCCATTCTGTGGCACATGTTGGTTAATGTGTATTTTTTTCCAGGTTTTTGTTTGTGGCACTTAAATGATTTTAGTTATCATTTTAACAGTTTTTTTCCCCCAAATCTGAGAGTCAAACAATGGCATCAAGGAGAAGGCCTTGTATTCTCAGCATAGCCATACGTATATGCAGTAAAATGTCAATAACTCATCCACCACGTTATTACTGGCTTCTAGTGTTTCTTTTTTCCATCAGTGTGTGTGTGTGTTGTGTGTGTGTGTGTGTGTGTGTGTGTGTGTGTGTGTGTGTGTGTGTGTGTGTGTGTGTGTGTGTGTGTGTGTGTGTGTGTGTGTGTGTGTGTGTGTGTTGATGAAACAACTTTTTATGATGCGACATTTGTTATGTGTCAGTTCGACAACCCTGAAAAGGCTCTTTGTGGATCGGCTGACCTTTAACAATCAAACTTAAAACACGAGACTGCTTTGTGTCTAATTTACTTAAAGACCATCTTTTGTCTTAACTGTATTCTGAATCTGACGATTTTGCTCTTGATCGTGGATTAAACTGCCACTTCCAGAACAATTTCAAGTCCTCAAAGCATGAAAGGTCTGGGAATCTGCGCTGTGCTGGACTTTGCTTGGTCACCAGCGACATCGAAATCATTCTTGACCTGTGAACATTTTCTGAAAGTCCTGTGTGGATGTTGTATGCTCAAAGTATTTCCTTTGGTCTGGACACACATAAAAAATATCTGTGTATCTCCACACACCCATAACACACAGAGCAAATACATGAAAGGCGCTTCATATCCCCAGGACAGCATACATAATCACAAATTTATTCATTTTTGGGGAAGAACAAATCATGTCCATCTGCCCTCATCAAAAAGGAATTATCCGCAGGGGTTGCACATTCCATAACTGCATATATTCTATGCTTAACTGGCAAATACTGCAAAAGAATGAATCCTGCCTAAAGATATTGGGTTTGAAGCCTTAACGAACATTTTTTGTAAAAATTAGTCTAGACATAACTGCAACTGCACCACCCCCAACGCTGCACTGAGTTTTCAATGCCCCTTTTCCATGAGGTAAAGTGGTAGAAATAGGAGAGAACACCTTCACCTTGGATCTTAGGAGGACACAAAACACCAGACGGAACTAGGTCAGCAATTCACCACCTCCAGGTTTGGAAAAGGACACAACAAACTGCTCTCTACTCTCTACAAAAAGAACACTTCCTTCATCTCTGACTCTGTGGCACTGTAATGTCTTGTCTTCATGTCCTTGACTTTAGGAAGAAAAAGAAGACAATTAAATTTGCCTCCGCCTTGTTTGTAGTACATTTGCATTAATTCTGTAAAGCAGAGCATGTTCAATTAATTGGAAGAAAAGGATTTCTATCGACGATACATGAACCACCTCTGAATTGATGTAACATTTCAGGCCTTAGAGTTCACCCCTGGTCCTATATTAAAGCCACATGGCTTCCTCAAAATAGCCCATTCGTTTCATATTAATCAGTCAGCTTGGAACCACCTAGTTTGTATCCAGATGGGCATGTAAAAGAAAAGAACGGAATTAACTTTCACACACACACACACACACACACACACACACACACACACACACACACACACACACACACACACACACATTCTCAAAGCACTCTAACTGCTCTGTCTAGTTCAACACAGTAAACTAAAATCTGATTAAAATTCTGTTATCACCTTAATTGCGCCGTTTCCTCTTTTGATTTGTTTTGTTCGTCGATCCATCCGCATTCATGTCACAAATCACCCACATTGTTCTGTGTTCACACAGCAAACAGTCACTCTTGTATAACTTATGCTTTCATCTGTTATAATCATTTGATACCATTTTTAGGCTCACTTGAAAACAAAATTTTTTGAACAACGTAAGAAGTCCACAACGATTGTCGACTCTTCATATGTGCAAACAAAAAAAGAATGATGGAACACATAGACTACATAAAAACTGGATGTCCTATCATCGACCACCATTGTCTTAATACGAGTATTAAGTTTCAAAGGACAATTGCAAACAAAAGGTTTGTATTCTCATGATAACAATTACAAACAATTTTTTCTTTAAGCATAGTCAGAGCTAAACATCTTAAAAAACGAAATACTGTTTATCGACAGTTAATTGACATCTCATATAAAAAGGGGAAGGGGGAGGGGATGGGAATCATAATATCACTAGTAGTAATTTCAGTTGTTAGTAGTAATAATGGTAGTAATGACTGTAGCAACTATAGTTCTTGAGGGAACAAAGAATGAAAATACAAGAGTACAGGCCATACTGTAAGCCATTTAGGTGTCTTTTAAGTCCGTTTCTAACGCATTCTAGTGACGGAACTCAATGTACGTTACATTCTGTTGCTCCCATCTGCGCACAGTCCATGTATTTCTCATGATGTCTCTTTCTCTGAAAGCTACATAGCTATAGAGGGGACGTTTACGTCGTAACTTTACTATCTATCTTCTGACGAGTGACATCAGGGGTTGGTATTCCACTTCTCTTTTTCATGCTCTTCTGTCTTCGTGGCGACAGTATTATCCAATGCACTCAATGAACCCTGGTGTGGCAAACACTTATAGGCTGTTTCTGTACAGCAGAGGCGATGGTGATGGAAGTGTTGGACAGTAGATTCAAGGGACTTTTCCACGTATGGAGGTGGAGGCTGTCACATATGCATGTTAGAATTATATCCCTTGATTATTATTTATCTTAATGATGATTGGGTTGCTGGGACTCGACTAGGATGGCAACTTAACTGTAGTTGTAATAAAACTACTATCGAACTCAACATTGATTTATGTTCATATTGTGAAGAATGTGGATAAAAAAAATATAACATGGTGTCAGAGACGGGAATCCAGTAACGAGATCGAACAGCTTTAAAACAGCAAAACAACGCTTCAAATCAAGTTTGAGGTAAACACTGATCGAAGTTACGGATGCTGCTGGTTGCCAAGGTAAACTTAAAAACAAACGATCGTCAACGATGTCGAGCGGAGAAGACCATCGAGCAAGACCTTCTACAAGCAAGTCTAGAAGGCGAAAGACCTCATGCAACGTTCCTCCACCATCAAAATTGACTTTGAACAACCACAGTGGATCAGCAATCACTGAATGGAAACGCTTCAAAAGATCGTGGAAGAACTTTGAAATTGCTTCAAGACTGCAGCAAGAAACGCCGCAATACAGATGTGCCGTGTTCCTGTCCTGCATCGGAGAAGAAGCAGCGAACTCGTCGATGGATTTTCGTTCACTGCTGAGGAAAATGACGACGACATTGACATTGTCATGAAAAAATTTGAAGACTTTTTCGTAGGTGAAACCAACGAAGTCTACGAAGCCTACCTGTTCAACAAAAGAATACAGGACAGTTCAGAAAGCATTGAAGTGTACATCGCTGAACTGAGAAAACGTGCCAAAACTTGCAACTTTGGTAACTTAGAAAACAGAATGATTAGAGACAAAATAGTTGTGGGTGTGAATGATGATGTTGTTAGACAAAAATTACTTGAGGTAAAAGATCTAAAACTGGAAAAATGCATTGAAATTTGCAGAGCACATGAAAGTTCCAAATCACAAGTGAAAAAAATGACAACATCAGATGAAAAAATTCACAAAATAAAATCACATAAACACAAAGTTAGTCATAAAAATGCAAAAGGAAAAAAGCATCATGACAAAACTTATGAAAAAGATGAGAAAGAAAGTCAATGCACAAGATGTGGATATACACATTCTAAAGGAAAATGTCCTGCATTTGGTAAAAAAATGTACATTGTGTTCAAAATACAATCATTTCAAGCAATGCTGTAAAAGTAAAAAGAAAAAAGTACACAGCATGCATGATGACAGGTTAAACACTGATACAGAATCTGATTTTGACACAGATTCAGAGAGTGAAGTCAGTGTAGGTGTGGTAAATAAACCCAAAGCAAAAATAGAAGGGAAAGAATTGTTTGTCACTGCAGATGTTCAAAACCAAAGTATCAAATTTAAAATTGACACTGGTGCTCAAGCAAACATCTTGCCATTGCAGACATACAAAAAGTTTGACACAAAACCTGCAATGAAAAAGACCAAAACAAAACTGACTAGCTACACAGGTGAGACATTGAAAACTGTTGGTACTTGTAAACTTTCTGTGATGACAAAGAGCTGAAATTTTTTGTTGTAAATACAAATCAATCTGCACTCATAGGTCTTGAATCAATTGAAGAATTAAACATAGTTCAAATCTTGAGTGTAGATGCTGAAACAGTCTACACAGATTTTCCTGAATTATTTCAAGAATTAGGGTGTCTCAGTCAGCCACATCACATTGAGTTGGACCCAACAGTAAAACCTGTCATACAGCCACCAAGAAAAATCCCCTTTGCACTGAGAGGTAGAATCAAGGAAGAACTTGACAGAATGGAAAAACTAGGTGTTATTGAAAAACAAGAAGGACCGACAGATTGGGTCAGTAGCATGGTGGTTGTAGAAAAACCAGACAAGACTTTGAGGATTTGCATGATCCCAAAGATCTTAACAAAGCTATAAAAGGAGAGCATTTTGCCATGCCAACAGTTGAAGAAGTTACAGCACAATTAGATGGAGCTGAATTTTTCACAAAACTGGATGCTCAAAGTGGATTCTGGCAAATACCGCTAGATGAGGAAAGCTCAAATTATGCTGCATGCAGACACCATTTGGCAGATATATTTTTAAAAGATTACCAATGGGTCTGGCTAGTTCGAGTGAAGTATTCCACAAAACAATCAAACAGTTGTTCAGTGACATTCCAAGAGTTGATAACTGGGTTGATGACATTCTTGTATCAGGATGCACACAAAAAGAACATGATGATGCACTGACAGCAACTCTAAACAGAGCACAAGAGAGCAACCTCACTCTAAAGAAAAAGAAATGTGAATTTTCACAAAAAGAGATCAAATACATTGGTCACATCATAAGCAAAGAAGGCATCAAACCAGATCCACAAAAGATTGAAGCAATAAAAAACATACCTTCACCCAAAAGCAAAAAAGATCTGCAAAGATACTTGGGAATGATCAACTATCTTGGAAATTTTTTTCCACAGATGGCTGATTACACTGCACCAATGCGTACACTTTTGCAGAAAAAAGTAGACTGGCAATGGAATCAAGAGCAGGAGGAAGCATTTCAGAAAACAAAGGACATGTTAACAAAAGCTCCCATTCTAGCTCATTACAATCCAAAGAATGGTACAAACACTCAAAAAGTTATTACAGAAAGCAAGGACAGCAATCAGGACGTGTACTTGGCAGTATTGAACTACAGGACCACACCAATCAATAGCAAACTTCCATCTCCAGCAGAAATACTCATGAACAGAACACTTAAAACAAGACTCAATGTTCCAACAAAGAAATCTAAAAAGAAGAAATCTGATCAAGTCAGAAAGGAACTAAAAGAAAAACAAAAGAAGCAGAAACACTATTATGACAAAGGAGCAAAAGCGTTGTCTAAACTCAAACCAGATGACAAAGTCTATGTGAATGACAAAGATGTGTGGAAACCAGCAAAGGTTATAAAACCAGCAAATACACAAAGATCATATTATGTTCAAACGGAAACAGGCACACTGAGGAGAAACAGAAGAGATTTGATGAAAGTGAAAGAAAACAAAAGTACAAATACTGACAGAATTAAACAAAGCACAAGTACAAATCCAAACAGAAAACAAACAAATCTGACAAACAGCACATTTACCAAGAAGAAAGTGAGAGTGAATATGACACTGACACAAACAGTAAGACGACTAAAGAAAACACAAAACAAGGAAACAAACACATGATGCCAAACAAACAAACAAAACAAGTAAACCAAAAGGCACTTCAGAAACAGAAGTTTCTGAACACACTACAACAAGGAGTGGTAGAATTGTGAGAATGCCTGAAAGAATGAATGAATATTTTGTTTGAAATGTTATATGTTAAATTCTGTTCATAAAGTTAAAATCATTTGTTCCAGATTATTTTAAATGTCAATGAAACATTAGTAACATATGTGGTGTTCAAGACATGAAGAAAAAAGACAATTGCTTCAACTGATGTTCAAAACATAATGTTTTAGTTCATATTGTGATGGAAACAAGACTTTTGAATATTATAATGTCTCAGTAGCTAAACTGTGAAAAGACATTTATCATAACTTTTGAAAGAATAATAGCAATGAATTATTAATTGTTAATACAATGCTTAGTACAACATGTACAAGACATTCAGTGCTGAACAGAATAGAATGAAGTTTGTCACTTAAAGATAGTAATATAGTAAGATGAAAGAAAGAAGAACATACAAAAAAAATAATAATAATAATAATAAT
Source organism: Conus ventricosus (assembly GCA_018398815.1). Taxonomy (NCBI): domain Eukaryota; kingdom Metazoa; phylum Mollusca; class Gastropoda; order Neogastropoda; family Conidae; genus Conus; species Conus ventricosus. The sequence goes on along the minus strand of CM031613.1, from coordinate 54,330,119 downwards.
AATAATAATAATAATAATAATAATAATAATAATATAGCATTAAGCTGAAGAAGGGAGATGTCACATATGCATGTTAGAATTATATCCCTTGATTATTATTTATCTTAATGATGATTGGTTGCTGGGACTCGACTAGGATGGCAACTTAACTGTAGTTGTAATAAAACTACTATCGAACTCAACATTGATTTATGTCCATTCTGTGATGAATGTAGACAAAGAGAATATAACAGAGGCCACTCTCAGGGCGACACCGACGTGGGGAAAAAAAGCTGCATGTAGCGGGAAACTTGCACTGTTCAGCGGAAGAAATGGACTGGCTTATAGGGTCCTGACAATCTTTGTTGTTTTTCAATATCATGATTTTCCCTGCAAAAGAATGTATGGCTTCAGTACGGCGATGATTACAGAAAACTCACAGACTTTGGGAAAAAAAGGGGAAAAAAAGACATCGTATTCTTTAAAACATGCTTGAATTTACAGAATAAATGCAAATGTACTGCAGACAAGGTGAAAAAACAACAACAACACTTTTCAATTCGTCTTCTTTTTCTCCCTTCGAAGACAAGACAGGGAGAGACAAGACATTACAGGTTAAGAAACAAATGAATAAACCAAATCAGTGCAGGTTTGGGGCGTTACGCCTTTTATTGGCCTTACTTTGATGACGTCAGACACAGCCACTCCGCCACCTCTGCTAAATGGGAAGGCAGCAGTTGGGGAGGTAGAGGGGCTTTTCTGTTAACGTGGCGCATGTACAAATCTTGAAGTGTGGAGCGGTCATACTTGTATGCTCTGAAAAATGTACTTCAACCCCAAGACTACGATACTATCATAGTGAATGTCAAAAACAGTGTTAAAACTAAGCCAGAAATTGTGTTCTGTTAAAAAAAAAATTGAGTCTAGATTGAATGAGATCAATTGTATGGAGAGACAGTTTGAGTTTATTATGCACATAACAATGATTGGTAGCAAAACCTGTGCTGTTAAGTGATAGAAGTGTGCAGCGGGGCAGAATTGAGAGAGGAGAGAGAGAGAGAGAGAGAGAGAGAGAGAGAGAGGAGAGAGAGGAGAGAGAGAGAGGACGCCACGCTAAACAAAGACAAGGACAATTTACCACTGGCAGTGATTTGAAGAAAGTTGTTACTAGGTGATAGATAGGGGGAAAGGCTTTTAAAAATCAAGAATAATTATGCGAAGGAGGGCGTGGGATCAGAGGAATGGGAGGGGCTGTGGAGAGACGGTATCAGGGAATGAAAGGGGGAGGTGGCAATGGGAGTGTGGGGTGGGGGTGGGGGGGGGGGGGGGGGGGGGGGGGGGGGGGGGGGGGGGGGGGGGAGACAGAACGGACGAAACGTGGGAAAGGGGCATACCAATGTCAGCAGACTGGTCACTGTTAAAAACAACCTCAATACCAGAAATGTCAGCACGACTGGTCACTGTTAAAACAAACCAACCTACAATAACCAAAAGTCAGCACGATGTCATGTTAAAACAAAAACACAATAACAAAAAGAAAAAAGAAAGCAAAGAAAAAACATCGTCAACAAAAGGAGACGTCAGCCAAACGGTGACGTAGTGTCTCACCACCACCACCCACTCCCATCCACCACCACCCCCACCCCCAGCGCTCTGTGTCACAGGCCTGACGTGGAGGCCAGAGGAGAGAGAGAGAGAGAGTGGAGGCCCAGACACTATAAACCTCACCTGGCACACCAGTCTTCTCACGACAGGTGTGACTTGAGGCACACAGCTTGCCCTCCTTCACTTCCTTCCATGCTTCCGTCCTTCCTTCCTTCCTTTCTGCCTTCCTTCCCCCCCCCCCCCCCCCCGAATAAATCAGAAGACTGTCCGTTTCACGGTCGTCGTCGTCGTGGAGAGGGCCGCAGGCAGAGTGAAGGTGAATTGATCCTGCTGACAGAGTTGTCCCGTTCTCTTGGCGTCTGTCTGTGTCAGTGATGATGGGCAGAGACAGCTCTTCAGTGAGCAACTGTGCCTCCAAGACCCTTTGGAGAGTAGTTTAGTCGTTCTCCCCACACCTTCACTTCGCCCTTTCTGCCATCCCATCTCTCTCTCTCTCTCTCTCTCTCTCTCTCAAACAGAACTGGTTTTGTGCACATTAGTACTATGCAAAATTAAGTGAGAAGCAGGACAAAACAAGCCAAAATGTTTATCATCGAGCCTATAACGTAAGCCCTCTCTCTCTCTCTCTCTCTCTCTCTCTCTCTCTCTCTCCCACACACACACACACACACACACACACACACACACACACACACACAACATTTATATATATATATTATATATATATATATATATATATTTAATATATACACACACACACACACACACACACACAGAGGGAGAGAGATGCAAAAGCGTTAACACACAAATTGCAGGGCATACAATCCTTCGTCCACGTCTGACGAGCTCACTCTTAAAACCTGCTTTTGCCACTTGCTCCTCACCTCTGCCTTTACCTCAGCAGCGCCTTGGCATCTCTTAAAGCGGGTATTTTCCACCCGAGAACAAGTGGGTTGGGACAGGAGAGACTATAAAAGCGGCCAACGGGTGTCGGGTATTGGGCAGAAGGTGACCCTGGCCGTGGCCTGCGTTGGGTGCAGGGTGTGAACGTAGGGGCAGCAGCTCTGGTTGTGGGCCGTAAACATGTCCAGGGGTTTCTTTTTGCCACAGTGTCGTTTGTTCTGCGCATTACCCTGCTCTCATGCACAGAGTCTGTGTCTAGAAGGGGGTGTAACGTCAAAGAATCGCCCCCCTCCTTTACGAAAGAAATACTCCTATGTGTTGGGGAGTAGTTTTATTGCATGCTCAGAATGATTTCCTTCATCCCCCTCTGTATCTGTCATTTTTCTTGTCATCTTAGTTATCATGCCACATCAGTATACATGTGGGCGTGCGTGCTTGTACGTGGAGGGCACGCGCGCGCGCGCAGGTGTGTGTTGTGTGTGTGTGTGTGTGTGTGTGTGTGTGTGTGTGTGTGTGTGTGTGTGTGTGTGGTGTGTGTGTGTGTGTTTCAAAGTCAAAGTCAAAATTTTATACTGAGACGGTTCATTGAATAAACAGAAACGTTTTCCCATCATGTGTGTGTGTGTGTGTGTGTGTGTGTGTGTGTGTGTGTGTGTGTGTGTGTGTGTGAAATTCAGAGTCAAAATTTTATTTTGAGATGGTACATTGGATAAGCAGAATCTGCTATGTTTTCCGTCATGTGTCTCTCTCTCTCTCTCCTCTCTCTCTCTTCTCTGTGTGTGTGTGTGTGTGTGTGTGTGTGTGTGTGTGTGTGTGTGTGTGTGTGTGTGTGTGGGGCGCGCGCGCGCGCGCGCATAAGTACCCTCGAGACAACTACGTTTTCTTGCTCGCGACTGCTTTCGTGGATCGAGTGATTCTACGGCATTACGGCAATGTTAGAGAAAGATGGAAAGTCATTGAGCATGCGAAGGAATCACTTTAGAAAGTCAGCGCATAACGAAGTGGAGTACTCCTACATGCAGTGAAATCTACTGCCCAGAAATAGATGCCACTTGCATAAAACATACTGCCAGGAGTAGGTCTGTCACATGTCCAAGAGTACTACCGGTAGGCTTTTGTGCATGTAACCAAAATAACTCCCATCAAGATAGAAATGCATCCCGGGGAGAGGCGGCGGGGTGCACGCGGCAGTTGCGTGACGGTCGCGTTTTTCGCCGGTGGGCTCTGCAGTCATGAAATATGGGCTGGTACACCTATGGGAAGTTCTGTCGAGTCACATCCAGCGGCCATACACAATGGCATCTGCCAGGGAGCTATTATGTCCCTTATGACTTAATGGAGTGCCCTGTGCGTGCCTGCGCCTTACGTGAACACAGCGCAGGCTTTCAAGGGTGGTGCAGGATTGCTCCCAGCTGGTTTATTCGGCAGTTCAGGAAAGGACGTCTCTGGATCCCACCCGCGTCTTGGGGTGTATCTTTTTCATCCCTTCGTAAAAACTTGCAAAGTTGAAAAACAGTTAAAAACACTACTCTGACTTTTACTGAGATTTTTGTCGACGGTGTAACGTCATACAATGACATTTTTGTCGCCGGTGTAACGTCATACAACAACACTCCACAAGAAAGTGTTTCCGGGAGTACTTTTGTGTTTTTTGCCTATCTAGACCTAATCCCTGGAAGTAAAACAAAAGTGATTCCTCTCTCTGTGAGTAAAAGAAAAGAAAATGACCACCTCATGATGAAACCCTCCCCCCCTTCAAAATATCTGTTATTGTTTTGGATTCTGGCTTTTCTACTTGGGTCTTTCAATGTAAGTTGCAGTAAGCCCAAACCGATTTACTCCTCACCTGTGGCAGAATTGCTCTCGTGTTTGATGCCGAGACGTACCCCAAAGTGCTCCAAAAATTAGATCTGTTTTCTTGCAGAAGTGTTCACCTTGTGGGTTGGAGGGATTCTGACTGCATACAGAAACTCGCAAAACTGTCCGAAAACTAGCCTCGGAGTTGTTCAATGTATATCACAAGCGTTCTCTCTCTTACAAATGGAGCACTCCTGTAACGGTCTGTTTCTGAGAGTACTTCCGGGTATGTCTCAGAAATGTTTCTGGGGGTAGTTCTGTCACAAATAGAGAGTAAATCTTTCTTAACTCAAATAACTCGCATTTAGAATCTAAGTATAAAATAAAATACAACGATTTTAGCTACATCAACTTTGTAAGGTTTTATGAATGAGAGTTAGTTCATCGTGAAGGAAGCCATAGCTGCAGTGGTAAGATTTTTCTTTCAGTCTCGCAGGGAACAGATCTGTAACAAAAGTAAAAGGATGGGAGTCGTTCTGCTTTTCCTCCAAAGGAATAAATCCGTCACAAGTACGAAAGCACTCCCGCGAGCACTTTCGTGTGTTCATGGTGTGTGTATAATTGTGGGTGATTTTTCCATCAGTAAAGGTCATATTTTCACTGGCGTCTGAGTGTTTGCTTATCTATCTGCTAGAAAATTTACGCAAACACACACACACACACACACACACACACCACACACACACAAACACGCACGCACGCACACACACACACACACACACACACACACACACACACAACACACACACACACACACACACACACACACACACACACACGCGCGCGGTGATTTTAACGAAATATAATGGAAAGATGGAACGTGGCCCAAGGACAAACCCGTTCACTTTTGGGGCAGATCCAGATCAGAGGACGGATCCGGATCCAGGGTCCGTTTAGCCCTGTACTCTCCCGAGTGCTCTTCTGTTGGTCCTTTTCTATCCGTCTCTCTTTGTCATCATTTTTCCTTATTGTCTCATATACCAGTATTCGTCCTCCACTCCGCGCCTCACCCTCCCGCCTCCACCCCCCTTTTCTCTTCTTCTCATTCCGTCACTTTCTTTGTTCCTTTTTTTTTGCCTTCATATTTTCTTGTCAGTTTATTACTGCACTAAGATTCTGCACTTGTTCACCTTATCACTGCCCACTCCTACCTCCTCTTCCCTATTTCTTTTTCCATCTGTGTGTGTGTGTGTGTGTGTGTGTGTGTGTGTGTGTGTGTGTGTGTGTGTGTGTGTGTGTGTTCGTTCGTGTGTGTCCTGTGTGTGTGTGTGTGTGTGTGTGTGTGTGTGTGTGTGTGTGTGTGTGTTTTTGCTGTTCTGTGTTGTGTGTGTGTGTGTGTGTGTGTGTGTGTGTGTGTGGGGGTGTGTGTGTGTGTGTGTGTGTGCGTGCGTGCTGTTTTCTCTCTCTCCTCTCTCTCTCTCTCTCTCTCTCTCTCTCTCTGTGTTGTGTGTGTGTGTGTGTGGGTGTGGTGTGTGTGTGTGTGTGTGTGTGTGTGTGTGTGTTTCGCCCATCCATCTCTCTTCCTTTCATTTACCCCCAACTCTCTCTCTCTCTCTCTCTCTCTCTCCCCTCTCTCTGACCGTCCCAAAACCTCTCCTTTTCCTTCTCTACATAGTCTTTCTCTCTTTAACTCTCCACCTCTCTCTGTGACCATCCCATACCCCTCCTCTCTCCTCTCTATCCTCTTCCTCTCTTCACACTCCCCCTTTCCACCACCTCCATCTCCCCCCCCCCCCTCTCTCTCCCCCAGTAGCCCCTTCTCTCTCCCAGGCGGTGGGCCGACCTCTGTTTTATTGTGTCACAGGGGACTGTAGTTATGACGGTGCAGGGGCGGCGGCCGGTCCGGCAGACAGGCATGCAGACCCATCAAGACAACTCCCGCTGAGGGGGGACTCTCGGAGGGTCCCTACACCGTGGGGGATTGTCTCGTCTCCGGGGTAATGTGCACTGTCTTCACCTGTCCTGTTTGTTTCTGTTTCTGCCCTGCCACCCTCCCCCCCTGTCTGTCTGTCGTCACACACACGCACACACACACACACGCACACTTGGAATGGGGGCGAGGGGTGGGGGGTGGGTGGGGGGCGACATATTTTAATAAAGACGCGCAGGCATGCACACAAATATACATACACTCTCTCTCTCTCTGTGTCTCTCTGAGAGAGATTGGCACAACACAGATACACATGCACACAGAAGAGAGAGAGAGAGAGAGAGAGAGAGAGAGAGAGAGAGAGAGAGAGAGAGAGAGACCGACAGACAGAGAGCTAGAGAGAGAGAGAGTGACAAACAAACGGACAGACACAAACACAGACAGATAGACAGACAGAAACTCACAGACACACACTACACACACACGCACACACACACACACACACACACACACACACACACACACACACACACACACACACACACTCTCTCTCTCTCTCTTGGAATGTGGTGGGCGACATATGGTAATAAAGACGCAAAAAAAAAAAAAAGAAAAAGAAAAGGCGCCAGATGGACGAGGAACCAGGAGGGGAAACAACGGCTACCTGCAGTGTTTGTGTGTTCATCGCACCCTCCGATCTTACATCGTGATCCATTCAAAATGATGACCCCCCCCCCCCTCCACCGCACCCAAAACCATCGCCCTTTCCGGTTTCAATACGTGTCGAAAAGATGAGTGGTTCAGATCACGTGAGGTTGTCGCGCGCGCGCGCGGTGTGTGGGTGTGTGTTATGCGTGCGTGTGTTGGGGGTGTGTGTGTGTTTATGGGGTTTTGGGGGGGGGGGGGGGGGGGGGGGGAAGGTTGTGGCATCGTCCATGCATTTGAAATAATTTTGTATGTGTGTGCGACGAGTGCGTGTGCGGTGTTTGCGGTGTGCCCGGTGCAGGTTTGTGGTTTTGGTGTGTGCGTGCACGCGTGCACATTCGCCGTCTGCCCGCTACCCCTTAAAAAGAACATCATTTTTTTTGTGACTTCAAATAAAACAAAGGGAGGAAATTTAAAAAGTAAAGGAGGAAAATGGCTGACTATGACGCTTCCAAGCACTAGTCAATACGTTGCTACACTAGATATATGCTTGCTAATGTAAAAAAATCGTTGGGAATTATTGAAATGAATAATTATTGCCCACGTTTTTGATGGGGTTTTTCCCACGTAAATAATTGAGCCCCCAAACCCCCTCAGTGGCTTCTCTTCTCCATTATTATAAAATCGTTCGTTAATTGTAACTTTTTAAGATCCCTTTCCCATTTTTGTCACGTTTTTGGGAAAAAAATTTTGGATCCTTTCCAGAATTTGTTTTTACTGGGGCCCAAAACAAATTTGGAACAGTTGGCTTTATTCCCATGCGCGAAAAAAAACGGGAACAAAGCTGTTTCACCAAAAAAAATCTTTTAGACTCACTCCAAACACACACCAAAAGCACACAACCAACACACCAAAACCCACAATATGGGGCGGTCGAGCGGCAAATACTGCGGTCTTCAAAAAAAGAGTATTCTAGAACGCAAGCAGAAAAAAATGCTATGCTTAAAATACAATGCCGTAACACTTAAAAAATTAATTCCTTTTGGACACCTGTTTTTTTTACACCCAGAAATTGCAAAGGTTTCCTAAAAAAGAAACGTATCAAATGATAGCCTATAAGGTCTCGGGGAAGCTACACGAAATTTTAAAAATTTTTGTAAACAATAAAAACCCTCACGCGTAAACCGGATAGAAACTGACCGTTTTTTACTGACCCTTTTCAATTTTCATTTTAGTTGTGCCTTTCACTCCAGCAGGGCTACTTTGGAAATTTTAAAAAAATTGAGTTGTTCTTCTCCTTCTCTCTCTTCTTCTCTTAACCCCACACACCACACACACCACACACACACACCACACACACACCAAAGGAGAGAGAGGAGAGAGAGAGAGGGGAGAGAGAGAGAAAATCCAGGCCAAAGATTTAAAATCAAATGGATGAACATTGAAGTCGTTGGCCCCGCTTTTCTCAATTTCCCTTTATCCCATTTTTCCCGTACGCGGTTTCTTTTGCCCCAGTGGGGCCCTACTAAAAAGAGTCATCCCCTTTTTACAGAGGAGTTTGGTGGGGACTGGCCATTCCCCACCAGGGGTCGTTGTGATTACGGCACGAAAAAAAATCCTGGTGCTGGATAAAAAACCCTAACACAAACTTAAATAAAGTGGGTTTTTTGCGTCAGTCGCGAGAACAAGTCAAAATTTGCTGGTCTCTGAAAGCGTGTGTGTATATGTGTTGTGTGTGTGTGGTGTGTGTGTGTGTGTGTGTGTGTGCGTGCGTGCGTGCGTGCGTGCGTGTGTGTGTGTGTGCATGTTTAACCCGTTCAGTGCCTCACAATAATACAAACAAAGGTGTTCCCGTGGTGCCAGGGACATCTCATGATTTGGGAGTCATAATTAACAAAACATTCTTGCTCAGAAACTACAAAAGATAGAAAAATGAAATCTATATCATTTTTGAAGGAAATTGAATGAAGATTTTGAATCTGGGCTTCTTTTGTTTTAATTTTGATATAAAAAAAAGTATTTAGGCATTTAGATTTGGATAGATTTTTTTGCACGATCAAAAACATATGTATTTACCACGACATCTTCACATCCAAACAAGAACACACAGCAAAAAAGTTGAAAATAAAGTTTGTAATTGTCACACTACACCTGTAAAGGAAAGTAAAACAGTTTTAGAAGTCTATCAAGACGCTCACACTCGATGCAGACTGACCAGTTCACGACCACCGCCCCCCCTCTCCCCACCACAACCCCCTTGCTTGACTGCAACCCTCTCTTTTCACCCCTCATCTTCCCCTACCATTCCGTCTGCACTGTGTCACGCCGCGAGCAGCCACGCTCCCCTCTCGCGCTGACTTTCACATCACTGGACACCAGCACGCGGTGCAGAGTACACACTAGGCTGGCTCGTTCGACGCTGTCAGCTGAACACACACTGAGGTCACAGAGCCCTACTCAATAACTGACGAATATGGTCGGCAATTCCACCACTATCATCATCTCACCTTCATGCTCGAGTGAGTCGTTGAAAAAAAGATTATTGTGTTTGTCAAAAATCATCAGCAGAGCCTGCTCAGCTGTGTAAATACGTTGATTTGGTCGCTGGGCTTGTCGAAGGTTGCGCCGCCATCTTTGCAAGCGAGACACGAAGTGCTGGCTGGTCATCCAGTCAGTGATGAGAATAAATGGGCTTTCCCCTCACGTGTGGTCATTTACATATTATTTAAAGACTACAGACATATAAGGCTTTCTACGCAAACTATTTTGAGTCCGTTGATAGAAATAGTAACGAATGAAAATTCAAGAAAAATGCATGACGTCAAGGGAATGCCCATAGGCACTGGAAAAGCACTTTTATTACAGCGTCAGCTGACTGACTAAAGGCGCTCAACGGGTTAGATCAAATCCTACGATGTCATTTGTTGCTTCTATTTTTTAAATAAAATCACTTCTCCTCTCTCCTCTCTTCTCTCTCTCCCTTCCCTCTCCTCTCCTCTGGACTTTTTTGTAACAAAATTCAACACATTGTGTGACAAAAGTTATTTTCCCAACAACGGGACAGAGCTATCATAAGCCTTTTTTTTTAAAAAGGTGAGTGAAAAATCCAAGCAATTATAGAGGCATATCTTTGGAATGACATCACATAAACTGAAAAGTGCAGTTATAATAACAACTTAAAGAATGAAAGAAGAAATAACTTACACGAACCCCAAAGCGGATTTAAAAAAGGCTATTCTACGATTGACCAAAGTTTCTTATCAGCATTAATACAAAAACACCTTGTTTCAACACAACTTTCCGTTTTCATTGATTTTGAAAAGGCATTTGTTTCCCATAAAAAAGCTTTTTAGGGGCTGACCCTTTGAAAAATGGGATAAAGGCAAGTTCAAAACCATTCTAGTATCACATAATGTGAAAGCAGGGCAAGGGGAGCTAAATTGTTTTAGTATGTTAACTGCACCGGGGGTAAAACAAGGTGATATTGCACCGGGCCATATATTTTCCTTTATTATAAATAAATTTTAGCTTTAAAGTTATAAAGGAGGCAAACAGGGTGAAATATTTTACAAATGAATACTTTGAGCGTTTTATTTTTACGGCTGAATGTACTTTGCTGGTAAAAACAGTTACGGCCTGCAAACACAATAAACATTTGTAGGTGCAGCGTCACACAACATTTGAATAAATATGCATAAAAAAAGTTTTGAAAAGGAATAAGAGGTCTGTTTTTAACGGGGCAATTACCTAGAAATATTTCTCTACAAGGTTTATTTTTGCGCACGTGCAATAACCTTTCCACCGACCCAAAAAAGCTCTGTTACCTTTGCAAAAAATATATAATTTTAAAAAATAATTCTCAAACACATTTCTAAAATCATTCGACCACAATTCACCAATGTTTGTACAGTGCGGAAATTAATGGGAGGGGATAAACAGCATTACACTGCGAAAAAGTTATTTGCATGCGCTGAAACGTTTTTTAAAAGGCATCGACCGAAAAAAAAAGGGGCGGGAAGGAAAACGAACAGGTTCCAAATTACATAATTCCCTGTTATAAAATGTTTATTTTTTGGTTTAAAAATTTAACAAGAATGGATAGCGAAGATTACCATATAAGGCTTATCGTTGTTGTGTATTTGGACGAACTGATAAAAGAAACGGGGCTTTTAAATTTTTCGTTGTAAATTAATTGAAATTTTTTTTGGGTTTTAATTCGGTTTTAAACCAAGGGGTTGAGCTTTGAGTTTTTTCCCCCAATCTTTAGAGAAGAAAAATTGCGCCAGAGGGCAAAATAAATTATCATATAGAAAGTGAACTTTTTAATGTTTTGCAGATTTTTCTCATTTACCTTATTTAAAACTTATCTTTTCTTAATTAAATAATCTGGATGGCTTTTTAAGTTTTCAACAAATAGTTTTTCGACTTAGTATTTCGAAATTGCTGGCATATTACCGTCACCGATTTCATAGCGAAGTAGATTTAAATGCCAGCTATGCAGTGGAGGTAAAAGGAAGTGCATTTTGTGTTAATTTTGTCCTGCCCGCAAAACAAAAGGGGCTCAGATATACCGTTGAAGATGACAAAGTCCCAAACCATTCAGATTAGCACTTCTTTTTGCAGTACCATAAAATTTTAAAACATAGAAATTTGAAAAATTTATCTTTTTTAGAGCGTTCAAACTGTGACCCTTATTTTATCAAAAGATGTTTCTGAATTCGCATGTTTTACCCTTGTCTATTCTTATGGGGCTTCATAATTTATTTTCTTCACCCCTTCAGAGGGGCAAAGGCTTAAAATAATGAATTGTCCTGAGTTTTGATCTTGAATCCCTGTGCCCTCACTCTGCCCCTCTGGTCTTCGTCCTCTAGAAACAAAAACACACACTTGACAAAACAAAGCGCTTTCCCCCCCCCCCCCCCCCCTCCCCGGCCTGTAACACATTTGAAATTTTCTGTGTTTTATGTTTCAAAAAGAGAGGAAAAGAGAAGAGAGAAGAGGAGAGGGAGAGAGAGAGAGAGGGGAAAGAGAGTTACGTGCCGCAAATTAAAGGGTTTTTGAAAACAAACTGGGCTGTAGTTTATGACGGGCAAAAAAACACGACCAAACACCCTGCTGTGAAATTTACCGGGGAACGAGGGGGGCACCGTCGTTGCACAGTGCGTGATAAAGAGCGTAGGTGCTTGATCCTAAAGCATATTTCACATTCAAAACAAAACATGTTGTTGGTTTTGGGTGTGTGTGTGTGTGGGTGTGCGGCGTGCGGCGTGCGGCGTGCGTGCTGTGGCGGCGTGCGTCGCGCGCGCGCGCGTGTGTCTGGGGGTATTGTGGTGCGTGGGTGTGTTGGGTGTGTGTGTGGGTTTTGGTGTGGTGTGGGGTGCGTGCGTGGTGCGTGTGTGGTGTTTTGTGTGTGTGGGGTGTGGTGTTGTGTGTGTTATGGTGCGTGGTTGTTGTGTGTGTGTTGTGTGTTGGTGTGTTGTTGCGTGTGCGTGTGTATATGTGTGTGGTTGGTTGTGTGTTGTGTGTGTGTGGGTGTGGGTGTGTGTGCGCGCCGCCGCGTACGTGTGTCGTGCTTGCACCCCAATTTCACAATGTTCTTTTCCCAGTTCAAGACAGTTTGATTCTGGGCCCCGTACATGTTTTTTGTTAAGAACAAAAAAGTTCGAGGAACATTTGCCAATTTTGAATTGGAATGTCTCCTCTAAATTTCACTTTTTTTTCACAATATTTAGCAAACAGTGATAAATGATA
>CM031613.1:54312088-54317409 GCA_018398815.1 Conus ventricosus | reverse complement strand
TTGAGAGATTGTAAGCGTTGTGTTGCTGTAAAAGAAATGAAAGAGAGGTGTCACTGAATATGACTTCCAGACTGTAATGGAATGTAAGGGCGTGTGTCTGATAGAAATGAAAGAGAGGTGTCACTGTGCATGATAGACTTCCAGACTGTAATGAGAATTGTAAAGGGCGTGTGTCTGTATAGAAATGAAAGAGAGGTGTCACTGTTCATGATGGACCTACAGACTGATTAACATGTACTGCATGTTCTACACTTAGGCAAAGTGATCTCAGTTTACTGGTTTACAGAAGACTCGCAGAATAACGCAGAGTGTATTTTTGTATAATTTTCATATTATCTTAATTAACTCAAATTGTACAGACTGACCGGTCGGTATTCATTATATACAAGATGCTGGCAGACTAAAAGAATTCTACCAGGAAAAAAATGATTTATCTGATCTTCTGTTGTGTCTTAAATCGTCTTCCATAGGTCAGTAATGCTAAAATGCCTATGCACTGATTTTGTAGACGAAATCACTAATCTTCGTTTTGTTCTCGCATTATGATCAAGTGCAATGGTATTGTTTGTATACTGTTATAAAAACGCAAATCTTGGGTTTGTTTGGATGGAGTTCCAATTCTTAAGTCACACAAAGTAAGGGGCAATGATGATAGTGTGCGCTCCATGGACTGACTTCGGTTTACGTGTGACCTTTCAGCTTCAGCTGGCAATGGTCACTGCCCCCAAATCTGGTGGAAAGCTGTTGAGTCCTGTCCTAAAGAATGGACTGACTTTGGTGTGTGGACCTTTCAGCTTCAGTTGGCAGATGGTCACTGCCCCAAGTCTGGTGGGAAGCTGTTGATTCCTGTCCGGAGGAAGGGAAGGACAAGAAGAAGCTGGGCAGTCACAGGCTGGTCAGTGCAAGTTCCACAGTGAAGACACTGGAGAGAACCATCAACAGCCAGTCACAGACTGGTCAGTGCAAGTTCCACAGTGAAGACACTGGAGAGAACCAATCAACAGCCAGTCACAGACTGGTCAGTGCAAGATCCACAGTGAAGACACTGGAGAGAACCATCAACAGCCAGTCACAGACTGGTCAGTGCAAGTTCCACCGTGAAGACACTGTAGAGAACCATCAACAGCCAGTCACAGGCTGGTCAGTGCAAGTTCCAAAGAGAAGACACTGTAGAGAACCATCAACAGCCAGTGACAGGCTGGTCAGTGCAAGATCCACAGTGAAGACACTGGAGAGAACCATCAACAGCCAGTCACAGACTGGTCAGTGCAAGTTCCACAGTGAAGCCCACTGTAGAGAACCATCAACAGCCAGTCACAGGCTGGTCAGTGCAAGTTCCACAGAGAAAACACTGGAGAGAACCATCAACAGTCAGTCACAGTCTGGTCAGTGCAAGTTCCAACCGTGAAGACACTGGAGAGAACCATCAACAGCCAGTCACAGTGACGCCATGACAGTAAAAAATCATTACTGTACTAGAACAGATTTTGTCTTCTTGTGCAGGCAAGAAATGCATGACTTTTTCAGTTTCTATAGTATCGGCATTTTCAAAAGGTAAGATAGTAGGAACATGCAGAAAATGACAGTATGCATTGGAAGAGTTGAATATCCTCATAATATCTAACCCAGATCATACGATTTCATTTTGGTTTTAATTTTTCAAAGATGTTATTTTCTTCTAGCAGTAGCATGCACTCACAAAGGCCCACACAATGCTCTATCTTGCGATAGTCTGAGTAGTGTTGGCACACTTACATGATACACTGAAAGACAGTATTCATTTTTCTACACACACACACACACACACACACACACACACACACACACACACGCACGCACGCACGCACCCACGCACCCACGCACGCACGCGCACGCACGCACGCACGTACGCACGCACGCACGCACGCACGCACGCACGCACACACACACACACACACACACACACACACACACACCACACACACACACACACACACACACTTAATGTTTACACGCATTGTACAGGTTCTTTCTGTCGTGTCTCGTCAATTCAAATGAGGTTTCTGGAGAACGGGCCAAGTACGACAGATAATGCACTGGAAGGAGGGAAGGGGTGGAAATGGGGGCAGGTGGGGGTGGGGGAGGGTGGAAGGAGGGAAGGGGTGTGAAATGGGGGCCAGTGGGGGTGGGGGAGGGTGGAAGGAGGGAAGGGGGTGGAAATGGGGGCCAGTGGGGGTGGGGGAGGGTGGAAGGAGGAAGGGGGTGGAAATGGGGGCCAGTGGGGGTGGGGGAGGGTGGAAGGGGGGAAGGGGGTGGACATGGGGGCCAGTGGGGGTGGGGGAGGGTGGAAGGAGGGAAGGGGGTGGAATGGGGGCCGGTGGGGTAGGGGAGGTGTGGAAGAGGGAGAGGCATCACAGGAAGGAGAAGGAGCTGGGTAGGAGTAGAATGATGGAGGTGGGGGGGGGGGGGGGGGGGGGGCTCAGGGGAGGGGGAAGAGGGGGTGGAGCCTTTGAATGTTCAAACTGACTCAGCAGGTCTTTCGTCGTCTCATGACTTGAAATCAGCTGACAATTGTGTAGATTCTGTTTATAGCTTTTGCTGTTGTTCCGAAACAGGACACGGCAAACAAACGTAGATAAACTAAAAACTGAGAGAGGTGTTGTACAACACCACCACAGTCTTCCTTGTTGAGAGCCACCACCGCTCTGCCGTTTAACTTAATTTAATTTTGGTGTCGCTGGCTGCGCGGTGAAACCACGTGACTTAGCAACAGCAGTGACGTCAACAGATATCGGCGCTGTTGTCAGTGTGCTGGGGTCTTGTCACTGGGACAGACGGCTTTCTGAGGAAGAGCACAGCTGGGAACACTTGGCCACACCCGTCTTCAGGTAACGTTCTGTGTTGTGTCTGTTGAGCTGTATCGGGACATCGTCACGTTCTGTGCTGTGTCTGTTCAGCTGTGTGTTAGCTATCAGGACATCGTAACGTTCGTGCTGTGTCTGTTCAGCTTGTGTGTTAGCTATCAGGACATCGTAACGTTCTGTGCTGTGTCTGTTCAGCTGTGTGTTAGCTATCAGGACATCGTAACGTTCTGTGCTGTGTCTGTTCAGCTGTGTGTTAGCTATCAGGACATCGTCACGTTCTGTGCTGTGTCTGTTCAGCTGTGTGGTAGCTATCAGGACATCGTCATTGTTATCTTTATCGTCATTGTTGTTCTAGGCGTGGTGTTACAGACATGTTGGGCTGTGTTCATCTCCATGTCCTGTACTCAGTCCTACACAACAGGACAGAGGTTCAGTCATTCTGTGTGTCTGTCCAGGACAGTGACATGTCTGTCCTCATTAAACAGTAACCTGCTGCCTGGTCTTGGAAGGAGGTATGAAGGGTGAAGTGTTCAGACTCTGGTGCTTCACTTACATTGTCTCTGCCACTATCGTAATTGGTGTGTGTGTGTGTGTGTTTGTGTGTGCGTGTGCGTGTGCGTGTGTGCGAGCGCGCGCGTGTAAGAAAGAGTGCATCCGTTCGTGTGTGCATAAATGCATGTGTATGATTTTTAGCACCGATCAGTCAATGCTGAGGGAAATGAATGTGGCAGTGCTACTGAGCGACTATTGTTTATTTTCATATTTATGGATCTAAGTTGACACTTGAAATTTTGCACAATGTAAATGCATAATACCAAAGGAAATGGTTCCTTTTTAAGCCCATAGCTCAAGTTGTCCTGTGAAATTCAAAATCATTGACTACTTTACATTGGAAACTATGCACCGATCATAATCAGCACGTAAGTGTAGTACTCAGTCGAAAGCTAGCATTTTAAAACAAATATGAAATTTTTCCGTTTTCCTTTTCAGATGCCCTCCCCCTAACCCAACATACACTCAAAAAACAAAACGTACTTACTCTTGTTTATTGCAAACATGCATAGTTAGTTTTAGCCATTTTTAAACTCACTATCAGCCATAAATCCAAATAACATTTTTTTTTTAATGATTACACGCACGCACGCACGCACGCAAGCACGCACACTCGCACGCACGCACGCACGCAAGCACGCACGCACGCACGCACACACACACAATTTACAAGAACTGCCACTAAAACAAACGCTAGATTTTCCGCCTTCCTTTCATTTTCCTTTTAAGAAAAAGATCAGTGCCATCTCCTCTGCAAACATGTTCAGTTAAGTTAGGGACTAAGAAACTACATTTCAATTAATGCATGCGTACGCGCACACGAGGGCACTACAATACTGCGGGCGTCGTAATTACAACTCGTGAAATTCTGTCGCGCTTCACTGTCTTTCGGGAAATTCTGTCGCACAGTGATATTTTCTAATGACTGGCTGCAGTATTTCACAGATAATACTTTTCCCCACGACACGATTTTATGGGTGACGAAAACCAATCTGGACATTTCTCATAAAAATCCATCGCGCTTCACCATTTGACGGGAAATACTGCTGCACAGCGACATTTTTTTTTTTGATGACCACCGACAACATTTTACAGGAAATACTGTTGCTGCGATACGATTTTATGGGCGACCTGATTAGTTTCGACACCGGCAGTGATACAGATTTTTTTTCATTTCTTTCCTTTTTTGTGGAAAGAGAGAAAAAACAACAATGTAGAGGCTGTCGGAAATGACATCGTTATTTCATTTTTCCCCCTTGTGTTTTCGTTTCAATGGCGCATGCCCAAGTGTTGTGTCATGTTGTACAGTAACCCGAAGAGCGTGGTTGTTGTTAGTTAGGTGTGAATGTATGTATTGTCATGTTGTACAGTAATCTGAAGAGCGTGGTTGTTGTTAGGTAGGGGTGAATGTATGTATTGTCATGTTGTGCAGGAATCTGAAGAGCGTGGTTGTTGTTAGTTAGGTGTGAATGTGTGTATTGTCATGTTATATAGTAATCTGAAGAGCGTGGTTGTTGTAGTTAGGAGTGAATGTATGTATTGTTATGTTGTACAGTAATCTGAAGAGCGTGGTTGTTGTTAGGTAGGTGTGTGAATGTATGTATTGTCAAGTTGTATAGTAATCTGAAGAGCGTGGTTGTTGTTAGTTAGGTGTGAATGTATGTAATGTCATGTGTACAGTAATCTGAAGAGCGTGGTTGTTGGTAGTTAGGTGTGAATGTATGTATTGTCATGTGTATAGTAATCTGAAGAGCGTGGTTGTTGTTAGTTAGGTGTGAATGTATGTATTGTCATGTTGTACCGTAATCTGAAGAGCGTGGTTGTTTGTATTAGGTGTGAATGATGTATTGTCATGTTGTACAGTAATCTGAAGAGCGTGATTATTGTTAGTTAGGTGTGAATGTATATGTATTGTCATGTTGTGCA
>CM031613.1:54202088-54309588 GCA_018398815.1 Conus ventricosus | reverse complement strand
GATTTTTCGAAACCCTAAATTTTTGCCGTGCTTTCATAGCTTCTGCGAAAGTTGCATTGAAGACCTGGCACAAAGACATTCGGGTGGAACATTCCCCTGTCCTTCTTGCCTTAAGGAGACCTCTCTACCACCAGGTGGAGCGGCCGCTCTGCAGACTAATTTCTACATTAAGACTCAACCTCCTCAGCAGAAGGCAGGAGCACAGGACATGTGCCAGATCCACCAGGATGAGAAACTGAGGTTTTACTGCGTGAAGTGTGATGAAGCCATGTGCCTGAACTGTAAGCTCACCAGACACGAACACCACCAAACAGACGACCTGACGTCAGCCATTTCCCTTAAAAAGAAAAACCTGCAGGCAGATCAGCAACGTCTGCAGAATGCCGTGTCTGACGTGAAGGAAGGTGTGACGTCACTGCAAGAAGAGAGACAGTCTCTGGACCAAAAGAGAGCAGCCGTGGAGAAGACCATCCGAGACAGACGTGCCACCATTGTGGCGGCAGCTGACCAGACAGATGGAAGAGCAGCTGAACTCCTTGCAGTCCACGTTCACAGACCTGGACAAGGACGTTGTCAGTGTCATTAAAGAACGGGAAGGCCGCAAGAAAGAACTCTCCAGTCTCCTCCAACAAGTCAACAACGCCATCACCTCCAGTACAGCCAGTGACGTCATCACCATCGCCAAGGAGATGAAAAGTGGGCGTGGTAGCCCGCCAGCTGTAGCCGCTCTGACGTCACGAGAAGAAAGACCCGTCCGTAGACCGGTTCTTCACTGTAACGTCGGCACTGACGTCATGATAAAGACGGCACGTGACTACGTGGGTCGTGTGAGCGTGACGGAGATGAAGGAGACGAGGCCAGAAGTGAGGGTGACGGAACGCTTTCAGTGTGCACAGGACCCCAATGTGGAGGTCTTCTCCCTTTGTCATAAAGATTTAGATCGACCTCAAGTGATTGTGTCCTATGAGTGGTGTGGGATGAGGAGAGAACTGTCCTGTCAAATGGTTTTCAGAGACAGGGGAGTGTGTGTCTACTGGTAGTGGTGACCACGTGGGCAAAGTGTCCCACAAACGTTATGCTGAAGGAGAGTGCATGTATCAAGCTCCACGGTCAGGCAGGTTTACAACTTACTGCAAGTCACCAACTGCTGCACACCTCGGTCTGGACAACAACCTGTCAGGACAGGCCGACGCTGACAGAGTCACAGTGACATCCACCGACCCATTCAATGCAGAAACAAAAACAGAGTTCACAATAGAGGTGGGCCCTCACCGTGCCTTCGACGTGGGACCACACAGAACGGTACTTCGCTGTGGTGGAGGAAGCTGTTCCCAGGTCCAGCCCCCGGCGCAGTGTCCGTTTGTACCGACGGTCAGAGAGGTCAGCGGTCAACACGTACACGCCGCCCTGTGAGGACTTCCAACCTTCAGATGTCTGTTTTTATACACTGGGAGGGCAGGAAGTTCTCCTCGTTGCCGATCAGATGAACGACGCCATCCATGTGGTGACCATCCAGGGGGAGGAACTGAGGTTTTAAACGGTATCTGTGTGCAGGATTGCCGGTCCTGCATCAGCCCACAGCACTGACAGTGGACATCACCGGAAAGCTGTGGGTAGCATGCATGGGTGGGGCAATCCTAACACTAGATCCCGCTGTATGATATGCGTGTGTGTGTGTGTATGTGTATCCACGTGCGTGTGTGTGTGTATGTATCTGCGCGCGCGCGCGCGCGCAGGTGTGTGTGTGTGTGTGCGCGTGTGTGCGCGCGTGTGTGTGTGTGTGTGTGTGTGCGTGTGTGCGTGTGTGTGTGTGTGTGTGTGTGTGTGTGTGTGTAAGTGTGTGTGTGTGTGTGTGTGTGTGTAAGTGTGTGTGTGTGTGTGTGTGTGTGTGTGTGGTGTGTCTGGTGTGCGTGCGCGTGTGTGTGTGTGTGTGTGTTTGTGTGTGTGGTGTGCGTGCGTGTGTGTGTGTGTGTGTGTGTGTGTGTGTGTGTGGTGTGCGTGCGTGTGTGTGTGTGTGTGTGTGTGTGTGTGTGTGTGTGTGTGTGTGTGTATGTGTGTGTGTGTGTGTGTGTGTGTGTGTGTGTGTGTGTGTGTGTGTGTGTGTATGTGTGTGTGTGTGTGTGTGTGTGTGTGTGTGTGTGGTGTTTGTTAGTCCATGCGTGTGAGCGTGTGTGTTTGTGTGTCTGTGAGTGAATATTTGTGTGTGTGTGTGTGTGTGTGTGTGTGTTGTGTGTGTAGTGCGTGTGTTTATGTGAATGTGTGCGTGTTTGTGTGTGTAAGTATGTTTGCATGTGTGTGTGAGTTCGGAGGCTCGCTCCTCTCTCTCTCTCTCTCTCTCTCTCTCTCTCTCTCTCTCTCTCTCTCTCTCTCTCTCTCTCTCTCTCTCTCTCGCACGTGTGCGCGTGCGCGTATCTCCATGTGTGTGTGTGTGTGTGTGTGGGGGGGGGGGGGGGGGGGGTCACCTCAGTGGCATTACTGCCTCGCCGCTCATTCCGACTCCTCATCCACAGCCACAGCCCGGCCCAGCCCACCACAGCTTGGGAACCAGCAATCCACAGGGAGCAGTCCATGTCAAGTCGTCACGACACAACCCTCCAGAAGAGAGTGCACTGCCGCCGAGTCACTTCGGTGGTGTTCAGTGGTGCCTGTTCAGATCCAACATACACACAACACTGCCTATTAAGCCCCCTATTGACGATAATAATTGCTTAGTCACGGAGCCAGCGCGAGTGAGCTCTCCCTCCAGAGGGCGCCACCATGTCCATCCCACGACAGTACCCATGAATTTGCCGATACCGGCGACCGCGACAGAATCCAACCAAGGCCACAGACGTAGAGAGGTAATCAGAACTTAGGTTTCCATGAGAGCAGGGCATGAAGTGCCACAGAATTTGAGACTATTGTATGCTGATTGAAGATAAAGATGATGAAGATAATGCTACGGATTTCCATTCTAATCTAGGACTGTATGACAAGGCTGTACTCTACGCTTACTTTCATAATGTATCCCAGCGTCAACCAGGCCCGTGAGACAGACACCTGCAGGGTTGGTCAGGAAATTTGAGCAGCACTCTCAGAGACGCATCCAATAAGCTGATGAAATTCCACTGTGTTGATGAAATTCCACTGTGTTGATGAAATTCCACTGTGTTGATGAAATTTCGCTGTGTGGTCCCAGTCTTCCCAACTGAGCCCGTAGCATCTCAGCTTTGGAGCAGAAAGATCCCACAAATAAATGGCTCTGATAGGAATCGAACCCACGACCTCCCAGCCGGGTGTCCACGACGATAAAAAAGGATGAATTGCTCTAATCTTTTCTATACACTGCTTAATTTTTACATGAAGTTATAGTGTTGGTTTTGTAGTGAATACTGTACAACGTGTATGTTAATCAGTAATGCTGATTCTGGCTTTAATGACGCTGATATTGTGGTGAACATCGCATAATGAAGGCATGAAATAATAGCGTGCTGCCTGTGTTTTGAAAACTTCGGAATATAAACACAAAGCACCAGAGGTCTGCTTTTCCATCGGGTGTATACATGATTGTAGAGTTTCTGGTCTGATGTGTACAGCAGAGTATTACTTCAGAGGGGAACGTTCCAAAGTGTACAGACGAACCAACAGAATCACCAGAACGATGGCTTCAAGACACATACTGTGGACAGCCTCCCCATCTTTGAAACCCACCCCTGGACAGTTCTCAGTGAAAGAGGGAGGAAGGGTCGGAATTAAGCGTGGCGCGGGGAGGGAGGGGGGGGGGTGCAAGAGTCCCTGATTGCCAGTGAACCAGGACGCACGTAATTCACGACCTCCCCCTTGTGGTGATTCTAACCACCCTGAATTTCAGCTTGTCGTATGGTTTATGCATGTGTCATTATTTGATAACTTTGTTGTGGATTGCATAGGATAGTCCATTTATCAGTTATTATTCTGATAACTCTGACGTTGATTGTATAGAATTGATAACACATTTGACGGTGGTGATTCTTTTGGCTGACGCTGATTGTATGTGATTCACATTGGACAGTCTGTGGTGATTCTGATAGCTCTGGCACTGATTGTATAGCGTGATTGATTTACAGCTGGAGGTTATTAATTTCGGGGCGTAACGAATGTGTTCCATCATGATGATGCTGGTGATTCCAAGTATTCATGAACAAATACAACAAATAATTATTCCAATGCTGATTCTGTAGTATGGTTGGTACTGTTGTGATAACTATGATGACTCTATTGCTGTGGTTTGTACATTTGAGGTCATTTTGATTACGCTAATTAATGAATACTGAATAAACTTTGGCTAGTATGATTATCAATTTGGTTTCAGTATTTCGTTCAGTTAGTTGGCTGGTTAGATGGATGGTTTAATGTTGTTGTTGCTGTTGCTGTTGTTGTTGTTGTTGTTGTTGGCGGTGGTGGTGGTGTTTTTTCAACCAGTTGTCAGGATTTGTTGCTGTCTGACCTTCCAATTACTTCACTGGCATTGCTCCCAAAGCCCTTCACCCCAGCCCCCTGTTCACAGCTGCACCCCAGCCTGTCCCATAGCAGTCATGGCCCCGGCAACTCGCGGGGAGCAGTCAGTATCAAGTTGTCATGAGACCACCTACCTGAGAAGACCCTGCACCGGTGCTGTGTCACTTGGGTGGTGTTAGGGCATGCATGAAGTGCCGCAGAATTTGAGACTTTTTTATGCTGATTGATGAAGATAATGCTACGGAGGGCTGTATTCTACACTTACTTTCATAATGTATCCCAGGGTCAACCAGGCCCCAGAGGCAGACACCTGCAGTGTTGGTCAGGAAATTTGAGCAACACTCTCAGAGACGCATCCAATAAGCTGATGAAATTCCACTGTGTTGATGAAATTCCACTGTGTTGATGAAATTCCACCGTGTGGTCCCAGTCTTCCCAACTGAGCCCATAGCATCTCACCTTTGGAGCAGAAAGATTCCACAAATAAATGGCTCTGATAGGAATCGAACCCACGACCTCCCAGCCGGTGTCCACAACGATAAAAAAAAGGATGAATTGCTCTAATCTTTTCTATACACTGCTTAATTTTTACATGAAGTAATTGTGTTGGTTTTGTAGTAAATACTGTACAATATACAGGTTAATTAGTAATGCTGATTCTGGAATTAATGATGCTGATTTTGCATTGAACATTGCATAATGAAGACATGAAATAATAGCGTGCTGGTTGTGTTGAGAATACTACGGACTACATACACAAAGCACCAGAGGTCTGCTTTTCCATAGGGTGTATACATGATTGTAGAGTTTCTGGTCTGATGTATACAGCAGAGTATTACTTCAGAGGGGAGCATTCCAAAGTGTACAGACGAACCACCAGAACCACCAGAACGATGGCTTTGAGCCACATACTGTGGACAGCCTCCCCATCTTTGAAACCCACCGCTGGACAGTTCTCAGTGAAAGAGGGAGGAAGGATCGGAATTGGGCGTGGTGGGGAGGGAGGGGGGAGGGAGGGGGGAGCAGGGGGTGGGGGTGGGAGGAGGGTCTCAGGAGACCCTGATTGCCAGTGAACCAGGACGCACATAATTCACGACCTCCCCTTTGTGGTGATTCTATCCACTCTGAATTTGAGCTTAGCGTATGGTTTATGCATGTGTCATTATTTTGATAACTTTGTTGTGGATTGCATAGGATAGTCCATCAGTAAATTATTCCGATAACTCTGACGTTGATTGTATAGAAGTGATGGCACATTTGACGGTGGTGATTCTAATGACTGACGCTGATTGTATGATGTGATTCACATTTGACAGCCTGTGGTGATTCTGATAGCTCTGGCGCTGATTGTATGATGTGATTCACATTTGAGAGTCTGTGGTGATTCTGATAGCTCTGACGCTGATTGTATAATGTGATTCACATTTGACAGTCTGTGGTGATTCTCATAGCTCTGGCACTGATTGTATAGCGTGATTGATTTACAGCTGGAGGTTATTTATTTCGGGGCGTAACGAATGTGTCCCACCATGATGATGCTGGTGATTTCAAGTATTCATGAACAAATACAACAAACATTCCAATGCTGATTCTGTAGCATGGTTGGTACTGTTGTGATAACTATGATGACTCTATTGCTGTGATTTGTACATTTGAGGTCATTTTGATTACGCTAATTAATGAATACTGAATAAATTTTGGCTCATGTGATTATCAATTTGGTTTCAGTGTTTTGTTCAGTTAGTTGGTTGGTTAGACGGATGGTTTAATGTTGTTGTTGTTGTTTCGGCGACGTTGGTGGTGGTGGTGGTGGTGGTGGTGATGGCGTTTTGTTTTAAACAGTTGGCTGGATGAGTTGCTGTCTTATCTTCCAATCCACTTCACTGGCATTGCTCCCAAAGCCCTTCACCCCAGCCACCTGTTCACAGCTGCACCCTCACTGGCATTGCTCCCAAAGCCCTTCACCCCAGCCCCTTGATCACAGCTGCACCCTCACTGGCATTGCTCCCAAAGCCCTTCACCCAAGCCCCCTGTTCACAGCTGCACCCTGTCCCCACCTCTCCCCCACCTCTCTCCCACCTTCACCTTCCTACCTTTCCCGTGTCACCACCTTTACCTTCCTCCCTTTCCCCTCCCCCACCTCTCCCCACCTTTACCTGTCCTCCCTTTCCCCTGTCCCCACCTCTCCCCACCTTTACCTTCCTCCCTTTCCGCTGTCCGCACCTCTCCGACACCTTCACCTTCCTCCCTTTCCCCTGTCCCCACCGCTCCCCCACCTCTCCCCACCTCTCCCCACCTTTACCTTCCTCCCTTTCCGCTGTCCCCACCTCTCCCCCACCTTCACCTTCCTCCCCTTTCCCCTGTCCCCACCTCTCCTCCCTTTCCCCTGTCCCCACCTCTCCCCCACCTTTACCTTCCTCCCTTTCCCCTGTCCCCACCTCTCCCCCACCTTTACCTTCCTCCCTTTCCCCTGTCCCCACCTCTCCCCCACCTTTACCTTCCTCCCTTTCCCCTGTCCCCACCTCTCCCCCACCTTCACCTTCCTCCCTTTCCCCTGTCCCCACCTCTCCCCCACCTCTCCCCCACCTTTACCTTCCTCCCTTTCCCCTGTCCCCACCTCTCCCCCACCTTCACCTTCCTCCCTTTCCCCTGTCCCCACCTCTCCCCCACCTTCACCTTCCTCCCTTTCCTCTGTCCCCACCTCTCCCTCACCTTTACCTCCCTCCCTTTCCTCTGTCCCCACCTCTCCCTCACCTTTACCTCCCTCCCTTTCCCCTGTCCCCACCTCTCCCCCACCTTCACCTTCCTCCCTTTCCCTGTCCCCACCTCTCCCCCACCTTTACCATCCTCCTTTCCCCTGTCCCCACCACTCCCCACCTTTACCTTCCTCCCTTTCCCCTGTCCCCACCTCTCCCCCACCTTCACCTTCCTCCCTTTCCCCTGTGCCCACCTCTCCCCCACCTTCACCTTCCTCCCTTTCCCTGTCCCCACCTCTCCCCCACCTTCACCTTCCTCCCTTTCCCCTGTCCCCACCTCTCCCCCACCTTCACCTTCCTCCCTGTCCCCTGTCCCCACCTCTCCCCAACCTTTACCTTCCTCCCTTTCCCCTGTCCCCACCACTCCCCCACCTTCACCTTCCTCCCTTTCCCCTGTCCCCACCTCTCCCCCACCTTCACCTTCCTCCCTTTCCCCTGTCCCCACCTCTCCCCCACCTTCACCTTCCTCCCTTTCCCCTGTCCCCACCTCTCCCCCACCTTTACCTTCCTCCCTTTCCCCTGTCCCCACCTCTCCCCCACCTTCACCTTCCTCCCTTTCCCCTGTCCCCACCTCTCCCCACCTTCACCTTCCTCCCTTTCCCCTGTCCCCACCTCTCCCCCACCTTTACCTTCCTCCCTTTCCCCTGTCCCCACCTCCCCCCACCTTCACCTTCCTCCCTTTCCCCTGTCCCCACCTCTCCCCACCTTCACCTTCCTCCCTTTCCCCTGTCCCCACCTCTCCCCACCTTTACCCTCCTCCCTTTCCCCTGTCCCCGCCTCTCCCCCACCTTTAGCTTCCTCCCTTTCCCCTGTCCCCACCTCTCCCCCACCTTTACCCTCCCTTTCCCCTGTCCCCACCTCTCCCCCACCTTCACCTTCCTCCCTTTCCCCTGTCCCCACCTCTCCCCCACCTTCACCTTCCCCCTTTCCCCTTTCCCCACTTCCCCACTCCTCCTTCCTCCACCCCCCACCTTCACCTTCTCCCTTCCCTTTCCCACTTCCCCAACCACTCTTCCCCACTCACTTTACCTTCCTCCCTTTCCCTGTCCCCACCTCTCCCCCACTCTCCCATCACCTTCCTCCTTTCCCCTGTCCCCACCTCTCCCCCACCTTACCTTCCTCCCTTTCCCCTGTCCCCACCTCTCCCCCACCTCTCCCCCACCCCCTACCTTACCCTCCTTCTCCCTTTCCCACCTTCCCCACCTCTCCCCCACTCTCCCCACCTTACCCTCCCTTTCCCCTGTCCCCACCTCTCCCCCACCTCTCCCCCACCTTACCTCCTCCCTTTCCCTCCCACTTCCCCCCTGTCCCCACCTTCCTCTCCCTTTCCTGTCCCCACCTCTCCCACCTTACCTCTCCTTTCCTACCCCTCCCCCTTTACCCCCTTGTCCCACCTCTCCCCCACCTTCTTCCCCCCACCTTACCACTTCCCACTTCCTTCTCTCCCCTGTCCCCACCTCTCCCCCACCTCTCCCCACCTTCACCTTCCTCCCTTTTCCACCTCTCCCCACCTCTCCCCCACCTTACCTTCCTCCCTTTCCCCTGTCCCCACCTCTCCCCACTTTACCTCCTCCCTTTCCCTGTCCCCACCTCTCCCCCACCTTCACCTTCCTCCTTTCCCTGTCCCCACCTCTCCCCACCTTTACCTTCCTCCTTTCCCCTGTCCCCACCCTCACCTCCCCCACCCCTGTCCCCACCTTCCCCCCTTCCTCCCTTTCCCCTGTCCCCACCTCTCCCCACTCTCCCCACCTCACCTTCCTCCCTTTCCCTGTCCCCACCTCTCCCCCCTTTACCCTCCCTTTCCCTGTCCCACCTTCCCACCTCTCCCCCACCTTACCTTCCTCCCTTTCCCCTGTCCCCACCTCTCCCCCACCTTACCTTCCTCCCTTTCCCCTGTCCCCACCTCTCCCCCACCTTCACCTTCCTCCTTTCCCCTGTCCCCACCTCTCCCTCACCTTTACCCCTCCCTTTCCCCTGTCCCCACCTCTCCCCCACCTTCACCTTCCTCCCTTTCCCCTGTCCCCACCTCTCCCCAACCTTTACCTTCCTCCTTTCCCCTGTCCCCACCTCTCCCCACCTCTCCCCCACCTTACCTTCCTCCCTTTCCCCTGTCCCCACCTCTCCCCACCTCTCCCACCTTCACTTCCTTCCCTTCCCCTGTCCCCACCTCTCCCCCACTTTACCTTCCTCCCTTTCCTCTGTCCCCACCTCTCCCCACCTTACCCTTCTCCCTTTCCCCTGTCCCCACCTCTCCCCCACCTTACCTTCCTCCCTTTCCCCTGTCCCCACCTCTCCCCACCTTTACCTTCCTCCCTTTCCCCTGTCCCCACCTCTCCCCCACCTCTCCCTCCCCCTCACCTTCCTCCCTTTCCCCTTGTCCCCCACCTCTCCCCCACCTCTCCCCACCTTCACCTTCCTCCCTTTCCCCTGTCCCCACCTCTCCCCCACCTTACCTTCCTCCCTTTCCCTGTCCCCACCTCTCCCCCCTTACCTTCCTCCCTTTCCCTGTCCCCACCTCTCCCCCACCTTCCTTCCTCCCTTTCCCCTGTCCCCACCTCTCCCCCACCTTTACCTTCCTCCCTTTCCCTGTCCCCACCTCTCCCCCACCTTTACCTTCCTCCCTTTCCCTGTCCCCACCTCTCCCCAACCTTTACCTCCTCCTTTCCCATTCCCTTCCCCACCACCTCGTCCCCACCTCTACCCCACCTTCACCTTCCTCCCTTTCCCCTGTCCCCACCTCTCCCCCACCTCTACCTTCCCCTTCACCTTCTCCCTCTGTCCCCACCTCTCCCCACCTTTACCTTCCTCCCTTTCCTCTGTCCCCACCCTCCCCCACTTACTTCCCCTTTCCCTGTCCCCACCTCTCCCCACCTTTACCTTCCTCCCTTTCCCCTGTCCCCACCTCTCCCCCACCTTTACCTTCCTCCCTTTCCCCTGTCCCCACCTCTCCCCCACCTTTACCTTCCTCCCTTTCCCTGTCCCCACCTCTCCCCCACCTTTACCTCCCTCCTTTCCCCTGTCCCCACCTCTCCCCACCTTTCACCTTCCTCCCTTTCCCCTGTCCCCACCCTCTCCCCCACCTTCACCTTCCTCCCTTTCCCTGTCCCCACCTCTACCCCACCTTCACCTTCCTCCCTTTCCCCTGTCCCACCCTCCCCCACCTTTACCTTCCTCCCTTTCCCCTGTCCCACCTCTCCCCACCTTTACCTTCCCTCCCTTTCCTGCTCCCCACATCTAACGCAACCTTACCTTCCTCCCTTTCCATGTCCCACCTCTCCCCACTCTTACCTTCTCCCTTCGTCCCTTCCCAACCCTCCACCACCTTTACCTTCCCTTCCTTCACCACTTCCACATTTTACCTTCTCTTTTCCCTGTCCCCACCTCTAACAACACCACCAATCACTTCCTTCCTTTCCTGAATCCAAACCTCTCCCCCACTTTACTTCCCGCTTTCCGACGCAACTTTGTACGCCTCCTTTATCCGAACGCCTTCGGACTCGTCCCTTACTCCGACCACTCTCTTCCCTTTACCTTCTCTGTACAAATTAATTTTTTTTAATATTTAGTCCCACATCGAACTAACAAAACCATCATCGCATCTGAATGCCTACAACGAAACGTCCATAATTTTCCAGAAATGGAGATCTTGAAACGCATCATTCGTCTGTACAATGAGACTTCTTAACATTACAGATATATTTTAATAGTTGCAGAGTTTCTGGTCAACACTCAATCGTTATTACAGAACAAGCCAAACATATCCTTGCCAAGGAAGAAAACGAAAGAATAACAGGATCAAAGTGTCATCTTTTTATACTATCTTAGTCGAAACTGATGGATCATCTTCAGTCGAGCAACGTTGTTTTTTAGTTCGTAGTTTGTTTATATTTAGGTTTCATCGTCGAACATCACATTCAAAACCATCACGCCATACTGGAGATCCCCAGGCGAAGTCGCCCAAGGAGCAGTAATCGAAAGAAAGGAAGAAGAGTCATCTATATCATCTTCGTACTTGTCATCTGTCGAGTCTGTTCTGTGTCCTGTTCACCGTGTTTCTGCTCAACACTACGGCAGAGAGTTTCCTAGGACCTCGGAACGAGTGATAGTTACACGCTCGCCAGGCCTCTCTGTTGGCCAGCAGGTTTATTCCGAGGTAGGTCCCCACAGGAAACATGTCCATTTTTTTTATATATTTATCTACTAGATGCAATAATCAGTGTCATTATGTAAAGGTTTTTTTTTTTTTTTTTTTTTTTTTAGGTTATACCTCGCCATCACCGCAGTTTTGATGTCATTCTGTTCACGTCATCAACGTGACTATTATCATGGTTAAGGAAGTGATCATTTTCCTTCGTCACAGGTTTGGAGATCCGATGCGGTTGCGGGTCGGTTTATCTTTGCTAAAGGTGTCATCTTTATCAGTGTTTCACCTCCATCTGCGCCTATGTATATTATCATTGTGCCCACAGTTAGGCATACAAACACCGCACATCACACTAGGAAAGTTATACATTTGTGTGTCTGTATGTCGACATATACAGATTTTTATTTTTTTCATACAGACGTAATTGTGCCTGGCGTGTTTCCTATGTTGCCACAAACCGGACATTACCCAAGGCAATGTAACTTTCAGGTGCCCTGCTGCAGTGTTATACGCCTTGTCGTGCTGTGCAGTGCTATACGCTTGTCGTGCTGCAGTGCTATACGCCTTGTCGTGCTGCAGTGCTATACGCCTTGTCGTGCTGCAGTGCTATACGCCTTGTCGTGCTGCAGTGCTATACGCCTTGTCGTGCTGCAGTGCTATACGCCTTGTCGTGCTGCAGTGCTATACGCCTTGTCGTGCTTGCAGTGCTACTCGTCTTGCCGTTTTGCTGTGCCACTCTTTCTGCTGCTCCGATCCTGTCACCCGTGGCCCTGTCTTCTTGCTGTCCAGCCTACATCAATGCCGGGGAGCACCTTTCCTGAGACTCGTCTTTGCAGTATTCAACTTGACAGATGAGTAAAAAGCCAGCCGCTCAAGGACATTCTGTTCACGCCCAGGAATCACTCACTACATGAAGAAAAACAAACCCACTCACACACAGTCATAAAAAAGAAAAGAAAAAAAAATACAAAAGAAAATAAATCATTTGTTATTTGTCAGATCAGAGTCATTTGAGTATCTCAGAGAGGTGAAAGGCACTGGGTTTTTTTCTTTGATCATAAATTGCTTGTCTGCGGGCACTCTCGTTCTCTCTCGTAGAGAACGTCACGTCCCATTGACGTGACATATTTTGGTGGCAGCGGTGGGATATGTACCAATCCCTGCCCAAGACAAAATTTATTCCAAAATTCCTAAGTGCCAGACGCCGCTCGGAGCCTCAACGACTATGCGGGCGGTTGGGCGGTGCCCTTTAAGAAAGAGAATTGATCCTTGCAACTGGCATCGTTATATTAGTGACAATTAACATCTTAAACTAAATCTGAATTAGATCTGGCAACAAGGAAAGTAACACGGGGTTACACACCACTCTTATCCAAAGGGTAGTTTCTTGTATGTGTACACATATTTGTGTATTTATGGACTGCCATAAGCAACGGTCGTATCAATCAACTTGATAAGTATATGTACACTGTCATATCTGGACTGTAATAGCATCCAGGACTAGCTGTGCCAGACTGTCTCATCCGACGTGACATAGTAGTTGGATGTGTGCCAGCCTAACCCGACGTGACACATTGATACTATAGAGAGATAGCATTGCGTGATTAGTGATTGCGTGTGCATGTATATTGTTGTGTATTTTTTTTCATTATTAGATTAATTTGTGATAGCTCCTTGCACTTGCTGTGCCCATCAGGGCATGCCTAAGAATACGAAAAACAGTACAGCACATAAGAGCAAGATACCGGATCAGACAAACATGGATCCCAGCTTTCTAAAGTTCAAAGCTGAGGGTGAGGCCCTTGATCTCAAGGCAAAGCACTGATTGAATACATAGACAGCCAGAAAGCGGCAGAATATCGGGTTGAAAAGGAACGGCTAGCCATAGAAGCCGAAAGAGAGGATAAGAATAGCTGCCGAACTGGAAAGAGAGAAGATGTTAAACGAAATGGAAGTAAGAAGGGAAGAATCCTCAGCTCGTGAGCGGAGTCGCGGTATGGACTATGAGGGCGAACAACGTGAACGCGATCGCCAATACATGCTTGAAATGAAAAAGCTTGAAAATGAAGGCCTGGTTGCAAACCAGCGCTCTGTGCACCACCTGGATGCACAACCGAAGATCAAGATGCCATTCATGGAAGACAAAGACGATGTGGAAGCTTATCTTGCTCAAGTTGAGAGAGTGGCTACATTAAACAAGTGGGATGAGGAAGAGTGGGGAACTCGCCTGGCACCACTCCTGAAGGGGGATGCCAGAGAGACGTATGTCCA
The DNA here is from genome assembly GCA_018398815.1 of Conus ventricosus. NCBI lineage: Eukaryota > Metazoa > Mollusca > Gastropoda > Neogastropoda > Conidae > Conus > Conus ventricosus. The sequence continues at coordinate 54,295,941 of CM031613.1, read as the reverse complement.
AATCCCACTTGAAGAAAGCGCCAATTATCAGGCAATTAAAAGAGCCTTATTGAAAAGGCATCAGCTGAATGCGGTAGCATACCGCAAGAAATTCCGTGGCACTAGACCCAGGAGTCAGAAGAAAATTATGTCTACTGGGACAGGCTAGACCACCTTTACTAAAACAAATGGATCGAGCCCCCAAAAAGATGAGCGAGATTCAAAAAATTTTGCTAACCCGGGAGAATTTCCCTTTCGAAACAAGGGCTTTGGAGAAAGCTAGGTTCATAAGGGAACAAAACCCAACCCCAAAAGATAAAGAAAATCGAAGCCCCTGATCTCTAGTGAACCGGGGGCGGACAGGGGGAAGGGTTTTAATGGAAAACCCTGTTGGAGAAAGTAATACACGGGTTTAAATGCAAAATCGTGATTTCAAAGTAAAGGGCCCACCCCCCGGCCCAAAGGGTGACAGTTGCCGACTACAGGCAACATCCGCCAAACCCAACCACCCCCCGATCAAAACCCAAAAACAACAAAAATTTTTTTTAGGGGCCCTCCACATTTCACCGAGGGGCTTGAGCAGGGGTTTTTTTTGGGATGTGGGGGGGCCCCAAATTACCAAAAAGGGATGCCCAACGCCAGACAAAGAAAGGGTGTCGGGCTAATGGTGAAAAATTTTTACACCAAAAAAATTTTCCAAGCTTTCACCCAACCTCATCCGAAGAGAGTGACCAGTACTTCTGTGCATTTGGGAAATAAAAGGGAAGAAAAGGCCGGGGGCCCTCCCTGTTTCCCGGGGGTACGAAAACCCCCAGGTAACCAAAAATTTTTTTCCCTAGATCAGCATAGGGGGTGTCCCAAAAAAAGCCCATATAGGGAAAAACCCCCCCAAAAGGCAGACGGCCTACCCATTGGGGGCGATGAAGCTCCACATTTCAGTGGACAGATTAAAGTTTTGGTTGCTGGGGGACGCGCCATTCCAGCCCCTGATGGGGAACATGATCACCAAGAAAAAAGTGCAGGTAATCAGGAAGTCAAAGGGGAAAAACTTAAAACCTAAAACAAAGGAAAAGGAAAAAGGGAAGCCCAGAAAAACGGGGTAGAACTGAAAGATCCCAGAAAACGGCATGCGAGAGCTGGGGAAAGTCGATCCCTTTTGACCCACTCAAACAAGGGAAAATTTTTCCCTTTTAAAGCTCGGGAAACTTCCCCAAAAGTAACAAAAAACCCGTTAAAGGGGAAGAGACCGACAAAAAAGATGTTTTTTTGGATCTACCGGGATGGGACCCTTGAAAAAGTGTGAGCCCCAGACTCACCATAGCGACCCTTTTAGGTTTTACAGGGGACCTTCCCCACTAAAACAGAAAGGGTTTGTGAAAGGGGAGGGGGCCTCAGAGGGAAAGCTAGGGGGGAAAATTAAAAGCACGAGCTCCCCATAAAACCCGCCCCTGTTGTCTTGTAAAAAAAAAGGAGGGGTTGGGTTTTCGTTTCTGTACAGTTACAGAGGATTGAATCAAGCGACAGAATTTGTGCTAAACCCGATCCCTGACATCGAAGAGATTTTTCCCAAAATTTGGGCAAACCCAAAGTTTTTTCAGCAAGTTAGATCTCGCAAAGGTTTTTGGGGCGTTTTCCCTGTCAAAGAGGAGGATCAGGGGGAAAACTGCGTTCAGTCCGCCCCAAGGACAAAAACTTTTGGGAACCAAAAAGGATCCCTTTTTGGTCGAAAAAATGGGGAGGGGCATTTTTTCCCCAAAATTTGATGAAAAGTTTTACTGCCACTAAAAGGACGTTTATAAAAATTTTCATTGATGAGGGTGTTAATTGCCAGGGGAAGGGGGAAGAACACTGGGGGGGCATTAGACGGACGTTGCCCAGGCAGGAAGAAGGCCTTATCCCCAAAACCAAACCCAAGTGTCTACTTTTTTTCCCCGGGAAACTGTCTTTCCCCTGGGACATAAAGGGGCCAGGGGTTTGGGATTAAACCGGGAAATGGAAAAAGTTTGGGAAAAAGTTGCAGAATGCAAAAAGACCCAAGACAAAAAAACAAGGGAGCATTTCGGGGATTTAGCTGGTTATTACAAATTTCTTTCCCAAAAATTTCGCTGAGATTGCTAACCCACTGACCGACACTACAAAAAAAAGGGCCAGCCAGAAAAATTTTTCGGGGGCCCGGGCGAATGTGAGAAAGGGCTTTTGCGACCTGAAACAAAAAAACTCAGAAAACCCTGTTGAAAACCCCCCGATACAGAAAAAGGTTTGTGTGAAGGACAGATGCCTCAAAAGAAAGGCCTCGGACCCGTCCTGCTGGGGGGAAAAGGTTGGGGATTTAAGACCTGTTGCTTTTCCCCGCAAAAAGCTAAGGGGTGCAGAGATAAATTTACTCCCCCATTGAGAAGGGAAATGTCGGGGCTTTAGTTTGGGCCTTTTAAAAAATACGAGCCATACCGTTTTGGGACTCTTTTTGTGCTGGGGGAAAGACCACGTCCCCGGGAGTATTTAAAACGCTCCAAGACTGTTTAAGGGTTAAAACTCTTTGCGGGGGCGCTTCAACTCCAACACATTTTTTACCCAAAGGTAATCCCAGGAGGGAAAAACCCGGGGCCGTTTAAATGTCGCGAAATCTAAAGAAACCCCCTTCAACAAAAAACTGGTGATTCCCCTTGTTATTCTTTCAGTAAAATTTCCTTTTTTGGGAGACAATGGTCTTTTCCCAGTGTTTTTGTGATATAAGTTTATGATTTGTTCTTTTTTTTAATTTCCCTTTATCGACAGTGCACCCCAAAATGCGGAAAGGTTTTTTAAAACGCTCTTTAAAGGCTGTATGGAAATTAAAAAGGCTTATCAGGGGTTATATGTAAGGGCTTCCCATAAAGCCACTATAACATAGTGATAAGGACTCTTGTTATCTAAAATTTTGGGGCACGTGTAGGGGAAGGGCTGGGACATTTTGTTTGCTTTGGGGAACGGGGAGTCGTCTGGGGATTTTTTGCTTTGGGAAGTGCAAAAAAACCCGGTGGGAATTCACATAAGTGAAATGTGGCTACCCCGCAGGGGGGGAATCTTCGGGTGAGGCCTTTGGATTCTCCCCAGCATTTTTTTCTTTTTTGTTGTTGGGGTTTTTGCCATCATAGGCGTAGAGGAGGTGTGATCACTCATTTAATGTTTTTTGGGTCCCAAATCGTACATCGGGGGTTTTGGTTTCATATAGGTTTGCCATGGGTCCGAAGCAGGGAGGTGCGCATTTTTTTGGGGAACATATCACTTTTTTTGGGAATCGTGGTGATTTTGGGTTTTTCAGGTTTGCCCATCATACAGCCAGCTCGCTTTTCCCTAAAGAATGGCCCGTTTTATAAATTTCTTTGGAGGATTTACTCATCGTCGTGGGCCCTTTTGGGGGTAAACTTTCTTTCATGTTCCTCTGGTTTTAAACCCCCAGCGTGAAAAAACCCAAAAAAGGTTTAAATTTTGTTGGGGATGGTGTGGGGGGGAAAGGGGGTTGGGGGGGGAAAAGGGACAGGAGATGGTGAAAAGTGCGGGAAAACCAAAGGGGAAAAACAGCCAGTCAAAAAAACCGCAGGGGACGACGTGGATTTTTTCTTCTTTTTTTTCTCTCCCATGGCTGGAGCTAAAACCCAGGAACGCAGCCTGGGAACTCTCTCGCTCTCGGCATAGCCATTTTTTTTTTTTTTGGCCCCCCCCTTGCCTCTCACCCCAGTCGTCACATCATGGAACTCTAGGGGAACTCTCTCTCATTCTCACCCCAGCGCTCAAACTTTTATAACATCTCCCGGGACCGAAAAACCCCAGCGATACGGGCCAGACACAACCCGGGGCCCTCGCGGGGCCCGGAAACCCAAACCCAAAATTTGTTTTTTCCTTTGGCAGTTTCAGTGTTGTCGGGCTCGCATCCTTTAAAAAAATATTAACACATTTTTACTTCGATAAAAACCCTCAAAACAAAAAGGGAATAAAATGCAGAAATTCACTTTTGCAATTTTTTTTCCCTGAAATTAACTTTGGGTGATTAATCCCCCCGAGTGAACCCAAATTTTTTAACAAGCTTACTTTCCAAAATTTTTCCTTTTTTTTGGGTTTTGGAAAAATTACTAAACAGGGGAAAAAAGTTTGGTAATGAAAAAAAGGGCATCTCGTCTTTTTATACTTATAAATTTCTTTTTCCGGGGAAAACAGTGTTAAGTGGAGATTTTGTTTTTAAAAATTTTTTCTAGAAAACAAAAGGTGACTTTTCATTTATTTGGGCCCGTCGGCGCAAAAAATTTTCAACGGGAAAAATATCTGTGAAACGGTCTGAAAAATAAAAATTCTACACTTTTTTCATTTGTATTCATAAAAAAAAAAGGGGGTTAAAAAAGCAAGTTTTCCCGATGGGGAAAGGGCCCAAAAATTTTCATGAAAAACCCAAAATTTCAAAACCAAACCCCGACAGAAAAACCAAAAAAGGCACTGCTAAAGGGCCCGGGCGCTGCCCCCCGGTCTTTTTCGTTAGTCGCAAGTTGTACAGAAAAATAAATAGGCGGGCGATAACAAATGAAAGCTTATGGACTTTACTTTTAACATCATTTTCAGATTCTGGGTTTTCCTCTTATTTTTGTAAAATCAAAAATTTTTTCAATATTCTTTTCGGGCAGACAATTGAAAATGGCCCCAAAGATTGCTCGTGAAAAATCCCAAGTTTAGAGAAAAAGGGGCTTCTCAGCCCAGTACGGTTGTAATGAATAAATAAAAATTAATTTTTGGACTTTGTGACGTACAAAAATTTTTATGAAGGTTTTTGAGGTATTCATGATTTAAAGAATTTACACAATAAAAAAATGAGTTTCGACCAAGGGGGGAAAGGGGGGGAAGATAACTCCCGAACAAAATTTTTTCCCACCCCACGAAAAGAAACCCAACCAAAACACGGAAAAGCCCCCGGCTACCCCCCCCCCCCCTTACTCTGTTCCAACCGCTTTCCTCCCCTGGCAAAAAAATGACATAAAAATGGCAGAGTTATCAATTTAAGGTGAAAAAAACAATCAATGAAAAAAAAAGCTTCACCATAAAGTCTTTAGAGGCATGACTACCCCAAAACAAAACCTTAATCAATGAAATCAAAAAAAATCAAAACATTTGGGTTCTCCCTCTCATTCTTGGATTCACATTATTCCCCTACCAAGGGGTTGCTCTTTTTAAAAAAGGCGTCTTTAAAGCCCGGGTTTACATTGACAAAAAAGGACATGTATTTTAAACAAAAATTCCCAAAAATCAAATACAAAATGGGCAACAAGGGATTCCTTTTATGAACAAAACCCGGACTTTGGGGGACAATTTAAATGAACCAAAACTTTTTTTGGATTGGGGGGGGTTTTTTTAAAAAAAAGTTCCAAGTCGGGCATCAGAAATCATTTTTGGAAAATGTGTTTAAAACCCAAAGCCGGTAGGGTACCAAATGACAATTTAAGGACTTATTTTTTGAATAAAATTCCAAAATGTCGGATTTCCCAAAAAAATTAAAGAATTTGTTACTTAAACCAAAAATTTAAAAAAGGGCAGATGGGCCCAAAAAAACGGGGAAAAGGGAAAATTTAGAAATCCCCAAAAAAAGGGGAAACCCAAATAAGTAGTGGGCAGGTTTTTTAAAAAAAATTCCAAGATGTCAGGTTTCTAACAATGACTTTGCAAGGAAATTTGTTATTTTTTAAAAATTTTCCAAAAAAGGGCAGGTACAGAAAATACCCGGGAAAGGTTTTTAAACAAAACTCCCAAAACCCCGGGGTGCCAAAGTGACAATAATGGACCCCTTTCTATTTGAACAAAATCCCTGAAGTCAGACATAAAATATAAAAGGGAAAAAAAAAAAGGATTTTTTACCCAAAAACCCCCTTTTAGTTAATCCCCAGGTTTTGAATTTTGGGGCAGGGGTTTTGCACTTTGAGGCAGAAAACTCAGCAAAAGTCACTCAACCTTTTAAAACCCTTTTATCTTCTGGTGGTAAAAAAAGGGGGCCCATAAATTTTCAAATGAAAAACAACAACTTGGTGGCTGAAAACAACTAAAATAGACTAGCTTGAAAAAAACATAAAAGAACAAATGAAATGTCCCCCCCCCCGGCAAACGGTCCGCAACCCTCTTCCTAAAAAGGTGTTAGCTATCAAACAGGGGGATAACCCAAATTTTAACTGTCCCCTAGAAGCCTGACCAAGTCATTACCCATTAAGAAAAACTCTAAATTTTCCCGGCGGGCATATAATTTAAAAAAAAATTCCAAAATAACGAATACAAAATGATAGGAAGGATTTGTTTAAAAAACCAAAACATTGGGGAGGGGACCAAAAAATTGACTATAATGGATTGGTTAATCGAACCAAAATCCCAAAAGGTAAAATAAAAATTACTGGAAGGATTTCCCAAAATAAATTTGGTTTCCAAATGACCAAAAAACCATTAAGCAAATATAAAACGGCCCAAAAAAAAGATTTTTCTATAACTCCCTTTTTGTCAAGTCCCCCAGGAAGGGATGAAATTTTTTGGTTTTGCCTTTTTAACAAAATTTTCCCCCAAAAATCAAAAATCAACCCAGTTCCTTACAACTACTGCTAGCACAAAAAACAGGGGCACAAATTTGGGGGGGCCCAGTGCAAAAAATGGATTTTTATTTGAAAAAATTCCAAAATGTTTAAAATACCCAAAAAAGACTTTGAGGGAAATTTTTATTTTAAAAAAACATTCCCAAAAAATGGGGACAAATATAAATTGAATGGATTTGTTAAATTCCCCGGGAATTTGGGGGGAAACGCCCAAAAAAAAGGGGTTTTTATTTGAAAAAAATTCCCTAAATCCGGAAAAAAAATTGGGAAACAGAATTTGCTAAAAAAATCCTTTCCAGTAATGCCCGGGTTCGGAAAACCGTGGCATAAATTTCCAACCCGAAGAACAATCAACCCTATATAATAGCTTGTGCAAAAAAAAACAAAAAAAAAAAAATTTTGGGTTTAAAAAACCATTTCCCCAGCACCTCTTCCCAAAAAAAGGTATTTACGGGTCTTCCCTAAATCAGTCCAGGAAAAAATTACTGTTTTCGTGTAACATCCGACCGAGCAGTTAAAAGAAAAGTTCCTGGTCATCCAGGAGGCATGAGGGCTTTCCTTTTGTTGGTTTTTTCCCGGGTGGGGGGGCCCTGGGGTGGGGTAGGGGGCCCGTAGCAAAATTAAAAGGGGAGAGCGCGCGATGTGGTCACCCCCGGCCCCAGGTCCCCCAGGGAGCAGGGGCCGGACGAGACCATTCCCAAACATGGGTTCCCCTCTCCAGCACCTCCGGGGGAAAAATCCAAACCCGGCTGGGGAAAGGACCCTGCCCGCAACCACACCCAGGGAGCCCTCACCCCTGGGGCCCCCGACAAAACAGCACTCCGCACGGATTCCCGGGAATTTTTTCCGGGAACCCTCCCCCCCCACCCACCCCAAAAGGGAGGAAGGGAACCCCAAAGGGGGATGCGGGACTGCAGAGGTAGTTGGCTGGGGCCCAAGGTGTCCGGGCTTCTTGGGGGTGTGCCTCCCTTTGGGGCCCCTTTTCTTCATCCTGCCGCAAACCCCCGTTTTTGATGGTGTGGAGGGGGAAAGGGGGGGCAGGTAAACCGGGAGATGGGGAGAAAATGCATAACCCAAGGGGCAACAGCCAGTCAAGAAGACGCAGGGACGACGTGGATAATTTTTTCTTTTTTTCCTCCCATGGCTAGGGGGCCCCAAACCAGGAAGCAGCCCCGGGGAAATTTCTCGCCTCGGGACTCGCGCACGAGTGGCCCTTTCCCCCTGGGCCCCTCCCCCGCCAGTCGCTCACATCAGGGGAAATCAGGGGAACTCTCTCTCATTTCACCAAACGGGTTTTAAATTTTTAAAACAATCCGTTTCCCGGGCCGCAAAGCCAGCGATACGGTGCCAAGAACCAAAGAACCCGGGGCCCGCGAGGCCGGAACCAAAAGAAATTTGTGTTTTCCCCTGGCACTTCAGTGTTGTCCCGGTTTGCTAACCCTTCAAAATATTTTAAAAACTAATTTTCTATCGATAAAACCTCAAACACAAGGAAAAAAAATGCAGTAAGTCACTTTTACAAATTTTTTTTCCTTTTACTTTTAAACCCTTGCGATTAAACTCCAGAATGAAGCACTTTTTTAAAAACTTACGTCATTTTTTTCCTTTTTTTCGATGAAAAAACTAAACAGCGGAAATGTTTTTTGTAAAGAAAAAAAAAGGGGGCAAACTCGCCTTTTTATACATATAAAATTTTATTTTTTCCCCGGGCAGTGTCTAATTTGGGGATTTTTGTTTTTTAAAAAAATTTCTAGAAAACACAGCTGACTTTTACTTCGTCGGCCCTCCCGGGGCACAATTTTCAACGAAAAAAACTCTGTTGAAACGGCCCCGTTAAAAAAAATTCTACACATTTTTTTAAAATTGTATTTTATAACAAAAATGGATTATTTTCAAGATTTCGATGGGGAAAAACAAATTTCATTTAAACCACAATTCGATCAAAACTCCGACGTAAACAAAAAAAGGGGACTCGCTAAAGGGCCCCGGGGCTTTTCGGTCATTTCGTATTTCGCAAGGGTTGTACGAAAAGATCATAGGGATGCGATATACGAAATGGGAAACTTATGGGGGCTTTACTTTTTCCCTGCATAAACGATTCTTCGGTTTTTTCCCCTTTCTTTTTTTAAAAACAAGAATTAATTTAATATTTTTAGCTTACAATTTTAAAAAAGGCCCGGAAAAATTGCTCGTGCAAAAAAACCCGTTTAGAAAAAAAATATGGGGTTCTCAGCCCAGTCGGTTGTAAAGAATTTAAAAACATTATTTTTTTTTTGACTTTAGTGAGAAAATTTCAACTAAAGTTTGGTTCTGAGGGGAATTTTTATTTTTAAAGGGAAATTTTCACCCAAAAAAAAAAAATGAGATTCGACCAAGGGGGGTAAGGGGAAAATAACTCTCGAACAAAACATTTTCATCCACGAAAAGTAACCAAACGAAACACTGTTAGCACCGGGCTACATTATATTCTTGCAAGACTTTCATCCGCGTGTTCCATTTAATATGAGACTAGATCAAGGATGTCTGAAGTCAGGGGTGTTTAACTTGTGCGTCATACATCAATGACGACAATGAGTCGCGGCGTATAACGTCGTGAATGACGTGCTCTCTAAAAGTCTCAATGGGAGATCTTGTTCGGCTAAAATTAGCAAGGCGGAAAATGCCTTTGAAGATTGTATTGTTTACGTTGTACGTCACCTCTAAGTGACGACATCGGAGTTGCGTAGCAGACATCCAACATGACGTATTTTTGTGTTCCACACATCAGCGGAATTCTGATCAATGAAACGTTCACTCTGTCGAGAAGGACAGGTCGAGTTTCATGTTCGGGTTAAAGTTTGCTTTTTACCTTTTGTTGTTATTTTTCTTTTTCGCGTCGCCGTGTAAAGTGATAGTTACAACTGACCACATCGTGTTCCGTTCATTTTTATCATCCCTTCTACAATTAAAAGAAAAAAAAAGGGAAAAAAAAAAAAGAATTTGTTCTGGAGATAAAAATGAGTGAACCCCAGTTTTATCTAAAAGGGGGGGGGGGGGGGTTATTTGTAAACACAAATTATTTTTTTTTTATTATTTGACGTACCCCACACACTAACGAAAGCATAGGCCAGTGCCATCGCATTCTGCATTGCTCTAGCAACGAAACGTCATTATTTTAACCAAAATTGCGTAGCATCTTTGAAACGCGCATCATTGCGTCAGTACCAATGAGAAATTCTAAATTAGATCATATGTTTTATAAATTGCAGTTTTGGTCAAATCTCGGATTCTTCATCGTTTTAAAAGAAAACAAAAACATATCCTTGCCATAGAAACAAAAAAAATGAAATCTGAAACAATTTTGGATCCCAAAGAGCTTGTGCACAGAATGTGTTGGATACGGTCCGTTGCTAGGAGTCCGAAAACGGTCGGGGGAGTCATCGTTCTTCAGTCGGAGCAGGACGTCGTCTTTGTGTACGTTCCGTAGAGTGTTGTTTATATTTAGGTTTCCATCGTCGAACATCACATTCAAAACCATCACGCCATACTGGGAGATCCCCAGGCGAAGTCGACCAAGGAGCAGTAATCGAAAGAAAGGAAGAAGAGTCATCTATATCATCTTCGTACTTGTCATCTGTCGAGTCTGTTCTGTGTCCTGTTCACCGTGTTTCTGCTCAACACTACGGCAGAGAGTTTCCTAGGACCTCGGAACGAGTGATAGTTACCACGCTCGCCAGCCTCTCTGTTGGGCCAGCAGGGTTTATTCCGAAGTAGGTCCCCACAGGAAACATGTCCATTTTTTTTATATATTTATCTACTAGATGCAATAATCAGTGTCATTATGTAAAGGTGTTTTTTTTTTTTTTTTTTTTTTTTTTTAGGTTATACCTGCGCCATCACCGCAGTTTGGATGTCATTCTGTTCACGTCATCAACGTGACTATTATCATGGTTAAGGAAGTGATCATTTTCCTTCGTCACAGGTTTGGAGATCCGATGCGGTAGCGGGTCGGTTTATCTTTTCTAAAGGTGTCATCTTCATCAGTGTTTCACCTCCATCTGCGCCTATGTATATTTTCATTGTGCCCACAGTTAGGCCCTACAAACACCGCACATCACACTAGGAAAGTTATACATTTGTGTGTCTGTATGTCGACATATACAGATTTTTATTTTTTTCATACAGACGTAATTGTGCCTGGGCGTGTTTCCTATGTTGCCACAAACCGGACATATTCCAAGGCAATGTAACTTTCAGGTGCCCTGCTGCAGTGTTATACGCCTTGTCGTGCTGCAGTGCTATACGCTTGTCGTGCTGCAGTGCTATACGCCTTGTCGTGCTGCAGTGCTATACGCCTTGTCGTGCTGCAGTGCTATACGCCTTGTCGTGCTGCAGTGCTATACGCCTTGTCGTGCTGCAGTGCATAACGCCTTGTCGTGCTGCAGTGCTACTCGTCTTGCCGTTTTGCTGTGCCACTCTTTCTGCTGCTCCGATCCTGTCACCCCGTGGCCCTGTCTTTGCTGTCCAGCCTACATCAATGCCGGGGAGCACCTTTCCTGAGACTCGTCTTTGCAGTATTCAACTTGACAGATGAGTAAAAAGCCAGCCGCTCAAGGACATTCTGTTCACGCCCAGGAATCATCACTACATGAAGAAAAACAAACCCACTCACACACAGTCATAAAAAAGAAAAGAAAAAAAAAAAACAAAAGAAAAAAAATCATTTGTTATTTGTCAGATCAGAGTCATTTGAGTATCTCAAGAGGTGAAAGGCACTGGGTTTTTTTCTTTGATCATAAATTGCTTGTCTGCGGGCACTCTCGTTCTCTCTCGTAGAGAACGGGCACGTCCCATTGACGTGACATATTTTGGTGGCAGCGGTGGGATATGTACCAATCCCTGCCCAAGACAAAATTATTCCAAAATTCCTAAGTGCAGACGCCGCTCGGAGCCTCAACGACTATGCGGGCGGTTGGGCGGTGCCCTTTAAGAAAGAGAATTGATCCTTGCAACTGGCATCGTTATATTAGTGACAATTAACATCTTAAACTAAATCTGAATTAGATCTGGCAACAAGGAAAGTAACACGGGGTTACACACCACTCTTATCCAAAGGGTAGTTTCTTGTATGTGTACACATATTTGTGTATTTATGGACTGCCATAAGCAACGGGCGTATCAATCAACTTGATAAGTATATGTACACTGTCATATCTGGACTGTAATAGCATCCAGGACTAGCTGTGCCAGACTGTCTCATCCGACGTGACATAGTAGTTGGAAGTGTGCCAGCCTAACCCGACGTGACACATTGATACTATAGAGAGATAGCATTGCGTGATTAGTGATTGCGTGTGCATGTATATTGTTGTGTATTTTTTTTCATTATTAGATTAATTTGTGATAGCTCCTTGCACTTGCTGTGCCCCATCAGGGCATGCCTAAGAATACGAAAAACAGTACAGCACATAAGAGCAAGATACCGGATCAGACAAACAATGGATCCCAGCTTTCTAAAGTTCAAAGCTGAGGGTGAGGCCCTTGATCTCAAGGGCAAAGCACTGATTGAATACATAGACAGCCAGAAAGCGGCAGAAAAATCGGGTTGAAAAGGAACGGCTAGCCATAGAAGCCGAAAGAGAGGATAAAGAATAGCTGCCGAACTGGAAAGAGAGAAGATGTTAAACGAAATGGAACTAAGAAGGGAAGAATCCTCAGCTCGTGAGCGGAGTCGCGGTATGGACTATGAGGGCGAACAAGTGAACGCGATCGCCAATACATGCTTGAAATGAAAAAGCTTGAAAATGAAGGCCTGGTTGCAAACCAGCGCTCTGTGCACCACCTGGATGCACAACCGAAGATCAAGATGCCATTCATGGAAGACAAAGACATGTGGAAGCTTATCTTGCTCAAGTTGAGAGAGTGGCTACATTAAACAAGTGGGATGAGGAAGAGTGGGGAACTCGCCTGGCACCACTCCTGAAGGGGGATGCCAGAGAGACGTATGTCCAATCCCACTTGAAGAAAGCGCCAATTATCAGGCAATTAAAAGAGCCTTATTGAAAAGGCATCAGCTGAATGCGGTAGCATACCGCAAGAAATTCCGTGGCACTAGACCCAGGGAGTCAGAAGAAAATTATGTCTACTGGACAGGCTAGACCACCTACTAAAACGATGGATCGAGCTCTCCAACAAAGATGAGCGAGATCTCAAAGAATTGCTAATCATGGAGAAGTTCCTCGAAACACAGAGCATGGAGAAAGCTAGGTTCATAAGGGAACGTAAACCCAACACCAAAGATGATGTAATCGAAGCTGCTGATCTCTATGATGAGACAAGGATGGCGGAAAGGAGAATGGTTAATGGCAAACTGTTGGACGCACGTCCTACACGGGATAAAGTGCAGAATCGTGACTTTCAAAGTCAACGGTCACCACCGCTCCAAGGGGACAGTTGCCGACTACAGGCAACATCCGCCAAAGCAACCACGCCCGATCAAAACCCTAATATCAACAGAAAATTTTTCAGGGGACCTCCTGCATTTCAGCCGAGAGGCTTGAGCAGGGGTTGTTTTTGGATGTGGTGGGCCGCATTACCAGAAAGACTGTCCCAACGCCAGACGAGAAAGGGTGTCGGTGCTTATAGGTGAAGAAGTTACACCAGAAAATATCCAAGCTTTCACCCAAGCTTCATCCAGAAGAGAGTGACCAGTACTTCTGTGCAGTCTGGATAGAAGGAAGACAGGCCAGGGGCATGCGTGATACCGGGGCTACGCAAACCCAGGTGATCAAGACTTTAGTCCCTAGATCATGCTATACTGGGCTGTACAAAACAGTCATATACGCTAACAATACCAAAGGCAGACTGCCTACTGCCATTGTGCAGATGAAGACTCCACATTTCAGTGGACAGATTGAGTTTTGGTTGCTGAGGACGCGCCAGTTCCAGTCCTGATCGGGAACATGATCAGCAAAGAGAAAGTGCAGGTAACTCAGGAAGTCGACGGGAAACTTAAACCTACAACTAAGGATAAGGACAAAGAAGCCCAGATTAACGTGGTAGTAACTGATGAAGATCCAGAGACGGCATGCGAGAGCATCGGGAGTCGATACCGTTGCATCCACTCAAACAGACGAAAATTTTTCCGACGTGAAACTGGCAGAAACCTGCCCAAAAGTAACAAGAAAACAGTTACAAGGGGTAGTAGACCGACACAAAGATGTGTTTCGGATCTACCAGGATCGACCACCTTGACAGAGTGTGAGCTCAGACTCACCACTAGCGATCCTGTGAGGGTACAGCAGTACCAATTACCCCACTCACAGACAAAGGTTGTGAAAGAGGAGGTGGCTCAGATGGAAGCTAATGGGGGTAATTAAAAGCACGAGCTCCCCATACAACGCACCTGTTGTGCTTGTAAAGAAAAAGGACGGTTCGGTTCGTTTCTGTACAGATTACAGAGGATTGAATCAAGCGACAGAATTGATGCTGAACCGATGCCTGACATCGAAGAGATCTTTACCAACTTGGCAAAGCCAAGTATTTCAGCAAGTTAGATCTCTGCAAAGGATTTTGGCAGATACCTGTCAAAGAGGAGGATCAGGTGAAAACTGCGTTCAGTACGCCCAAGGACAATACTGTTGGACCAGGATGCCATTTGGTCTGAAAAATGCGAGTGCAGTTTTCTCCAGAATGATGAGAAAGTTGTTACTGCCACTCAAACGGGACGATATACACAATTTCATTGATGAATGTTTAATTGCCACGGAAACGTGGAAGAACACGTGAGGGCATTAGACGTGACGTTGACCAGGCTAGAAGAAGAAGGCCTTACTGCAAAACCATCCAAGTGTCTACTTGGATACCAGGAACTGTCGTTCCTACGACATGAAGTGGGCCATGGGTTGATTAAACCAGAAAATGGACAAGATTGAAAGTGCAGAATGCAGAAAGACCCAAGACAAAGAAACAAGTGAAGCATTCTGGGATTAGCTGGTTATTACAGGAAGTTCATTCCAAAATTCGCTGAGATTGCTAATCCACTGACCGACACTACAAAGAAAGGCCAGCCAGACAATATTCGCTGGACCGGCGAATGTGAGCAAGCGTTCGCGACGCTGAAACAGAAAACTCACGAAGAAGCCTGTACTGATAACACCCGATACAGACAAAGAGTTTGTGTGAGGACAGATGCCTCAGAGAAAGGCTCGGAGCCGTCCTGCTGCAGGAAAAGGACGGGGATTTAAGACCTGTTGCTTTTGCCAGCAAAAAGCTAAGTGGTGCAGAGATCAATTACTCCACCATTGAGAAGGAATGTCTGGCATAGTGTGGGCCATTAAAAAATACGAGCCATACCTGTATGGGACTCATTTTGTGCTGGAGACAGACCATCGTCCACTGGAGTACTTGAAACGCTCCAGACTGATAATGGTCGACTCATGCGATGGGCGCTTCAACTCCAACAACATTCTTTTACTCTCAGAGTAATCCCAGGAGTGGAAACATAGGTGCCGATTATATGTCGCGCATCTAAAGAAATCCCCTGTCAACAAAAGAAGCTGTGCTGAGTTCATCTGTTATGTCTGTCAGTAAGATTTTCATTTTTGGAGACAATGGTCTCTTGCAGTGCTATTGTGATATGAGAGTTTATGATTTGTTCTTTTATTTAATGCTATCGACAGTGCATCCCAAATGCAGGATAGTGTTTAAAACAGCTCATCAAGGCTGTATGGTAATTAAATGGCTTATCAGCCGGTTATTGCTAATGGCTTCCATCATAAAGCCACTATCACATAGTGACTAAGGACTCTTGTTATCTATTATCTTGGGCACGTGTATGGTATGCTGAGGACATTTTGTTTGCTCTTGTGACTGGGGAGTCGTCTGTGGATTGTTGCATTGATGATGCAACAAACGGTGGGAATGTCACATAGAGTGTATGTGGCTACTTCGCAGAGGGGAATCATTCAGGTGAGGCCTGTCTGGATTCTGCCCAGCATTTTTTCTTGTTGTTGTTGTGGTTTGCCTATCATAGCGCGTAGAGAGTATGTGTGATCACTCATTATGTTTTTTTGGGTGCCAATCGTAGCATCGTGTGTATGGTATCATATAGGATGCCATGGTCGCGAAGCAGGGAGGCTGCGCAGGTTTTTTGAGGAACATACCTCACTTATTTTGGAGTCGTGGTGACTTTGGTTTTTCATGCTGCCCATCATAGCAGCCAGCTCGCTATTCATCAGAATGGCGCGTTATGATAGATCATGGAGGATCTACTCATCGTCTGTGTGGACTGTTTTGTAAACTTATGCATCATGTTCCCTCTGCTTTACACCAGCGTGAGAAAGCGAAGAGTTTATGTTGTGATGGTGTGGGGGTAAGGGGTGTGCAGGTGAAGACAGGCAGATGGTGAGAAGTGCAGGAACCAAGGGACAACAGCCAGTCAAGAAGACGCAGTGGACGACGTGGAGTTTTTCTTCTTTTATTCTCTCCCATGGCTAGGAGCTCAAACCAGGAACGCAGCCTGGGAACTCTCTCGCTCTCGGCACTCAGCGCACTGGAGTGCGCCCTCCCTCTGCCTCTCACGCCAGTCGCTCACATCATGGAACTCTAAGGGAACTCTCTCTCATTCTCACACAGCGCTCTACTTTTATAACATCGTACGGACCGCAAAGCCAGCGATACGGTGCCAGACACGACCGGGCTCGCGAGGCCGGAACCAACAGAAATTTGTGTTTCCTCTGGCAGCTTCATGTGTTGTCTGGCTCGCTATCCGTTCAAACTATTAACACATATTTACTATCGATGAAAACCTCAGAACACAAGGAATAAAAATGCAGTAAGTCACATTTGACAATTTTGTTCCTGTACTTAATCATTGCTGATTAATCTCCCAGAGTGAAGCCACTTTTAACAAGCTTACGTCATATTTTCCTTTATTTCGATGAAAAATACTAAACAGCGTGAAATAGTTTTGTAATGAATAAAAGCTGGCATCTCGCTCTTTTTATACATATAAATTTCATTTTCCGAGACAGTGTCAAGTGAGATTTCTGTTATTAAAAATTACTAGAAAACACAGCTGACTTTTCACATCGTCGGCCGTCGGCGCACAATTTTCAACTGAAAAATACTCTGTTGAAACTGTCTGTTAAATAATAAATTCTACACATTTTCAGTTGTATTCATAACAAAAATGGAGTCATAAGCAAGATTTCGATCGGGAAGTCCAAATTTCATGAAACGACAATTCAGATCAAAACTCCGACAGTAAACAAAGAAGGCGACTCGCTAAAGGGACCGGCGCTGTCGGTCATTTCGTATAGTCGCAAGCTTGTACAGAAAAGATCATAGGCATGCGATATACGAATATGAAAGCTTATGGACTTTACTTTTAACATGCATATTCAGATTCTTCGGTTTTCCTCTTACTTTTTGTAAAATCAAGAATTATTCAATATTCATTCAGCAGAACAATTGAAAATGGCGCAAGATTGCTCGTGCAAAATACCAGTTTAGAGAAAATATGGGCTTCTCAGCCCAGTACGGTTGTAATGAAATCAAATACATTAATTTTTGTGACTTTAGTGACGTACATACAACTATGTAGGTTCTGAGGTATTCATGATTAAAGAATTTACACAATAAAAAAATGAGATTCGACCAAGGGAGGTAAGGGGAAGATAACACTCGAACAAAACATTTTCATCCACGAAAAGTAACCAAACGAAACACTGTTAGCACCCGGCTACATCCCCCCCCTACTCTGTTACAACCAGCGTCCTCGCTGGCACAAAAATGACATAAAAATGGCAGAGTTAATCAAGTAAGGGTGCAAAATCATCAATGAAAAAATGAAGCTTCAGCCATCAAGTCTTTAGAGGCATGACTACCCCAAAACAAAACACTTACATCAATGCATCAAACATCAAAACATCTTGTTCTCCCTCTCATTCTTTGCATTCA
Source organism: Conus ventricosus (assembly GCA_018398815.1). Classification (NCBI taxonomy): domain Eukaryota; kingdom Metazoa; phylum Mollusca; class Gastropoda; order Neogastropoda; family Conidae; genus Conus; species Conus ventricosus. The sequence goes on along the minus strand of CM031613.1, from coordinate 54,278,431 downwards.
CATTATTCCGACTACCAAGGCTTGCTCTTTTAAACAAGGCGTCTGAAAGCCAGGATTCACATTGACTAAAATGGACATGTATATTTTAAAACAAAAAATTCCAAAAAGTCAAATACAAAATGACAACAAGGGATTCCTTTCATGAACAAAACCCGGGCTTTGGGTACATAAGTGACTAAACTGGACTGATATTTAAAACAAAGTTCCAAGTCGGACATCAGAAATCATTAGGAACATGTGTTAAAACCCAAAGCACTGGGTAGGTACCAAGTTGACAATAATGGACTTATTATTTGAATAAAATTCCAAAATGTCGGATACCAAAATGACTTGAAAGAATTTGTTACTAAACAAAATTCAAAAGTCAGATGCCAGAAATGACTGGGAAGAGAAATTCATGAAGATCCAAATCATGGTACCAAGTGACAGTAGTGGACTAGTTATTTAAACAAAATTCCAAGATGTCAGGTACTAACAATGACTTTGCAAGGATTTGTTATTTAAAACATTCCAAGAAGGTCAGTACAGAATATACCTGGGAGGATTTATCAAAACTCAAAACACGGGGTGCCAACGTGACAATAATGGACTTGCTATTTGAACAAAATCCATGAAGTCAGACATAACATGATAAAAGGGAAAAAAAGGATTTGTTTATCAAAACCCTTTGAGTTAAGTCCCCAGGTTATGAATTTGGACAGGTTTTAGCACTTTGAGGCAGAATCTCAGCAAAAAGTCACTCAACTTAAATCCTCTTTTATGACTTCTGGTGGCTAAAAGAGGGGTTCCCATCATTGTCAAGCATGAAAACAACAACATACTGGTGGCTGAAAACAACTAACATAGACTAGCTTGTGAAAAAACATAATGAACAAATGAACTGTCTGGCAAACGGTCCGCAACACCTCTTCCTAAAAAGTGTGTTCAGCTATACAAGCAGGGGTATATACAATCTATAACTGTCCTCTAGAATGCCTGACCAAGTCAGTTACCCATTAAGAAAGTCTCTAATTGTCCAGGCGGGCATATAATTTAAACAAAATTCCAAAATATCGAATACAAAATGACTAGGAAGGATTTGTTAAAAATCCAAAACACTGGGTAGGCACCAAACTTGACTATAATGGACTTGGTTACTCGAACCAAAATCCCAAGAGGTCAGACATAAAATATACTCGGAAGGATTCCAAAGTATTGGTTACCAAATGACAAAATTCCATTAAGTCAAATATAAAGCGGCAAAAACAGATTTTGCTATAGACTCCTTTGTGTCAAGTCCCCAGGAAGGTATGATTTGGCTGGTGTTTTGTCATTTTGAACAAAATTTCCCCAAAAGTCAAACTCAACCTAGTTCCTTCACAACTACTGCTAGCACAAAAAACAGGGGCACATTGGGTAGGCACCGAGTGACAACAATGGACTTGTTATTGAACAAAAATTCCAAAATGTCAAGTACCAAAATGACTTAGAGAGGATTTGTTATTTAAAACAACATTCCAAGAAAGTCGGGTACAAAATATACTTTGAATGGATTTGTTAAATTCCAGGGCATTGGGTACCAAACGACAACAATGGGCTTGTTATTTGAACAAGATTCCATAAAGTCCGGTACAAAATGGCAAACAGAATTTGCTATAAAAATCCTTAGCCAGTACTGCTGGCTTCTGAAAAACCGTGGCATACATTTTCCAACCTGAAGAACAATCAACATATATACTAGCTTGTGCAAAAAAAGACAAATAAAATAATTGGTTAACAACCCAGTCCACAGCACCTCTTCCCGAAAGGAGGTATTCAGCGATCTTCATAAATCAGTCCAGGAATATATTTACTGTCTCGTGTAACATCCGACCGAGTCAGTTAAATGAAAGAGTTCCTGGTCATCCAGGCAGGCACTGAGGTCATACCTTTTTGTTGGTTTCCCGCGTAGGCCGCCGTGGGGCTGGCGTAGGTGGGCCAGTAGCACATTGGAGAACTGGGGAGAGCAGCGCGATGTGGTCACCCCGCCACAGCGTCTCCCACCAGGCAGCAGGGCCAGGACGAGACCATCTCCGAGCATGGTCCCATCTCCAGCACCTCCGGCGGAAAGTCAACCAGGCTGGGGATGGACCACTGCCAGCAACCACACCCAGGGACGCCCTCACCGTGGCCCACGACAAGCAGCACTCCGCACGGATGTCCGGTATTTCGTCCGGAACCATCCCCCACCACCCCCGAAGAGGCCAGGAAGGAAGCCCAAAGGTGGATGCAGGACTGCAGAGGTAGTTGGCTGGCCATGGTGTCCGGTCTTCTTGGGCTGTGCCTCCTTGGTCCCTTGTCTTCAATCCTGCTCGCAGCGCAGTTATGATGGTGTGAGGGGTAAGGGGTGTGCAGGTGAAGACAGGCAGATGGTGAGAAGTGCAGGAACCAAGGGACAACAGCCAGTCAAGAAGACGCAGTGGACGACGTGGAGTTTTTCTTCTTTATTTCTCTCCCATGGCTAGGAGCTCAAACCAGGAACGCAGCCTGGGAACTCTCTCGCTCTCGGCACTCAGCGCACTGAGTGCGCCCTCCTCTGCCTCTCACGCCAGTCGCTCGCATCATGGAACTCTAGGGGAACTCTCTCTCATTCTCACACAGCGCTCTACTTTTATAACATCGTACCGGACCGCAAAGCCAGCGATACGGTGCCAGACACGAAACCGGGCCTCGCGAGGCCGGAACCAACAGAAATTTGTGTTTCCTCTGCAGCTTCAGTGTTGTCTGGCTCGCTATCCGTTCAAACTATTAACACATATTTACTATCGATGAAAACCTCAGAACACAAGGAATAAAATGCAGTAAGTCACATTTGACAATTTTGTTCCTGTACTTAATCATTGCTGATTAATCTCCCAGAGTGAAGCCACTTTTAACAAGCTTACGTCATATTTTCCTTTATTTCGATGAAAAATACTAAACAGCGTGAAATAGTTTTGTAATGAATAAAAAGCTGGCATCTCGCTCTTTTTATACATATAAATTTCATTTTCCGAGACAGTGTCTAAGTGGAGATTTCTGTTATTAAAAATTACTAGAAAACACAGCTGACTTTTCACTTCGTCGGCCGTCGGCGCACAATTTTCAACTGAAAAATACTCTGTTGAAACGGTCTGTTAAATAATAAATTCTACACATTTTTAGTTGTATTCATAACAAAAATGGAGTCATAAGCAAGATTTCGATCGGGAAGTCCAAATTTCATGAAACGACAATTCAGATCAAAACTCCGACAGTAACAAAGAAGGCGACTCGCTAAAGGGACCGGCGCTGTCGGTCATTTCGTATAGTCGCAAGCTTGTACAGAAAAGATCATAGGCATGTGCGATATAACGAATGAAAGCTTATGGACTTACTTTTAACATAGCATATTCAGATTCATCGGTTTTCCTACTAACTTTTTTTAAAATCAGAATTCTTCAATATTCCATTCAGCATACAATAGAAAATTCACCAAGATTGCTCGTGCAAAAAAACCAATTTAGAAGAAAATATGGGCTTCACCAGCCCAGTAACGGTTGTCATGAATCAAATACATAAATTTTTTGAGACTTTAGTGACGTACATACAACTATTAGGTTCTGAGGTATTCATGATTTTAAAGAATATACACAATAAAAAAAAATGAGACTCGAACCAAGGGAGGTAAGGGGAAGATAACTCCTCGAACTAAACATTTTTCAAGCCACGAAAGTAACCAAACGAAACACAGTTAGCACCGGCTACATTAAATTACTTGCAATACTTACATCCGCTAGTTCCATTTTAATATAGACTAGAACAAGGATGTCTGGAAGTCAGGTGTTTTAAACCTTGTGCGTTCCATACAACAATGACGACAAAGAGTCGCGGCTTATAACGTCGTGAATGACGAGGCTCTCCTAAAAAGTCTCAATGTGAGATCTTTGTTCGGCTAAATAAGCAAAGTCGGAAAAAGCCTTTGAGAATGTATTGTATACGTTGTACTCACCTCTAAGTGACTGACATCGAGTTGCGTAGCAGACAACCAACATTACGTATTTTAGTATTCCCACACATCAGCGGAAATCTGATCAATTAAACGTTCACATCTGTCGAGACGAACAGGTCGAGTTTCATGTTCGGTTAAAGTTAGCCTTTTATACCTTTTTGTTGTTATTTTACTTTTTCGCGTCGCCCGTGTATATTGATAGTTACAACTGACCACATCGAGATTCCGTCATTTTTATCATCCCTTCTACAAATTAAAAGAAACAAAAAAGGGAAAAAAAAAAGTAATTTGTTCAGGAGGATAAAAATGAGGTGAACCCGCAGATGGTAATAAATCAAAAGGTGGGGGGGGGGGTAATTTGTAACTCAAATTATTTTTTTTTTTTATTATTTGACGTACCCCACACACTAACGAAAGCATAGGCCAGTGGCCAACGCATACTGTGCCTTGCTCTGAGCAACGAAACGTCATTATTTTAACCAAACATTGCGTAGCATCGTTGAAACGTCTCATCATTGCGTCCGTACCAATGAGAAATTCTAAATTAAGATCATATTTTTTATACAATTGCAGTTTTGGTCAAATCTAGGATTCATCCTCGTTTTAAAAAAAAACAAAAAACATATCCTTGCATAGAAACAAAAAAAAATGGAAATCTGAAACAATTTTTGGATCCCATAGAGCTTGAGCACAGAATGTGATGGATACGGGTCCGTTGCTAGGAGTCCGAAAACGGTCGGAGTCATCGTTCTTCAGTCGGAGCAGACGTCGTCTTGGTTACGTTCCGATAGTGTATATTATATTTAGGTTTCCATCGTCGAACATCAACATTCAAACCATCACGTCCATACAGGAGATCCCCAAGGTGCAGTCACCAAGGAGCATAATCGAAAGAAAGGAAAAGAGTCATCTATATCATCTTCTACTTGTCATCAGTCGAGTCAGTTCTGAGTCCTGTTCAACCGTTTTTTCTGCCTCAACACTAGCGTCAGAGATTTCCTAGGACCTCGGGAACGAGTGATAGTTACCACCTCGCCAGGCCTCTCTGTTTTGCCAGCAGGTTTATTCCGAAGTAGGTCCCCCACAGGAAACATGTCCATTTTTTTTATATATTTATCTACTAGATGCAATAATCATGTCATTATTTAAAGGATTTTTTTTTTTTTTTTTTTTTTTTTTTTAGTTTATACCACGCCATCACCGCAGTTTGGATGTCATTCTGTATCACCGACATCAACGTGGAACTATTATCATGGTTAAGGAAGTATCATTTCCATTGTCACATGGTTTGGAGATTCCTATGTGGTTGCGGTCGTTTATCTTTTGCTAAAGGTGTATCATCATCAGTGTTTCAACCCCTCCATCCTGCGCCTATGTCTATTATCTTTGTGCCACAGTTAGGCATACAAACACCGCACATTCACACAAGGAAAGTTCTAACAATTGTGTGTCTGTATGTCGACATATACAGATTTTTATTTTTTCATACAGACGTAATTGTGCCTGGGCGTGTTTCCCCTATGTGCCCACAAACCGACATATTCCAAGGCAATGTAACTTTCATGTGCCAGCTGGCCGTGTTTTAATAACGCCTTGTCCGTGCTGCAGTGCTATAAAAAAAAATACGCCTTTGTCGAGCTGCAGTGCTATATCCTTGTCGTGCTGCAGTGCTATAAGCTTTGTCGTGCTGCCGATGCATATACGTCCATTGTCTTGCTGCCGTGCTATACTCCTTTTCTTGGCTGTCAGTGCTTGCAATACTCCTTGTCGTTGCTGCAGTGCTATAATACGCCTTGTCCGTGCTGCAGTGCTACTCGTCTTTATGACCGTTTAGCTGATCCACTCTCTTTCTTCTGCTGCCCGATCCTGTCACCGCCGTGGGGGCCCTGTCTTCATGCTGTCTCCGCCTACATCATATGCCGGGAGCCACGACGGGGCCTTCCTGAGACTCGACTTTGCAGTATTCAACTTGACATAGATAAAAAGCCAGCCTCTCAAGACATTTCTGGTTCACGGGCCCATGAATCACTCACAACATGAAGAAAAACCAAACCCACTCACACACAGTCCATAAAAAAGAAAAGAAAAAAAAAATACAAAAGAAAATAAATCATTTGTTATTTGTCAGATCATAGTCAATATGAGTATCTACAAGAGAGGTGCAAGGCACTGGGTTTTTTTCATTGATCATAATTGCGTGTCAGCGGGCACTCTCGTTTCTCTCTCGTAGAGAACGTCACGTCCCAATGACGTGACATATTTGGTGCACGGTGGATATTACCAACCCTGCCCAAGACAAAATTTTTTTCCAAATTTCCTAAGTGCCTAGACGCCGCCTCCGGAGCCTCAACGACTATGCGGGCGGTTGGGCTGTGCCCATTAAGAAGAGAATGATCCTTGCAACTGCATCGTTTATATTTAGTGACAATTAACATCTTAATAGAACTAAATCTGAATTAGATCTGCAACAAGGAAAGTAACACGGGGTTACACACCACCTATCCCAAAGGGTAGTTTCATGTAAGTGTACCACATATTATGGTGTATTTAAGGACATGGCCAATAAGCAACGGTCGAAACAATCACATGATAAGTATATGTACAACTGAGTCATATCTGGACGTAATAGCTTCCAGGACTATCTGGCCAGAACTGTCGCATCAACGTGACATAGTAGTTGGAATTTGTGCAGCCTAACCCGGACGTTGACCATTGATACTATAGAGAGATAAGCATTGCCGTGATTATTGATTGCGTTTGCATGTATATTGTTGTTTATTTTTTTTACATTATTAGATAAATTTGTGATAGCTCTTGCACTTGCAGTGTCCCCAGCAAGGGCATGCCTAAGAAACGAAAAGACAGTACAGCCCCTAAGAGCAAGATACCGTATCAGACAACATGTATCCCCAGCTTTCTAAAGATCAAAAGCAGAGGGTGAGGCCCCTTGATCTCAAGGGCAAAAGCACTGGATTGAATACATAGACAGCCAGAAAAGACGGCATAAAATCGGGTTGAAAAAGGCGTCTTACCATAGAAGCCGAAAGAGAGGATAAGAGAATAGAGCCGAACTGGAAAGAGAGAAGAAGTGTTTTAAAACGAAATGGAACTAAGAAGGGAAAAACCTCAACTCAGAGTATCGGAGTCGCGGTAAGACTATGAGGCGAACAACGTGAACGCATCCAGCCAATACAAATGCTGAAATGAAAAAGCATGAAAATTAAGGCCTGGTTTCATCCAGCGCTTCTGTGCCACCACTGGAATCACAACCTGTAAGATCAAGAAGGGCCATGACATGGAAAGACAAAGACGATTGGAAGCTTATGCTTGCTAATTTGAGAGAGAGTTGTACATTAAACAATTGTGGATTAGGAAAGTGGGGAACTCGTCCGTCATCCACTGCCTGAAGGGGGATGCCCGAGAGACGTAAGTCCTAAATCCCACCTATGAAGAAGCGCCAATAATCAGCAATTAAAAGAGCTAATAGAAAAATGATCACTGAATGCGGCTAGCATACCGCAATGAAGAAATTCCGGTGGCACTAGACCCAGTGAGTCAGAAGAAAAATTATGTCTACTGGACAGGTAGACCACCTACTAAAACGATGGATCGATCTCTCCAACAAAGATGAGGCGAGATCTCAAAGAATTGCTAATCGATTGAGAATTCCTCGAAACACAGAGCATGGAGAAAGCTAGGTTCATAAGGGAACGTAAACCCAACACCAAAGATGAAGTAAACGCAGCTGCAGATCTCAATGATGAGACAAGGATGGCGAAAGGAGAATGGTTAAAGGCAAACTGTTGACGCACGTCCTAAACACGGATAAAGTGCAGAATCGTGACTTTACAGCAGCCCTCTGAGTTTCAATCGGTCACCACCAGGCTCACAAGGTGAACAGTTATGCTGACAACAGGCAACATCCGCCAAATGCAACCACGCCCGATCAAAAAAAACCCTAATATCAACCATAAAATTTTTCAGGGGACCCACCTAGCATTTCAGCCGTGAGTCTGAGTCATGGGTTTGTTTTGGATGTGGTGGGCCGCATTACCAAGACAGACTGGTCCCAACGCCAGACGAGAAAGTGTTGTCGGTGTCTATATAGTTGAAGAAGAAACACCAGAAAATATCCAAGCTTTCACCCAAGCTCATCCAAAGAAAGTGACCAGAACTTCTGTGCAGTCTGGTATAGAAGGAATACAGGCCAGGGGCATGCGTGATTACCGGGGCTACGCCAAACCAGGTGAATCAAGACTTTGTCCTAAGATCATGCAATACTGGGCTGTACAAAAACAGTCATATACGCTAACAATACCAAAAGGCAGACTGCCTACTGCCATTTGTCAGATGAAGACTCCACATTTTCAGTGGTACAGCTTGAAGTTTTGGTTGCAGAGGACGCGCCAGTTCCAGTCCTGTTCGTGAACATGATCAGCAAAGAAAAGTGCTAGTAACTCCAGGAAGACGAACGGGAAACTTAAACCAACCACTAAGAAAAGGACAAGAAGCCCAGATTAACGTGGTAGTAACTGAAGAAGATCCCAGAGACGCATTCGAGAGCATCGGAGTCGATACCGTTGCGATCCACTCAAACAGACGGAAAATTTTCCGACGTGAAGCTTGGCAGAAACACTGCCCCAAAAGTAACAAAAACAGTTTTTTTACAAGGGGTAGTAGACCGACACGAAAGAATGTTTTTCTGAGCTACCAGGATCGACCAGCCTTGACAGAGAGTGAGCTCAGGACTCACCACTAGCGATCCTGTGAGGGTACAAGCAGTACACAATACCCCCACTCACAGACAAAGGTTAGAGAAAGAGGAGGTGGCTCAGATGGAAGCTAAGGGGTAAATAAAAAGCACGAGCTCCCATACAACGCACCTGTTGTGCTTGTAAAGAAAAAGGACGTGTTCGTTCGTTTCTCTGTACAGATTACAGCAGTATTTGTGAAATCCAAGCGACAGAATTTGATGGCTGAACCGATCCAGACATCGAAGAGTATACTTTACCAAACATGGCAAAGCCAAGTATTACAGCAAGTTAGATCTCTGGCACAGGATATAGGCAGATACCTGTCAAAGTGGGAGGATCAGTGACAACTGCGTTCAGTACGCCCCAAGACAATACTGTTGGACCAGGATGCATTTGGTCTGAAAAATGCGAGTGCATTTTCTCCAGAATGAAGAGAAAGTTGTTACAGCCACTCAAACGGGACGATTATACCAAAGGTTCATTGATAATGTGTTAATTGCCACCGGAAAACGTGGAAGAAGCACGTGAGGGGCATTAGACTTTGACGTTGACCAGGCTAGAAAAAGAATGCCATACTGCAAAACCAACCAAGGTCCTACTTGATACCAGGAACTGTCCTTCCCTTACGACATGAAGTGGGCCAATGGGTTGATTAAACCAGAAATGGACAAGATTGAAAAGTTGCAGAAAGAGAAAGACCCAAGGAGACAAAGAAAGCAAGGAGAGCCTATTACTGGGATTGGCGTGGTTTATTAACAGGAAGTTCCAACCAAAATTCGCTGAGTATTGCTAATTCCACTGACGCGACACTACAAAGAAAGGCCAGCCAGACAATAAACTGCTGGACCGGCGAATGTGAGTCAAGCGTTTCGCGACGCAGAAACAGAAAACTACTCATCACGAAGTAGCCTGTACAAGAATAACTCCCGAAACAGACAGCAAGAGTTTGTGCTGAGGACAGATGCCACAGAGAAGGCCTCGGAGCCGTCCCTGCTGCAGGAAAATGACGGGGGATTTAAGACCTGATGCATTTTGCCAGCAAAAAAGCAAGTGGTGCAGAGATCAATTACTCCATACCAATGAGAAGGAAATGTCTGGGCATAGTGTTGGCCATAAAAAATAACGAGCCATACTGTATGGGACTCATTTTTGTGCTGGAGACAAGACCATCCGTCCACTGGAGAACTTGAAACGCTCCAAGACTGATAATGGTCGACTTCATGCGATGGGCGCTTCAACTCCAACAACAATCTTTTACTCTCATAGTAACCCAAGGAGTGGAAAACAAACGGTGCCGATTAAATGTCGCCATCAAAAGAAATCCCCTTTCAACAAAAGAAGCAGTTCTGAGTGTTCAATCTGTTATGTCTGTCAGTAAGAAATTCATTTTTGGAGACAATGTCTCTTGCATGCTATTTGATATGAGAGTTAATGATTTTGTACTTTTATTTAATTCCTATGACATGCAACCCAAATGCCAGGATGGTAGTTTTAAACAGCTCCTCAAGGCAGTATGGTAATAAAATGGCTTATCACCGGTTATATGCTAATGGCTTCCATCATAAAGCCAGTTTTTTTTTTTTGGGGGGTTTTTTTTGGGGGGGGTTTTTTTTTGGGGTGTTTATTTTGTTTTTTTTTTTTTTTTTTTCTATCACATAGTGACTAAGGACTCTTGTTATCTATTATCTTGGCACGTGTATGGTATGCTGAGGACATTATTGTTTCTCTTGTGACTGGGAGTCCGTCTGTGATTGTTGCAATGATGAGCTACAAACGGTGGGAAATGACACATAGAAGTGTATGTGGCTACTTTCGCAGAGGGGAATCATTCAGGGTGAGGCCTGTCTGGATTCTGTTGCCCAGCATTTTTTTCTTCTTGTTGTTGTGGTTTGTCCTATCATAGCGCGTAAGAGAGTATGGTGTGATCACTCATTTATGTTTTTTTTGGTGCCAATCGTAGCATCGTGTGTATGGTATCATTAGGATGCCATGGTCGCGAAGCAGGGAGGCTGCGCAGGTTTTTTTGAGGAACATACCTCACTTTTTTTGGGAGTCGTGGACTTTGGTTTTCATGCTGCCCATCATAGCAGCCAGCTCGCAATTTCATCAGAGGCGCGTTATGATAGATCATGGAGGATCTACTCATCGTCTGTGTGGGACTGTTTTGTAAACTATGCATCATGTTCCTCTGGCTTTACACCAGCGTGAGAAAGCGAAGAGTATATTGTTGTGAGGTGTGGAGGGGTAAGGGGTGTGCAGGTGAAGACAGGCAGATGGGAGAATGCAGGAACCAAAGGGGACAACAGCCAGTCAAGAAGACGCAGTGGACGACGTGGAGTTTTTCTTCTTTTATTTCTCTCCCATGGCTAGGAGCTCAAACCAGGAACGCAGCCTGGGAACTCTCTCGCTCTCGGCACCACGCACAGAGGCGCCCTCCCTCTGCCTCTCACGCCAGTCGCTCACATCATGGAACCTAGGGGAACTCTCTCTCACTCTCACACAGCGCCTAATTTTTATAACATCGTCCCGGACCGCAAAGCCAGCGATACGGTGCCAACACGAACCGGGCCTCGCGAGGCCGGAACCAACAGAAATTTTGTTTCCTCGGGCAGCTTCAGTGTTGCTGGCTCGCTATCCGTTCAAACTATTAAAAACATATTTACTATCGATGAAAACCTCAGAACACAAGGAATAAAATGCAGTAAGTCACATTTGACAATTTTGTTCCTGTACTTAATCATGCTGATTAATCTCCCAGAGTGAAGCCACTTTTAACAAGCTTACGTCCATATTTTCCTTATTTCGATGAAAAAAAACTAAACAGCGGAAATATTTTTTGTAATGATAAAAAGCTGGCATCTCGCTCTTTTATACATATAAATTTCATTTTTCCGAGACAGTGTCTAAGTGGAGATTTCTGTTATTAAAAATTACTAGAAAACACAGCTGCCCTTTCATTTTCGTCGGCCGTCGCGAACACAATTTCAACTGAAAAATACTCTGTTGAAACGGTCTGTTAAATAATAAATTCACACATTTTCAGTTGTATTCATAACAAAAATGGAGTCATAAGCAATATTCGATCGGAAGTCCAAATTTCATGAAACGACAATTCAGATCAAAACTCCGACAGTAAACAAAGAAGGCGACTCGCTAAAGGACCGGCGCTGTCGGTCATTTCGAAATAGCCCGCAAGCTTGTACAGAAAAGATCATGGGCCCAAGCGGATATACGAAATGAAAGCTTATGGACTTTACTTTTAACATGCATATTCAGATTCTTCCGGTTTTCTCTTACTTTTTGTAAAATCAAGAATTATTCAATATTCATTCGCAGACCAATTGAAAATGGCGCCAAGATTGCTCGTGCAAAATACCATTTTAGAGAAAATATGGGCTTCTCACCCAGTACGGTTGTAATGAATCAAATACATTAATTTTTGTGACTTTAGTGACGTACATACAACTATGTAGGTTCTGAGGTATTCATGATTTAAAAGAATTTACCAATAAAAAAATGAATTCGACCAAGGGAGGTAAGGGAAGATAACTCTCGAACAAAACATTTCATCCACGAAAAGTAACCAAACAAAAACACTGTTAGCACCCGGCTACATCCCCCCCTACTCTGTTACAACCAGCGTCCTCGCTGGCACAAAAATGACATAAAAATGGCAGAGTTTATCAAGTAAGGGTGAAAAAATCAATCAATGAAAAAATGAAGTTTCAGCCATCAAGTCTTTAGAGCATGACTACCCCAAAACAAAACACTTACATCAATGCATCAAAACATCAAAACATCTTGTTCTCCCTCCATTCTTTGCATTCACATTATTCCGACTACCAAGGGCTTGCTCTTTTAAACAAGGGCGTCTGAAAGCCAGGATTCACATTGACAAAAAGGGACATGTATTTTAACAAAAATTCCAAAAAGTCAAATACAAAATGACAACAAGGGATTCCTTTCATTGAACAAAACCCGACTTTGGGTCCCATAAGTGACTAAACTGGACTTGATATTTAAAACAAAGTTCCAAGTCGGACATCAGAAATCATTAGGAACATGGTTTAAAACCCAAAGCAGGGGTAGGTACCAAGTGACAATAATGGACTTATTATTTGAATAAAATTCCAATATGTCGATACCAAAATGACTTGAAAGAATTTGTTACTTAAAAAAAATTTCAAAAAGTCAGATGCCAGAAATTGACTGGGAAGAGAAATTCATGAAGATCCAAATCATACCAAGTGACAGTTGTGGACTAGTTATTTAAAAAAATTCCAAGATGTCAGGTACTAACAATGACTTTGCAAGGATTTGTTTTTTTAAAAACATTCCAAGAAGGTCAGGTACAGAATAAAACCTGGGGGGATTTATCAAAACTCAAAACCCCGGGGTGCCAACGTGACAATAATGGACTGCTATTTGAACAAATCCATGAAGCCCAGACATAACATGATAAAAGGGAAAAAAAGGATTTGTTTATCAAAACCCTTTTGAGTTAAAGTCCCCAGGTTATGATTTGGACAGGTTTTTAGCACTTTGAGGCAGAATCTCAGCAAAAGTCACTCAATTTAAATCCTCTTTTATGACTTCTGGTGGCTAAAAGGGGTTCCCATCATTGTCAAGCATGAAAACAACAACAAAATGGTGGCTGAAAACAACTAACATAGACTAGCTTGTGAAAAAACATAATGAACAAATGAACTGTCTGGGCAAAGGGTCCGCAACACCTCTTCCTAAAAAGGTGTTCAGCTATCAAGCAGGGGTATATACAATCTATAACTGTCCTCTAGAATGCCTGACCAAGTCAGTTAAACCCCTTAAGAAAGTCTCTAAATTTTCCAGGCGGGCATATAATTTAAACAAAATTCCAAAAAATCGAATACAAAATGACTAGGAAGGATTTGTTAAAAATCCAAAACATTGGGTAGGCACCAAACTTGACTATAATGGACTTTGGGTTATCGAACCAAAAATCCCAAGAGGTCAGACAAAAAATAACTCGGAAGGATTCCAAAGATGTTACCAAATGACAAAATTCCATTAAGTCAAATATAAAGCGGCAAAAAAAAAAGATTTTGCTATAGACTCCTTTGTGTCAAGTCCCCAGGAAGGTATGATTTGGCTGGGTTTTGTCATTTTGAACAAAATTTCCCCAAAAGTCAAACTCAACCTAGTTCCTTCACAACTACTGCTAGCACAAAAAACAGGGGCACATTGGGGAGGCACCGAGTGACAACAATGGACTTGTTATTTGAACAAAAATTTCCCAAAAAAGTCAAGTACCAAAATGACTTAGAGAGGATTTGTTATTTAAAAAAAACATTCCAAGAAAGTCGGTACAAATATACTTTGAATGGATTTGTTAAATTCCAGGGCATTGGGTACCAAACGACAACAATGGGCTTGTTATTTGAACAAGATTCCATAAATCCGGTACAAAATGGCAAACAGAATTTGCTATAAAATCCTTAGCAAATACCCGCTGGCTTCTGAAAAACCGTGGCATACATTTTCCAACCTGAAGAACAATTTAACATATATACTAGCTTGTTTCAAAAAAAGACAAATAAAATAATTGGTTAACAACCATTCCACAGCACCTCTTCCCGAAAGGAGGTATTTAGCGATCTTCATAAATCAGTCCAGAATATAAATTTCCCGTCTGTGTAACATCCGACCGAGTCAGTTAAATGAAAGAGTTCCTGGTCCCTCCAGGGAGGCACTGAGGTCATACCTTTTTGTTGGTTTCCCGCGTAGGCCGCCGTGGGGCTGGCGTAGGTGGGCCAGTAGCACATTGGAGAACTGGGGAGAGCACGCGATGTGGTCAACCCCGGCCACAGCGTCTCCCACCAGGCAGCAGGGCCAGGACGAGACCATCTCCGAGCATGGGCCCCTCTCCAGCCCCCTCCGGCGAAAGTCAACCAGGCTGGGGATGGGCCACTGCAGCAACCACACCCAGGGACCCCTCACCCGTGGCCCACGAAAAAGCACACTCCGCACGGAGTCCGGTATTTCGTCCGGAACCATCCACCACCCACCCCTGAAGAGGCCAGGAAAGGGAAACCCAAAGGTGGATGCAGGACTGCAGAGGTAGTTGGGTGGCCATGGTGTCCGGTCTTCTTGGGGTGTGCCTCCTTGGTCCCTTGTCTTCAATCCTGCTCGCAGCGCCAGTTTTTGATGGTGTGGAGGGGTAAGGGGTGGCAGGTGAAGACAGGCAGATGGTGACAAGTGCAGGAACCAAGGGACAAAAAGCCATCAAGAAGACGCAGTGGAAAACGTGGAGTTTTTCTTCTTTTTATTTCTCTCCCATGGCTAAAGGGGCTCAAACCAGGAACGCAGCCTGGGAACTCTCTCGCTCTCGGCACTCAGCGCACTGAGGCGCCCTCCTCTGCCTCTCACCCAGTCGCTCACACATGGAACTCTAGGGGAACTCTCTCTCATTTCCCCCCACACAGCGCTCTACTTTTTATAACATTTGTACCGGACCGCATAGCCAGCGATACGGTGCCAGACACGAACCGGGCCTCGCGAGGCCGGAACCAACAGAAATTTGGGGTTTCCTCTGGCAGCTTCAGTGTTGTCTGGCTCGCTATCCGTTCAAACTATTAACACATATTTACTATCGATGAAACCTCAGAACACAAGGAATAAAATGCAGTAAGTCACATTTGACAATTTGTTCCTGTACTTAATCATTGCTGATTAATCTCCCAGAGTGAAGCCACTTTTAACAAGCTTACGTCCTATTTTCCTTTATTTTTGATGAAAAATACTAAACAGCGTGAAAATGTTTTGTAATGAAAAAAAAAGCAGGGATCTCGCTCTTTTATACATATAAATTTCATTTTCCGAGAGTGTCTAAGTGGAGATTTCTGTTATTAAAAATTACTAGAAAACACAGCTACTTTTCACTTCGTCGGCCGTCGGCGCACAATTTTCAACTGAAAAATACTCTGTTGAAACGGTCTGTAAATAATAAATTTACACATTTTTTAGTTGTATTCATAACAAAAATGGAGTCATAAGCAAGATTTTGATCGGAAGTCCAAATTTCATGAAACGACAATTCAGATCAAAACACCGACAGTAAAAAAAAGAAGGCGACTCGCTAAAGGGACCCGGCGCTGTCGGTCATTTCGTATAGTCCAAGCTTGTACAGAAAAGATCCATAGGCATGCGATATACGAAATGAAAGCTATGGACTTTACTTTTAACATGCATTCAGATTCTTCCGGTTTTCCTCTTACTTTTTGTAAAATCAAGAATTAATTCAATATTCATTCAGCAGACAATTGAAAAGGCACCAAGATTGCTCGTTTCAAAAAACCAGTTTAGAGGGAAAAAATGGGCTTCTCAGCCCAGTACGGTTGTAATGAATCAAATACATTAATTTTTGGTGACTTTAGTGACGTACATACAACTATGTAGGTTCTGAGGGATTCATGATTTTAAAGAATTTACACATAAAAAAAAAGAGATTCGACCAAAGGGGGTAAGGGGAAGATAACTCTCGAACAAAACATTTTCACCACGAAAAGTAACCAAACGAAAAAACGTTAGCACCCGGCACATTATATTCTTGCCCAAGACTTCATCCGCGTGTTCCATTTAATATGAGACCCAGATCAAGGGTGTCTGAAGTCAGGGGGTGTTTAAACTTGTGCGTCATACATCAATGACGACAATGAGTCGCGGCGTTTTAACGTCGTGAATGACGTGCTCTCTAAAAGTCTCAAAAGGAGACTTGTTCGGCTAAATTAGCAAGGCGGAAAATGCCTTTGAAGATTGTATTGTTACGTTGTACGTCACCTCTAAGTGACGACATCGGGGTTGCGTAGCAGGGCATCCAACATGACGTATTTTTGTGTTCCACACACAGCGGAATTCTGATCAAGAAACGTTCACTCTGTCGAGACGGACAGGTCGAGTTTCATGTTTTGGGTTAAAGTTTGCTTTTTAACCTTTTTGTTGTTATTTTTCTTTTTCGCGTCGCCGTGTAAAGTGATAGTTACAACTGACCACATCGTGTTCCGTTCATTTTTATCATCCCCTATCTACAATTAAAAGAAAAAAAAAAAAGGGAAAAAAAAAGAATTTGTTCTGGAGATAAAAATGAGGTGAACCCCAGTTTTATCTAAAAGGGGGGGGGGGGTTATTTGTAACACAAATTATTTTTTTTTTATATTTGACGTACCCCACACACTAACGAAAGCATAGGCCAGTGCCATCGCATTCTGCATTGCTCTAGCAACGAAACGTCATTATTTTAACCAAAATTGCGTAGCATCTTTGAAACGCGCATCATTGCGTCAGTACCATGAGAAATTCTAAATTAGATCATATGTTTTATAAATTGCAGTTTTGGTCAAATCTCGATTCTTCCATCGTTTTAAAAGAAAAGCAAAAAACATATCCTTGCCATAGAAACAAAAAAAAATGAAATCTGAAACAATTTTGGATCCCAAAGAGCTTGTGCACAGAATGTGTGGATACGGGTCCGTTGCTAGGAGTCCGAAAACGGTCGGGGGAGTCATCGTTCTTCAGTCGGAGCAGGACGTCGTCTTTGTGTACGTTCCGTAGAGTGTTGTTTATATTTAGGTTTCCATCGTCGAACATCACATTCAAAACCATCACGCCATACTGGGAGATCCCCAGGCGAAGTCGACCAAGGAGCAGTAATCGAAAGAAAGGAAGAAGAGTCATCTATATCATCTTCGTACTTGTCATCTGTCGAGTCTGTTCTGTGTCCTGTTCACCGTGTTTGCTCAACACTACGGCAGAGAGTTTCCTAGGACCTCGGAACGAGTGATAGTTACCACGCTCGCCAGGCCTCTCTGTTGGGCCAGCAGGGTTTATTCCGAGGTAGGTCCCCACAGGAAACATTGTCCATTTTTTTTTTATATATTTATCTACTAGATGCAATAATCAGTGTCATTATGTAAAGGTTTTTTTTTTTTTTTATTTTTTTTTTTAGGTTATACCTGCGCCATCACCGCAGTTTTGATGTCATTCTGTTCACGTCATCAACGTGACTATTATCATGGTTAAGGAAGTGATCATTTTCCTTCGTCACAGGTTTGGAGATCCGATGCGGTTGCGGGTTCGGTTTATCTTTGCTAAAGGTGTCATCTTCATCAGTGTTTCACCTCCATCTGCGCCTATGTATATTATCATTGTGCCACAGTTAGGCATACAAACACCGCACATCACACTAGAAAGTTATACATTTGTGTGTCTGTATGTCGACATATACAGATTTTTATTTTTTTCATACAGACGTAATTGTGCCTGGCGTGTTTCCTATGTTGCCACAAACCGGACATTACCCAAGGCAATGTAACTTTCAGGTGCCCTGCTGCAGTGTTATACGCCTTGTCGTGCTGCAGTGCTATACGCCTTGTCGTGCTGCAGTGCTATACGCCTTGTCGTGCTGCAGTGCTATACGCCTTGTCGTGCTGCAGTGCTATACGCCTTGTCGTGCTGCAGTGCTATACGCCTTGTCGTGCTGCAGTGCTATAACGCCTTGTCGTGCTGCAGTGTCTATACGCCTTGTCGAGCTGCAGTGCTACTCGTCTTGCCGTTTTGCTGTGCCACTCTTTCTGCTGCTCCGATCCTTCACCCCGTGGCCCTGTCTTCTTGCTGTCCAGCCTACTCATGCCGGGGAGCACCTTTCCTGAGACTCGTCTTTGCAGTATTCAACTTGACAGATGAGTAAAAAGCCAGCCGCTCAAGGACATTCTGTTCACGCCCAGGAATCACTCACTACATGAAGAAAAAAAACCCACTCACACACAGTCATAAAAAAGAAAGAAAAAAAAAATACAAAAGAAAATAAATCATTTGTTATTTGTCAGATCAGAGTCATTTGAGTATCTCAGAGAGGTGAAAGGCACTGGGTTTTTTTCTTTGATCATAAATTGCTTTGTCTGCGGCACTCTCGTTCTCTCTCGTAGAGAACGTCACGTCCCATTGACGTGACATATTTTGGTGGCAGCGGTGGGATATGTACCAATCCCTGCCCAAGACAAAATTTATTCCAAAATTCCTCAAGTGCCAGACGCCGCTCGGAGCCTCAACGACTATGCGGGGCGGTTGGGCGGTGCCCTTTAGAAGAGAATTGATCCTTGCAACTGGCATCGTTATATTAGTGACAATTAACATCTTAAACTAAATCTGAATTAGATCTGGCAACAAGGAAAGTAACACGGGGTTACACACCACTCTTATCCAAAGGGTAGTTTCTTGTATGTGTATACATATTTGTGTACTTTATTGGACCTGCATAAGCAAAACGGTCGTATCAATCAATGATAAGTATATGATACACCTGTTCTAATCTGGACTGTCAAGCATCAGGATAGCTGTGCCAGATGTCCTCATCCGCGTGACATAGTAGTTGGAAGTGTGCCGCCTAAACCCGACGTGACACATTGATCCTATAGAGAGTGTCACACTGTCACTCTTGCCATACCCGCCTTCATGGACAGCATTTACTCCATACGCACACGCAATCTTTCCAAAACACGACACAAAAGGGCACTACCGCACTGTTTTTCTCTCCCTTCTCCTTCAGGGGAAAACAATTTACAAATCACAACATCACTGTAAACAGATTTTACTCTGAATCTCTCTCACCACTGCGAGACCCAACTACATTGTGCAGACATTATCTCTCCTCACGTCGGGCGACAAACTTCATCTCCCCTGTATCCTCTCTTTACACTGAGAGGAAAAAAACAGGTCTTCCCACATGTATTCTCCTCACACTGAAGGATAAAATATTCTCGTTCCGCTTCTATAAAGCCGTGGCCTTCACATTCCGTTATCAAAAAAAAACTGGCAGGAGAAATACCTAACTCCCGTACAATCACTGAGGGACCTGCCTGCCTCAAGTTAACACGCTTCTTCCGCTTTCTCAATTCCTTTCCTCTCTGAGACAATATACTGCCCCTCGAATCTCCTGTCCTGGAGTTACGAGTCTCGACTTCTCTTCCGCGATTCTGTCTCTTGAGAAACGACCGAGTTCAACTCCTCTCCCTGAAGTTGGAACTTGCTGGGGGCTGAACTACCGGTGAGTTTCCCCACACCATGCCATCTTCAACCACCTCTCGGGGTGCACGGTGAAGAAAAACAACCCACACCCACACCACACAAAGGTGCGGGCGAAGGGTTACAGGGTGAAGGGCTGCCCCGCCTTCACGGGTTCGGGTACGTAACCTTCTTAATTAACCTATGAAATTCTTTCTTTCTCTTTTCCCTTAGTTTTCCCCTGTGCTTTCCCCCACTATCTATCGCTCACCTGGTAATGACAGGTCAGCAAAAGGAGGACCACCGTCTGGCCAGGTTCGAGTCTCGAGGCCATCTGTGGGTTAAAAACTGACTCTTTCCCCCCTTCTCCTAGGAGTGCATCTGCAGTGTTCAAACTGCATGACCTACAGACACCTTACCTTAACCAGCCCTTGTTAACCTATCACCAGTGGTCACTTTCACCATTGACACATTCGTTTCTTGAATGAGTCATATCACAATTTTTTGGGACACCCGCTCACTCGTCAGCCACATGAATATTCTTATTCCTTTAATTGTGGCACGGGGAAATGATTCTATCACTAACTACATGTGATGGAGCGTCACATTGCCTTGATGTGAGGCTACGTCACATGACACCCCCCATCTGGGATGACAAAAATTTTCCAGAAAATTTTTTTTAAAGGATAGTAACAATTCACTTAAACCATCTTCAGCCTGAATCTCAAATGTGTAAAACCATCGCACATGATTCACCAAATTAATAATCCACGGGATCGAATCACTCACCATGATCTACCATAAATTAGCATTATTTCAAATTCAATTCTTTCTAAAAAAAACATTTCATAATTGATTCACCATATTCAAAAGATACATTTCACAACTTATATGGATAAAACAATTAGGGATATCAACAATTCAAAGCACCACTTGTGTGCATACATTAGTGTGAAGCCCCATTTTCCTTGAT
Organism: Conus ventricosus; assembly: GCA_018398815.1. Classification (NCBI taxonomy): domain Eukaryota; kingdom Metazoa; phylum Mollusca; class Gastropoda; order Neogastropoda; family Conidae; genus Conus; species Conus ventricosus. Next base: position 54,257,682 of record CM031613.1, on the reverse strand, counting down.
CTTTGCTCTCACCTCATATTCGTTTCAAAACCTCATGAAAAATGAGAATATTTCCAAGTGTAAATGTTTCTCAATCGACATGAACCAAAATAAACATAGTTTAAACATGTTTCTTTTTCCCACATGTAGTGTTTAGTCCATTGAAAAGTCACCTGCTTTCATTGTTGACCAGTGACAAATGAAAACAAATTGGTTTGTCTCATTGCACAATCAAAACATGTATATATACATTTCTTAAAGCGTTAATTTGCTCATCACACATACATAATAGACATTCATCTTTACAAGGCAAATGTAGACATAAATAGTACTTGATTTTTGCCATTGTTTACAAGAATAAATTAGTTATTACATCAACATCAAGTACGCTGTTTGCTTGCAAACATTATAGGTCACTTCAATAAGCAAAATAATGCATAAATTACCACTGATTTATCGTAGTAGGCCTACATGCACCGTCAAAAGTGCTCCACACCGTAATCATCAGAAAGAAAAAATACAGGAATAGTCTCTCCCTGAAGACAGCCACATTTGTTCCATGAAATATTCTCGCACGTGACCACAAATCTGCCAAGATTTTTGTGCTCAGGCACTGGATCAACAAGTAAACCGGGAACTCCTGCAATGCCAAAGACCATTTAATAAACCTGCAGTTCTTAGTCTCTGACGCCTCAAGAACGTCAGGGGCCTAAGTCCGTCTGCCACTGAAACCTCTTCTCCTCCCAGTCAAGCACCTGGCGAACTTTCTCACATGCCACAGGCCCATACAATAGCCAAGCACGAGGTTCTATCCCTTTACAATCAGCATTTACATTGATTTCTCTCTCAACACCTCTTTTTTTGCAAATGGGAGGGGTATGGTCTCGGTTCGCACTGGTATTTCAGAAGTTAACTGAATTACTATGGGGTTCAATACTAGTTACTGTACCTGGGGTATCTGTCAACACATCCTGGAAAGTCCTTTCAAAATTTCTTGAGCTGTTCTGGTTTGTCTTGAAGACAAATCATTCGACAAATCACATCATCATAGGTTCACCTTTCAAGACAGATAGGAAGGGGTACAACATCATCTGCATGGGTAGATGTTAACATTCCTACATTGCTGTTTTTCCATAACTTTGATTCTGTCCCTGTACGTAATCGGGTACAAATTCATCATGACATGTTGGTCATGTTGACATCAGTTTCTGACATAGGGACATATCCACTCAACTGGACTGGGTTGATGGCAACATTGTACGTTCAACTACTTTCAACATGTTCACATGAAATACTTCTCAGTGTTTGCCATGTTGTTCTTTTAATGTTACTTCAAGAAAGTTTTTCGAAACACCTGAAAAGGACCCTTCCACATAACACGAAGCTTGTTATGTTCATCTGTTAGTAGGCACAAGGGACTTTATTCCAACGTTGAAGGAACGTGCTTTGCTTTTCGGTCTGCAAAGGACCTTGTACACATCAGTTTTCCTATCAGCTGACTGTTGAGCAAGCTCACATGCATCCTTTCAAACGATTATGCCAGTTCATTAAACGTATTGGTAAAACGTTTTACTGTCAGGTATGTCCGTCTTTTCGTCCCATTGTGTATCATAGCTCTCAAAAGGACCCCTTGGTGAGTGTCCAAAAAGAAGCTCAAATGGTGAGAATCCCGCGTTTCGTTCGGCATTTCCTGTATGCAAAAGCCAAAGCCGGGTTACGAAAGCGATCCATTCCTGGGGCTCTTGCTTGCAACCTTTCTCACATGGACTGTAACGTTCCATTGAAACGTTCAACCATGCCATTCGATAGGGGTGATTTATGGCGTGGTTGAGATGGAGAGATTGACAACAGTCTGTAAAGTTCTCTATGAGATCAGAAATGAATTGCGTTCCACAATCCGGAGAGAGAATTTTGTTGGAAGACCCACTTGGAAAAATCGCAAGTAAAGCTTCGAGGACCGACACCTGGTATCAATTTTCTTCAGTGGAATCGCTTTGGATACCTGTCGTCTGTATCCACCAAAGTCAAGATATAGCGATATCGAAGAAGACTGCGGTTGCGGTCCAAACCAAGATCAATCGCTACCTTCCCGAAATGGAAACGGAAATGAGAGGATTTTGTGCAAAGGTGCACTGGGGACGCGACCTTTTAGATGTCTTTTGGCAGATTGTCACGTGAGCGGCAGTATTTCGTAACTTCTTTGTGACCCCTGGCAATAAAAATGAATCAGAGAACTCTCTCCTTTTAATGTTCTTTTGATTCCGCAGTGACAGCGAACAATGCATCAGGGCCGTGTGCCGCACTGTTTCTCTAAGTGGTTTTGGAACAAACTTGGTCTGTTGTCTGTCACGGTACCACCCTGTTAGGAATGTCAGAGTCCAGTATGTCCGTTGGTTTGTCCGTTGGACGTCAGTGACAGTTGTTTAGCTCAGATAGTATTGTCGTCGCGTCTCGTCTTTTCCTGATTTCTTTTAAATCTATTGGGGTAATCTGGCGTTCATCCGTTTTTGAGACTTTTAGCGCTTTGTAGTTTCTGCTCTATGAAGTTTGATCTAGTACTCCAAAGACAGGACCAAACGATCCTCCAGCACCCCCTGACTGCTAGCCGAAACCTGGCAAAATTGCCCAAGAATCAAGTCGCATAACCGGGCTTCATCAATGAACCATGCGGCGTAAGAAAATCCGGAGTAGTAGGTTCGTTTCGACCTGTGAAATTTCGCCCAACGGAAAAACGTTTAATTCATTGCCTCCATCGACCTACACTTTGGTACAGACGTTGAGATAACTGTCTTCGATCGCAACGAAAGATTTTCCGAACACCAGCATGTGGTTCACCCAGTGTCTCAGAACAAAACCGAGCCGGCAAATCACACATGATGGCCGGTGGGAGGGTGGGGCGAGGGGGGGAACATACGTTTTCTAACATACCAGTCCATCAACTATAGTTTGTCTGGGTGTAAATTTAACTATAGGGCATTGTATTAAACAAATATAGTGACGCACCCTCCGACAGTCCTCACCTGAGAACCGACACGCACCCACCCTCAGCCCTTCCGTCGATCTCTTCCCTCATACTACCCCCAGGCCGTGTCCTCCGATCCCAGGGCAATTCTCGTTTCAGATGGAATTTCCTCACAAAGCATCCAGCGCAATGTCTGATGGCGCTGACTGATTTTGTGAACTTTCTGGTCTGGCCACGACAACTGGCCCAAAAGGTCTACGTGGTGTGTCGTTGTTCCACGGACCTCGGAACGTTTGCTGAGAAGTAACGGGTCTGTCCGGCGGTGAAGTACTGGTTTGACGAAGTCATCGAACCGCGGAAAGATCCCTGTCGTTCCTAGGATAGGTATATCCTTGCGGCCCTCAAAAATGACCCACGATTTCCTTTCCTGTAACTCCTGTCCTGATGGGATGTTACATGGACGATGAGGACTCACAAGATGGAAAATTTCTTTCCTTGCACGCCCTTATTGGTGTGAGCGACCCAATACTGATCAGCCATTGGCACATTTTCCTCCACGTTGTTCAAATTGCCTTTCTTTAAGGAGTGGCCAGATCGTTTGCTCGCTCTGGAAACGTTGTTCTTAAGCAGGAGATCTCGCAGTGATTGAAAAGTTTTGTTCGTTTTAGATAAATCGATCCTTCGATCCAAACAATGATCATACGGATCAGAAACGACGGAAAGCTTTCCTTTTTCCGAGAAGGGCACCGAACGGAAACGTTCGTGGAAAACGCTCAGAGAACTTGAAATTTCTTGAGGATGTGCTTCTTTCAACTGATCCAAGTTAAATTTTGTTTCGCTGCCATGGGAGTGGTACAATGCACAAGAGCGTACCCTTAAACAACGAACCGCAATATATACAATGTCCACTTTTTCCTTTGGCAACCACAAGGACGTTGCGTTGACTTTCAAACGGAAAAAGCAAAAACTACTATGTCATCCGTTTTGCCTCGACGGCGGCAACTTTGGATATATGCCGTTTTGGTGCGGCGCGGGTGCGGAAACCGACTGGTTGGCAACTGGTGAGGTTCCTCTTGATGCCTGTATTCTTTTAATTTCAGCAATCAGTCTTCAAGTTTAACTGTCTCAACTTAAATTGACGTTTTCAGCTTCAGCTTCCTCTGTAATCTTTTTTCTTTCAATTTCAGATTCCCCTCTGTAGTCTTTTTTCTCCGATTTAGCTTCCCTTCTGTAGTCTATTTTCTTCAGCTTCCCTCTGTAGTCTATATTCTTCAGCTGTCCCTCTGTAGTCTATTTTCTTCAATTTAAGCTTCCCTCTGTATCCTTTTTTCTTCAATTTCAGCTTCCCCTGTAGTTTATTTCTTCAGCTTCCCTCTGTAGTTTATTAATTCGCTTTCCCTCTGTAGTTTATTTTCTTCTCTCTTTTAGCCTGTTGCCCTATCTGTGCTTTGGTGACATCGATAGTAGTTTTTTCCCTCAAAACCAAGCGTTCCGCTTGTTTAACATTATTTCTCCAAATCATCCATCAATGGAATCGTTCAGATATAAACACCAAAACAATCTCAAAGTATGAATAAAATAAGGCGATATATGCATGATAGTATGTTTTCACCCCAAAACCTTAAATAATTATAGTATATACCAATTACAGACTTCAATTTCCGGTGTAAACAAAAAACCGCTTACTAAAACAGGGTAGATCTGAACCTCCAAAGGAATCTGTATTTTTCCACACAACATACTTTGCAACTGTTATCAATTTGGAATTTACAAAAACAAATGTAGTTATACAAAACTGTTTTCCCATAAGAAAAGAAAAAAACAATAAACACATCAAGTTTTCTGAAACTAAATTCTTTATTCAACCGTTTTAGTTCTCACAGTTCTTGTTGTCCGTCTTTCTTTCATACTTAATATCAAATGCATTTCCCAAACAAATGTCCCGCTTATACAAAAAATGACTAACATTTTACAAAAACAAATGGAAGCACAAACAATTAACACGAGGGGAAGAAACCCCACCCCTACGCGGCAATCCTACCTACACATATGAAAATGTTGAAAAGAAAACCTAGATAGGCGCTTATAGAGGAGAAGGTTTAAGAGGTTTTGAAAAAAAGGGGGTGGGAAAAGGAAATTGAAAGGTACACCGTGACCGACTAAGTGAGCAGAAATCACGCAAAGCAACAGAAAGCCCACAGACAGCCACCCTAGTGGTCACTGTCTCCGTGCAACTGGAGACGGAACAAAACAAATCCCTCACAATCTACACAACCACTACAGCATAATGCAACATAATAAACAATCAATTAATAAAGCACATTCACTCAAACTCAAAGAAAATCTCGCCCCACCCCGCACCCAAAACAATTGATCAAACGATAGCTGTTATTTGGACAGAGCCCCCCCCGGTAATCAACTTCCACACCTACCACTATTAGCGTGAGGAGGAGATGTTGATCCCACATCTGAGGGGCAGGGGAACAATCAAACTGAAACACAATAGGAAAGCGAAAGATCAGATATTTATCAGAAGGGACAAGGGACTATTGACTCCCCAACGCCATGTCCCCCTGCTAAACGCAGGAAAGGTTGGGGCTATCAGTCCGGGATAAGGAGGACAAATAATTTACTCCTCTAGGGGAAGGAAAACGACTCCTCAGTCCGCCCTGCCCCCCTTGCTGCCAAGCAGGTTCGAGCAAGAGGAGGTTGGGCTCTCGGTCTGAGGTGGGGAAAGGGTCAAAAGAAATCGTACCCAAAAAAAAAAAAACCTTAAACGGAGTAGAGCAACCAAAAGACTGTCACCCACCCAAAACACATATAGAATGCAAAAACAAACCACACAATGCAAATATTTTACACAATCAATAATCCACCTAATTTCCTTTTTTTTTTCCTTCCTCAAACACTTGAGGGTACAAATAGAACTCTTTCCTGTCCTCTTCCTCAAAACCCTTGAGGGCACAAATAGACTCCCTTTTTTTTTTCTCAAACCTTGAGGGTCAAATATAAATCTCTTTTTTTTTAAACCCAAGGGCACAAATAGAAAATCTTTCTTTTTTCTTTTTTTTTTTTCCGGCAGACACGAAACAGCAACGGCAGCTACGCCAGGTGCAACTGGAGTCGGGGGGTCACCACTGTCACCACTGTCACTCTTTGCATACCCTCAGTCATGGACAGCATTTACTCCCTAGCACACGCAAAAACTTCCAAAAACCCAAAAGGCGCACTACCGAATGTTTTTTCTTCTCCCCCTCTCCTTCAGGGAACAACAAAACAATTTACTAATCACATCATCCATTGTAAAAGATTTTACCTCTGTATCTTCTCCCCCTGAGAGACAAATAAATCTGCACAATGTAACGCTCCTCACGTCGGGGAGTGGGCGACAACACAATCTTCCCACATGTATCTCTCTTTACACTGAGAGAACAACAGGTCTTAACACCTGTATCTCTCCACACTGAGAGATAAATAATCTAGTTCCGCTTCTATAAAGCCGATGGCTTCACATCGTTATCCAACAAAACACCGGGACCGGAGGAATACCTAACTCCCGTAATCACTGAGGACCTGCTGCCTCAAGTAAAAGCTTCTCCGCTTTCTCAATTCCCTGTCTCTCTGAGGACATTATTACTGCCCCCTCGCATTCTACTGTCCTGGAGATACGAGTCTCGACTCTCTTTCCGCGACTTCTGTCTCTTGAGAAAACGCCGGAGCTCTCAAATCCTCTCCTGGCGTTGGACTTGCTGGGGCTGAACTACCTGTGTGTTTTCCCCACCATGGCCATCTTCAACCACCTCACGGGGTGAAAGGTGAAGGTGGTTGAAGGGCGAAGGGTAAAGGGTGAAGGCTTGATGCAACCACGAATCAAGTTCGTGTAAGTCAACTTCTTCCTATTCAACATATGAATTCTTTCTTTCTCTTTTCCATAAGTTTTCCCCTGCGCTTTCCCCTATCTATCGCCTCACCTGGTAATGACTGGTCAGCAACGAGGACCACCGTTCCTGGCCAGGTACGAGTCTCTAGGCATCTGCTGGGTTAAACCTGACCTCTTTCCCCCCTTTCTCCTAGTGAGTGCATACTCAGTGTTCACACAACAATGACCAGCACTTACCTTACCAGCTTGTTAACCTATCACTCAGTGGTCACTTCACCCATGCCCACATTCGTTTCTTGAATGAGTCATATCACAATTATTTTGGGACGCCGCTACCTAGTCCACGCCCCTGAACTATTCTTTCCTTTAATTGTGGCACGGGGAAATGTTTCATATCCCTCACCTTACATGTGATGGAGCGTCACATTGCCTTGCTGAGAGGCTACGTCACATGGCCGAGCGATAGCATTGCGTGATTAGGTGATGCGTGTTGCTGTATAATTGTTGTGTATTTTTTTTTCATTATTAGATTAATTGTGATCGCTCCTTGCCCCCTCTTAGCTGTGCCCCATCAGGGCTGCCTAAGATACGAAAAACAGTACAGCACATAAGGCAAGTACGGATCAGACAAACATGGATCCCGCTTTCTCACGTTCCTGCTGCGGGTGAGGGCCCTTGATCTCAAGGGCAAAGCACTGCTTGCATACATAAGGACAGCCAGAACGACGGCCGAATCTCGGAGTTGAAAAAGGAACGGCTCGTTCAACCCATCGAAGCCGAAGAGAGGATAAGAGAATAGCTGCCGAACTGGAAAGGAGAAGATGTTAAACGAAATGGCACTAAGAAGGAGAAGAATCTCCGTCGGTGAGCGGAAGTCGCGGTTTGCCTATGGGGGCGAACAACGTGAACGCGATCGCCAATAATGCTTGCCAGCCCCCGCTGGAACATGAAGGTGGTTGCAACACCAGCGCTCTGTGCACACCTGGCTGCACAACGAAGATCAGATGCCATTTCATGGAGACAAAGAGCGATGCTGAAGCTTATCTTGCTCAATTTGACGCGTGGCTACATTAACAAGTGGGATGAGGAAGCGTTGGGGAACTCGCCTGGCATCCACTCCCTGAAGGGGATGCCAGCGCGCCGTTATGTCCAAATCCACTTGAAGGAAAGCGCCAATTATCAGGCAAGTAACAGCGGCTTCTTTGAAAAAGGATCAGTGAATGCGGTAGCATCCCGCAAGAAATTCCGTTGGCACTAGACCCAGGGACGTTCAGAAGAAAATTATGTCTACTGGGACAGGCTAGACCTACCTACTAAAACGAAGTCGAGCTCTCCACCAAGATGAGCGCGATCTTCCAAGAATTGCTCCTCTGGAGAGTTCCTCGCACACAGAGCATGGAGAAAAGTAAGGTCATAAGGGAACGTAAACCCAACACCAAAGATGATGTACTCGAAGCTGCTGATCTCTATGATGCGACAGGATGGCGGACAAGGAGAATGGTTTCATGGCAAAAACTGTTGGGCAGTCTACACGGGATAAAGTGCCGAATGTGACTTTCAAAGTACGGTCCCCACCGGCTCCCAGGGTGACCGTTGCCGACTACAGGCACATCCGCAAAGCACCACGCCCGCTCCCCCCTCCCCCCCTATATTCATATAACAGCAAATTTTTCAGGGGACCTCCTGCATTTCACCGACGAGGTGAGCCGGGGTTTGTTTGGATGTGGTGGGCGCTAACAGAAAGGACTGTCCCACACGCCAGACACGAAAGGGTGTCGGTGATTTATAGGTGAAGCAGTTACCCAGAAAAATCCAACGCTTTTCCCCAAGCGCCTCCAGACGAGAGTGACAGGACCTTTGAGCAGTCTGGATAGAAGGAAGACACAGGCCGGGGGCAGGCGTGATACCGGGGCTACGCAAACCCAGGTGATCAAGACTTTCGTCCCTAGCTCCATGCTATTACAGGGCTGTACAAAACATTCATATACGCTAACCATACCAAAGGCAGCCTGCTACTGCATTGTGCAGATGACGCCTCCACATTTCAGTGGACAGATTTGAAGTATTGGGTTGCTGAGACGCGCCAGTTCAGTCCTGATCGGGACATGAACAGCAAGAGAACGTGCAGGTGGTAACTCAGGAAGTCGCGGAGCAACTTAAACTCACCTACGGCTAAGGACAAAAGAAGCCCAGATTAACGTGGGTAGTAACTGCTGAAGCTCCAGCGCCGGATGCGAGAGCTCGGAGTCGATACCGTTGCATCCACTCAAACCGACGGCTCAATTTTCCGACTGAAGCTGGCAGACAAGCTCTGCCCAAACGTTAACACGCAACCCGTTCAAGGGGTAGTACCGCCCCCCCGCAGTGTATTTCGGATCTACCCGGATTCGACCCCTGACAGAAGTGTGAGCTCGACTCACACTAGCGATCTTTGTCTTGAGGGTCCAGCCGTACCACTTCCCCCACTCCACCGACAACGGTATTGTGACAGAGGAGGTGGCTTGATGGAAGCTATGGGGGTAATTAAAGCACGAGTCCCCATACAACGCACCTGTTGTGCTTGTTCAAGAAAAAGGACGGTTCGGTTCGTTTCAGTACGATACAGAGGATTGAAAAGCGACCGACTTTGATGCTGAAACCGATCCTGAATCGAGGTTCTTTACCCCCTTGGCACGCCAGTATTTCAGCAAGTTAGATCTCTGCAAAGGCTCTTTGGCAGTACCTGTCAAAGAGGAGGTCTCGGTGGATGCAAAACTGCGTTCAGTACGCCCAAGGCCAATACTGTTGGACCCGGATGCCCATTTGGTCTGAAAATGGCGCGTTGCAGTTTTCTCAGAGAATGATGAGAACGTTGTTAATGCCACTTCAAAACGGGACGAAATACACAATTACATTGCTGATGTGTTAATTGCCCGGAACCTTGGGAAGAAGCACACGTGAGGGCATTCGGACGTGACGTTGCCCAGGCTTAGAAGAAGACGGCCTTACTGCAAAAAACCATCCAAGTGTCTACTTGGATCCCCAGGAACTGTCGTTCCTAGGGACCATGAAGTGGGCCATGGGTTGATTTTAAACCAGAAATGGCAGATTGAAACAGTTGCAGGACTGCAGAAAGACCCAAGACAAGAAACACGTGAGAGATTTCTGGGATTGTTGGTTATTACAGGCATTCATTCAATTCGCTGAGATAGCTCCTCACATGACCGTGTCTAACACGAAAGGCCGCGACAATAATCGCTGGACCGGCGCTGTGCGCAGCGATCGCGACGCTGTGATGCACCGCCACCCCTCACCGCCGCCCGCCCTGTACTGCTAACCCCGATCACGACAACGAGTTTTTGCTGCGGACAGATGCTCAGAGAAAGGCCTCGGAGCCGTCCTGCAGCCGGGAACGGCCGGGGCTTTAGACCTGTTGCTTTAGCCAGCCAAAGCTAAGTGGTGCAGCGCTCCCAATCCTCAACCCTTGAGACAGGAATGTCTGGCCATGTGTGGGCCATTAAAAACTCGACCATACCTGTATGGGACTCATTTTGTTGCTGGAGACAGACCCCACGTCCACTGGAGTACTAGAAACGCTCCAAGACTGATGAATGGTCGACTATGCGATGGGCGCTTCAACTCACCACATTCTTTTACTCTCAGGAGTAATCCAGGATGGAAAACCCTTCGGAGCCCCCCGATTATTGTCGCGCATCTAAAGAAATCCTTGTCAACAAAAGAAGCTGTGCTGAGATCAATCTGTTATGTCTGTCAGTTAAGATTTTCATTTTTTGGATGACAATGGTCTCTTAGCCGTGCTATATTGAGATATGAGAGTTTTCTGATTTGTTCATTTTATTTAAGGCCTATCGACAGTGCATCCAAATGCAGGCTGGTGTTTAAAACAGCTCATCAAGGCCTGTATGGTAATTACAATGGCTTATCAGCCGGTTATATGTAATGGCTCCATCATAAAGGCCATATCACATAGTGACTAAGGACTTCTTGTTATCTTTAATCTTGGGCCACGTGTATGGTATGCTGAAGGACATTTTGTTATGCTCTTGTGACTGGGAGTTGTTGTGGATAGTTGCATTGAGGATGCCAACAAACGGTGGACTGTCACATAGAGTGTGATGTGGCTACTTCGCAGAGGGGGAAATCTTTCGGTGAGGCCTGTTGGATTCTGCCAGCATTTTTCTGGTTGTTGTTGTGGTTTTGCCTATCATAGCGCGTAGAGAGTATGTGTGATCACTCATTTAGGTTTTTTTGCGGTGCCATCGTAGATCGTGTGTTCTGGTATCATATTGGATGCCATGGTTGCGAAGCAGGGAGGCTGCGCAGGTTTTTGGAGGAAACATTACCTCACTTCTTTTGGAGTAGTGGTGACTTTGGTTTTCATGATGCCCCATCATAGCAGCAGCTGTATTTCATCAGAATGGCGCGTTTATGATCGATCATGGCGGGATCTACTCATCGTCTGTGTGGGCCTGTTTTGTAAACTTATGCATCATGTTCCTCTGGCTTTACACCCGCGTGAGAAAGCGAAGGTATTATTGTTGTGATGGTGTGGAGGGGGTAAGGGGTGTGCAGGGTGCAAGACAGGCAGATGGTGAGAAGAGCGGACCAAGGGACAAGCCGTCACGACGCGCAGTGGACGACGTGGAGTTTTTCTTCTTTAATTTCTCTCCCATGGCTAGGCGCTAAACCCCGGAACGAGCTGGTAACTCTCTCGCTCTCGGCACTCAGCGCACTGAGTGCGCCCTCCTTGCTCTCCAAGCCAGTCGCTCACATCATGGAACTCTATGGGAACTCTTCTTCATTCTCACCAGCGCTTACTCTTTATAACATCGTACCGGACCGCAAAACGCAGCTGCTACGGTGCAGACACGAACGGGCCTCGCGGCGGCGGAACACAAGAAATTTGTGTTTCCTCTGGCAGTTCAGTGTTGTCTGGTCGCAATCCGTTCAAACATATTAACACATATTTACTTATCGATTGAAAACTCAGACCACACGGATAAATGCATAAGTAACATTTGCAATTTTGTTCTTGTACTTAATCATTGCTGATTATCTCCAGAGTGAGCACCCTTTTAACAAGCCTTACGTCAATTTTCCTTTATTTCGATGAAAATACTACACAGCGTGCACTAGTTTTGTAATGCATACCACGCTGGCAATCTTCGCTCTTTTTATACATACTAAATTTCATTTTCCGAGGACAGTGTCTAAGTGGAGATTCTGTTATTAAAAATTTACTAGAAATCACGCTGACTTTTCACTTCGCGGCCGTCGGCGCACCATTTCAAACTGAAAATTAACTCTGATGACACGGTCTGTTAAATAATAACTTCTAATTTTTCGTTGTTTCCTAACATACAATGGCGTCATAAAGCAAGATTTCGATCGGGAAGTCCCCTTTCATGACACGAAAATTCAGATCCAACTCCGACAGTAAACAAAAGAAGGCGAACTAGCTAAAGGGACCGGCGCTGTCGGTCATTTCGTATTAGTGCAAGCTTGTACAGAAACATCATAGGCATGCGATTATACGAAATGTAAGCTTATGGACTTACTTTTAACCTGCCTATTCAGCATTCTTCGGTTTTCCTCTTATTTTGTAAAATCAAGAAATATTCCATTTCATTCAGCAGACAATTGAATGGCGCCAAGAAGCTTGCTCGTGCAAAATTACCAGAGTTTGAGAAAATATGGGCGTCTCAGCCAGTACGGTTGTAAATGAATCAAATACAATTAATTTTTGTGACTTTAGTGGTCGTACCATACAACTATGTAGGTTCTGAGGATATTTCATGATTTTTTAAGAATTACACACTAAAAAAACTGAGATTCGCCCCACGGGAGGTAAAGGGGAGGAAGATAACACTCTCGAACAAACCTTTTATCACGAAAAGTACCCAAAACGCAACACTGTGCACCGGGCTACATCCCCCCTTACTCTGTTACAACCAGCGTCCTCGCTGGCACAAAACTGAATAAACCTGGCAGAGGTATCAAGTAAGGTGCAAAAAATCACTCAATGAACACTGAAGTTCAGCCATCAAGTTTTTAGAGCTGACTACCAACACAAAAACACTTCATCATGCATCAAAACATCAAACAATCTTTTGTTCTCCCTCTCATTCTATGCATTCACATATTCAGCTACCAAGGGCTTGCTCTTTTTTAAAAAGGCGTCTGAAAGCCAGATTCACATTGACTAAAATGGACTGTTTTTAAACAACAATTCCCAAAAGTAAATACAAAATGACAACAACGGGCAATCCTTTCATGACAACCCCGGACTTTGGGTATGACATACGTGACTAAAAACTTGATTGTATTTAAAACAAAGTTCCAAGTCGGACATCAGAAATCCATAGGAACATGTGTTCAAAACCCAACAAGCAACTGGGTAGGTTACCAAGTGACAATAATGGACTTATTATTTGAAATAAAATTCCAATATGTGGATACAAACTGACTTGAAAAGAAATTGTTACTTAAACCAAATTTCAAAAAGTCAGCTGCCAGACATGATGGGAAGAGACATTCATGACGATCCAAATCAGGTACCAAGTGCCAGTTGTGGACTAGTTATTTATCACCCACTTCTGAGCGCACAGGATGTCAGGTCCTAACAATGACTTTGCAAAGGATTTGTTATTTTAAACATTCCCAGAAGGTCAGGGTACGAATATCCTGGAGGATTCATCCAACCTCAACACAACGGGGTGCCCCCCGTGAACACTCATGGACTTGTCTTTGCACCACATCATGAAGTCAGACATAACATGATAACAGGAGCCAAAACCAGGATTTGTTATCAAAACCCTTTTGAGTTACGTCCCCAGGTAAGCCTTTGGCCCGGTTTTAGCCTTTGAGGCCGAAATTCAGTAAAAGTCACTCAACTTCCCTCCTCTTTTATGATTCTGGTGGCTAAAAGAGGTGTTCCCATCATTGTCAAGCATGACACAAACAACCACATATGGTGGCTGAACACATAAACATAGGACTAGCTTGTGAAAAACACATAAACTGAACAAATGAACTGTCTGGCCAACGCTGTCCGCAACACCTCTTCTACCAGGTGTTCAGCTATCACGCGGGGGGTATTCCCCTCTATAACTGTCCTCTAGAATGCCTGACCAGTCAGTTACCATTAAGAACGTTCTAATTGTCCAGGGGGCATATAATTTAAAAAAATTCCAAAATTCGAATCAAAATGGGGATAGGAGGATTTGTTAAACTCCCAAAAATTGGGTAGGCACCAAACTTGAATCTCATGGACTTGGTTATTCGCAACAAAATCAAGAGGTAGACATAAAATATACTCGGAAGGATTCCAAAGTATTGGTTACCAAATGAACAAATTCCTTACGTCAATATAAAGCGGCAAAAAAAGATTTTGACTATAGACTCCTTTGTGTCAAGTCCCCAGGTAGGTATGATGTGGCTGGGTTTTGTATTTTGTACAAAATTTCCCCAAAAGTCAAACTCAACCGTTCCTTCACAACTATGCTAGCACACAAAACAGGGGCCACATTGGGGTAGGCCACCGCGGTGACAACAATGGACTTGTTATTTGAACAAAAATTCCAAAATGTCAAGTACAAAATGACTTAGAGAGGATTTGTTATTTCACAACAACATTCCAAGAAGTCGGGTACAAATATACTTTGAATGGATTTGTTAAATTCCAGGGGCATGGGTACCAAACGACAACATGGGTTGTTATTTGACAGATTCCATAAAGTCCTCGGTACACAATGGCAAAAACAGAATTTGGCTATAACAATCCTTAGCAGTTACTGCTGGCTTCTGAACAAATCGTGGCCTACAATTTCCAAACCTGAAGAAACAATCAACATCAATACTAGCTTGTGCAAAAACAGACAAATAAATAATGGTTAACAACAGTCCCACGCACCTCTGCCCCGGAAAAGGAGGTATTCAGCGATCTTCATCAATCAGTCCAGGCATTATATTGACTGTCAGTGTAACTCCGACCGAGTCAGTTAAATGAAAGAGTTCCCTGGTCATCAGGCAAGCACTGAGGTATACCTTTTTGTTGGTTTTCCCGCGTCATGCCGCGTGGGGCTGGCGTAGGTGGTGCCAAGTAGCACAGTGGAGCACTGGGGAGTCGCAGCGCGATGTGGTCACCCGCCACAGGTCTCCCACCAGGCGCAGGGCCAGGACGAGACCCTCTCGAGATGGGGTCCCATCTCCAGCCCTCCGGCGAAAGTCAACCAGGTGGGGATGGACCACTGCACAACCACACCAGGGCGCCCTCACCGTGGCCCCACGCCAAGCAGCCATCCGCACGGGATGTCGGTATTTCGTCGGAAACATCCACACACCCCGAAGAGGCCAGGAAGGAAGCCCAGGTGGATGCTGGCCGCAGAGGTAGTTGGCTGGCCAGGGGTCGGTTTTCTTGGGCTGTGCCTCCTTGGTCCCTGTCTTCAATCTGTCGCGGGCCAGTTGTGATGGTGTGGAGGGGATACGGGGTGTACAGGTGAGACAGGCAGATGGTGGAGTGCAGGAACACAGGCGCCAACAGCCGTCAGACGACGCAGTGGACGCCGTTGGAGTTTTTCTTTCTTTTTATTTCTTTCTCCCCTGGCTTAGGAGTCAAACCAGAACGCAGCCTGGGAACTCTCTCGCGTCTCGGCACTCAGCGCACTGAGTGCGCCCTCCTCTGCCTCTCCCGCCAGTCGCTCACATCTGGACCTCTCGGGGAAACTCTCTCTTCTTTCTTCACACAAGCGCTCTCCTTTATAACCTCGTACCGGACGCATAGCCAGCGATTCCGGTGCCCGACACGAAAACCGGGCCTCCGCGAGGCCGGAACCAACGAAATTTGTGTTTCCTCTGCAGCTTTCAGTGATTGTCTGGCGGCTATCCCCCTCCCCCGTTCAAACTATTAACACATATTTACTATCGAGAAAAAAACCTCAAAAACACAGGAATAACTGCAGTAGTCACCTTGACATTTTGATCCTGTACTTATCATGGTGAATAATCTCAGAGTGAAGCCACTTGTAACAAGCTTTACGAACTTTTCCTTTATTTCGATGAAAAATACTAACAGCGTGAAATAGTTTTGTAATGACTAAAAAATCTGCATTCGCTCTTTTTATACATATAAATTTCATTTTCGCGCCAGTGTCTAAGTGGAGATTCTGTTATTAAAAAATTACTAGAAACCCAGCTGACTTTTCACATCGGCGGCCGTCGGGCCACAATTTGCACCTGAAAAATCCTCTGTTGAAACGGTTGTTTTTAAATAATAATTCTACACATTATTCAGTGTCTTCATAAAAAAAATGGAAGTCATAAGCAAGATTTCGATCGGGAAGTCCAACTTTCATGAAACGGACAATTCAGATAAAACCGACAGTACCTAAGAAGGCGACTCGTAAAGGACCGGCGCCTGTCGGTCATTGTATAGTCGCAAGCTGTACAGAAAAGATTCCTAGGCATTGCGATATTACGAAATGAAAGCTTATGGACTTTACTTTTAACATGCATATTCAGATTCTTCGGTTTCCTCTTACTTTTGTACAATCAGGATTATTCAAATATTCAGTCAGCAGACATTGAAAAATGGCGCCACGATTGCTCATGCAAAATACCAGTTTAGAGAACATATGGGCTTCTCAGCCCAGTACGGTTGTAATGAATCAAATACATTAATATTTTTTGTGCCTTTAGTGACGTACATACAACTATGTAGGTTCTGAGGTATCTGATTTAAAGAATTTACACCAATAAAAAAAATGAGATTCGAACAAGGGAGGTGTAAGGGGAAGATAACTCTCGACACAAACATTTTCTTTTCCATCCACGAAAAGTAACCAAACGAAACACTATCTGAGCACGGCTACATTATATTTTGAAGACTTTCATCGCGTTTGTTCCATTTAATATGAGGACTAGATCAAGGATCGGTCTGAAAGTCCGGGGTGTTTAATTGTGCGTCATACATCAATGGACGGAACCATGAGCACGGCGGTATAACGTCGTGCATGACGTGAGCTCTCTGAAAAGTCTCAAATGGAGAGATCTTGTTCGGCTAAAAATTAGGCAAGGGGAAATGCCTTTTGAAGATTCTGTATTGTTTACGTTGTACGTCACCTCTAAGTGACGACATCGGAGTGCGTAGCAGCCATCCAACATGACGTATTTTTTGTAGATCCACACATCAGCGGAATTCTGATCAATGAAACGTTCACTCTGCGAGACGGAAGGTCGAGTTTCATGTTCGGGGTTTTGGCAGTTAAAGTTTGCTTTTTACCTTTTTGTTGTTATTTTTCTTTTTCGCGTCGCGAGTAAAGTGATAGTTACAACTGACCACTCGTGTTCCGTTCATTTTATCATCCCTTCTACAATAAAAGGAAAAAAAAAGGGGAAAAAAAAAAATAAAGAATTTGATTCTGGAGATAAAAATGAGGTGCACCCAGTTTTATCTAAAAGGGGGGGGGGGGTTATTTGTAACCAAATTATTTTTTTTATTATTTGACGTTACCCACACCACTAACGAAGCCTAGGCCAGTGCCATCGCAATTCTGCCTTGTCTATCACGAAAAGTCATTATTTTAACCCAAAATTGCGTAGCATCTTTGAAACGTGCTCATTGCGTCAGTACAATGAGAAATTCTAAAGTAGATCATATGTTTTCTAAATTGCAGTTTGGTAACTCCGGATTCTTCATCGTTTTAAAAAGGAAAAGCAAAAAACAATTCCTGCCATAGAAACAAAAAAAAAAATGAAATCTGAAACAATTTTGGATCCCAAAGAGCTAGTGCACAAATGTGATGGATACGGGTCCGTGTGCTCGGCGACCGAAACCGGTCGGGGGCAGTCATCGTTCTTAAGTCGGAGCAGGCCGTCGTCTTTGTTGTACGTCGTAGGTGTGATTATATTAGGTTTCCATCGTCGAACATACATTCAAAACCATCACGCCATTCCTGGGAGATCCCCAGGCGAAGTCGACAAGGAGCAGTAATCGAAAGTTAGGAAGAAGAGTCATCTATATCATCTTCGTACTTTGTCATCTGGTCGCGTCTGTTCTGTGTCTGTTCCACCGTCGTTTTCTGCTCAACACTACGGCAGAGAGTTTGCCTAGGACTCGGAAACGAGTGATAGTTACCTCGCTGCCAGGCACTCCTCTGTTGGGCCAGGGGTTTATTCCGAGGTAGGTTCCCACAGGAAACATGCTCCATTTTTTTTTATATATTTATCTTACTAGATGCGATAATCAAGTGTCATAATGTCACAGGTTTTTTTTTTTTTTTTTTTTTTTTTTTTTTAGGTTATACCTTTGCGCCATCACCGCAGTTTTGATGTCATTCTGTTCACGTCATCACGTGATATTATCATGGTTAAGGAAGTGATATTTTCCTTGTCCAGTTTGGAGATCCGATGCGGTTGCGGGTCGGTTTATCTTTGCTAAGTGTCATTTCAACAGGTGTTTCAGTTATTCTTTTTTTTTTTTTGTTTTATTTTTTTTTCTTTTTTTCTTTAAATTTTTTTTTTTTTAATTTTATTTTTTAACTTTTTTTTTTTCTTTTTCTCATCTTCGCCTATGTATATTATCATTGTGCCCACAGTTAGGCTACAAACACCGCACATCACATAGGAAAGTTATACCTTTGTGTGTCTGGTATGTCGGGACATATACAGATTTTTATTTTTTTATACAGAGTAATTGTGCCTGGGCGTGTTTCCTATGTTGCACAAACCGGGACATTACCCAAGGCAATGTAACTTTCAGGTGCCTGCTGCAGTGTTATACGCTTGTCGAGCTTCTGCCGTGCTATACGGCTTGTCGTGCTGCAGTGCTATACGCCTTGTCGTGGCTGCCAGGCCTACACGCCATTGTCGTGCTGCAGTGCTATAGCCTTGTCGTGTGCAGTGCTAGACGCCTTGTCGTGCTGCGGTGCCTATACGCCTTGTCGTGCTGTGCAGGTGCTACTGTCGTGCCGTTTTGCTGTGCACCTCTTTCTGCTGCTCCGATCCTGTCACCCCGTGGCCTGGTCTTCTGTGTCCAGACTACATCATGCGGGAGCACCTTTCCTGAGACTCGTCTTTGCAGTATATTCCAACTTGACAGATGAGTTAAAAAGCCAGCCGCTCAAGGGAATTTTGTTCACGCCCAGGAATCACTCACGACATGAGAAAAACAACAACCCACTCAACACAGTCATAAAAAATAAAAAATAAAAAAATACAATAAAGGAAAGAAATCATTTGTTATGTGTCAGATCAGAGTCATTTTGAGTATTCAGAGAGGTGAAAAAGGCACTGGGTTTTTTTCTGTTGAGCTTGAAATTGCTTGTCTGCGGGACGCTCGTTCTCTCTCGTAGAGAAAAACGTCACGGCCCATTGCGGGGTCATCCGCCCTTTTGTTCCCAGGTCTGCACCGCGCCACCCACCTTTACCCGGCCGCCGTTCCTTCTGTTCCGACCAGCGCCCCACGTCACCTCCTCCGGGCCCCGGTCCACCGCTCCCCCAACCTTCACCTTCGCCCTGGCCCCTGTGCCCCACCGCTGCTCCACGTCTCCCCCACTTGTACCGGCCGCCATGTGTGCCCCGGTCCCCTCCGCGCCCCCACCTTTACTGTCCTGTCCCTTGCCCTGGCCCCACGCTCCCCCACCGTTACCTTCCTCCCGTGCCCGGTCCCACGCTCCCCTCCGTCTCTTCCTCCGTTTCCTCTGGTCCCCACCTCCCCCACCTTACCTGTCATCCTTTCCCCTGTCCCCACCGCTCCCCCACTCTCCCCCACCCTTTACTTCATCCTTTCCCTGTCCCCACCTTCCCCACCTCCCCCCCACCTTTACCTCCGCCCTTTCCCGGGCCCACTCGCCCCACCTGTTACCTTCCTCCCTTTCCCCCTGTCCCACCTCTCCCCCACCATCACCTTCCTCCCGTGCCTGGTCCCCACCTCTGCCCCTACCTCTCGCACCTTCACCTTCCTCCTTTCCTGCGTCCCCCACCTCTCCCCTCTGTAGCTTCCGCCCTTTCCCTGTCGCCACCTCGCCCCAGCTTCTCCTTCCTCCCTTTCCTGTCCCCACTCTCCACCCACCTTCACCTTCCTCCCTTTCCCTGTCCCCAACCTTCCCCCACCGTCACTGCCTCCCGTTCCCCTGTCCCACCTCTCCCCCACTTCACTTCCTCACTTGCCCGGTCCACTTCTCCCCCACCTTCACCTTCCTCCCTTTCCCCTGTCCCCATCTCTGCCCTTCCCACCTTCCCCATTCCACGCCTTTCCGTGGTACTCCCCCTCCCCACCTCCGCGTGTTTTTGCCTTCCTCTCCTCCTTCCCCCTGTTCCCTCCTGTCCCCTGTCTTTCTTCCATCCCCACCTCTCCCTCACTCTCCCTCCTCCCTTTCACTTCCCATTTGATTTCCTCCTTCCACATCTCCCCTCTCCTTTCGCCTCCTCTCCTTCCCTTCCTACACACTTTGTCTTTCCCTTTGTCCCCACCTCCCCGTTATCTTTTCACCTCCGTCCCTCACCCTTTCCCACATACTGTTCTTTCATCTGCACCCCCCCCTTCTTTAAATTTTTTTCTCCACAGCCTCACTTTTCCCCGTCCCACCGCCCCTTTCTCACTTCCCGCTTCCATCCCCCCCTTAGTCTTTCATCCCCCATCCCCCTTTTCTTTCATCCTCCATCCCTGCTTATCTGTTCATTCTCCATCCCCCCCCCTTAGCGTTCTCTCCCCACCCCCCGCCTTAGTTGTTCATCTCCCATCCCCCCCTTTCTTTTAAAACTCTCCATCCCCTACCTCCCTCCTTCCCTCCCCCTTCCTACCCCCCCTCGTCCTCGCGCCCCATCCCCCTTTCTTCCCCCCTCCTTTCCCCCCTTTTCCCCCTCCGCCCCATTGCATCCCCCCACGCCCCCCTTTCCCCCCTTCTTCTTGCCTTTCCCCGTCCGCCCCTTTTACCCTCCCACCTTCCCCACCACCCCCACCCCCTCCCATAACCCCCCTCTCCATCCATTCGACCACCCGTCTTCGCCCTCTTCACTCTCTTTCCTTCCCCCCTCCCCTTCCCTGTTTTTTCCCAACCCCCACCCCCCTTTCCCCTTCCCCTGTCCTCCTTTTCGCTCCCCCCCCTCCCCGTCCGTTCTCTGTTCCCCCGTCCCTCTTTCCTCCCTTTCTCAGTCACATTTGAATCCCTTTAGGAAAAAAAGGTGTTGACCCGGGCTGCGCACACCCGAATCTTCACTAACGTTCCCCTCAGACCTTTCATGGGAAGCGATTGAACGTCAACGATAGGAATCCACACATCCCCGTACATTTCATCTAACCTTCCCCCAAGCTGGGTTTATGGGGGCATATGAAAGTCAACGATAGGAAACCCCACGCTTCACCGTCGTTGAAAACATCCTGTGTGACGCATTTCCACTCAAAAGGACAACGGTCTGATTGGCCACCAAGACAGCCCACACACACACACACACACACACACACCCACACATTCAACACACACACACAAACACAAAACACCCCACACTACACACACACACACACACACACACAACACACACAGACACACATGCTACGCATGCCTGCGATGCAAGTGCGCAAGTTCACACACACTCAACAACACATAACACCACCTTGTACGCATGCACACACACACACGACAGCACACAGTCGGCGCACACACACACACACACACGACCGCAAAGGACACACGCGCATCAGCGAGCACACGAGTGGCATCACACACAATCGCACACACATCAAACATGATTCTTCTATAAGTAAATCAAAAGCAGAACAAAACCGCAACAGTCCTCTCTCTCTCTCTCTCTCTTCTCCGTCTCCTAAAATCTCTCTCTCCTCTCCTCTCTCTACCTCTCTCTCCTCTCTCTCTCTCTCTCTCTCTATTTTAAAAAATGTTGGTAAGTTGAACTGATTTTCTGGTTTAAATTGTTCAATACTTTGGTTGACAATGGAATTTATCCTGAAGATTTGGTGGCAAGACAAATCCATTTATTCTCCCCCTCTTTAAAAAAGTATACGAATGACCCTATCCCATAACAATACAGAGAATTTCCTGGTCCGACAAATTTTTTGCAAGTAAAGTAATTGTTTTATTATTAACAAGAGATTTCAGAATGGATTGAAGTAAATGATATAACAGGTGATCACCAGGCAGGGTTTAAAAAAACTTGTTGTAACAATTGGACCAATATGTTAACTCTGTTAGCAGCTGTCCAGAAACCAATTTTCTAATTAGCCATAAGCTATATGTTAGCCTTTGTAGACGTTGAAAAAGGCCTTTGACTCCATTTCAAGAAAATTTTTTTGTGGCCGAAACTTACCAAAAATGGAATCAAAGGTCAATATATAATTGTGTAAAATGCATGTACAAAGATGTTAAAGCTAATGATAAGATGTGGGGCCAAAAATATATGTGACTATATTAGATGTACTCAAGTTGTTTAAACAGGGGGAATGTCTGCATCCCAGTATTATTTTCAATGTATATTAGTGAAGTAGCACAAAAATTAGTGAGAAGGGAAGACACGGTGTCGACTTTTGACTCGATTGAATATTTCTATGTTATTTGCTGAATGATATCGCTTGCTCTCTGAAACTGTCGTAGGATTACAAAATCAATTGAATAATTTGCATCTCATATCAGCTCTAGACTAGATTTGAAAGTAACATGGGTAAATCAAACATTATTAGTTTTTCGAAAGGGAGGTTTCTTAGGCAGCACGTGAAAGTGTGGTGAATATATGGAGGGGGGGGTAATTGCTGGGCGGGGGGGGGGGGGAAATGAGCTGTGTGTGATAGAGCGAGAGCGCGAAGTACTTTGGCATACATTTTTTTCAACAAAACATAGCTTTACGTTTTGCCTGTCACGATCTTGTTAACAGAGGAACAGCGTGCTGTCCAGAGCTATTTTAAGTTTGCTTTATAAATTTGAAAGTGTTTCGTTAAATATTTTTTAAATTGTTTGAATGCCCAAGAGCAGCCTATTGTACAGTATGGCGCCGAGATTTGGGATTGGATAAAGGACATGAAAACGAAAAATTACATTTATTTGCTCTGAAACGCTTGTTTGGCATTTGGAGTAACGAACCCTAATGATTTGGAGTATTCTATTGGCGTGGTTAGTAGGCGTAGGTGCAGATATCCCCCTTTTAAAGTATATTCATATGTAAAATGTGTTAGTTATTGGCTTAAGCTCGTACGTAAGGGAGAACACAGATTACCTGCAAAAGCATACAAAGTAATTTTTGATTTAGATCCTAGAGGTAAATCAACTTGGGCAACTTCTGATCGTAATGTCTTTGTTGTTTATGGATTTTTTCGTTTTGTTAGGTTCTAGAACAGAGTGTTGGTTGTGTTAAGCATTTTTGGTTTGTTTTAAGCAGTGAATAATTGATTGTAACTTGCCAAGAACTGGAATAGTACATATTAAAAACAGTGAGGTGATTTTCTTTGTTTCGATTCTAAAGTCAAATCAGTTATGGAAGCTGAAACCTATTGTCGATGGAAATTAATATTTTTGTCATATCGTGCAATAACTAAGTTTAGATTCGGTGTATCCGATATTGCTGTACACAGGCACGTTACACTGTTCATCACAGAATTAGATGTTTTAAATGGTCCAATGTGCAAGTCTGCCCCTGGAGCACCTGAACTTCATTTTTCTAATTTTTTGTCCTTTTGCTTGCAGATTTTAAGACAAAAATATATCCTTTGAATTTTGTCGATGGTCCATCATTTTTTAGGCTTGTTTTTGCTTTTGTCGACAAGAAATGAGAAATTTGTTGGTGATCTAGCATCAAATAGTTTTAAACCATCAAGAGGATGAGCCTATCAGACTGAATTTTGTTTATATGTGCTTGGTATATTCTTGTGATGTTACATCAGTTATATTCAATACCCACCCTACAAATTGGGCTGTGGCCTTTCTTGAATAAATTATCGATTATCGGTATATCTTTATCGTCAGTTATCTCTCACTCTCTCCATCACTGCCTCCACAGCCCATCCCCGCACATACTCATCTACCAACCAGTCTAGCAGTACGAACGTCTCCTCTCTCCACCTCTCTCACTCTCTCTCTCTCCTGTCTTTACTGACACATTGACCCACTACATACTTATCTTTACATTGACAAAAAATATTTTCCTAACATTCTGAATCCAGCCTCCCTGTGTGTGTGTGAGTGTGTTGTGTGTGTGTGTGTGTGTGAGTGTGTGTGTGTGTGTGTGTGGGTGTGTGTGCATGCCTGTTTTGCGCGCGCGGCGCGCGCGATGCGTGCGTTGCGTGTGTGTGTGTGTGTGTGTGTGTGTGTGTGTGGTAGTGTGTGTGTGTTTGTGTGTGTTGTGTGCATGTGAGTGGTGGTTGTGTGGCGTGTTTCGTGTGTGGGGGATGTATTGTGTGTGTTGAGTGTGGTGTTGTGTGTGTGTTGTGTGTGTGTGTGTGTGTGTTGTTCTTTAGTTAAGTCTATTCTCTGAGGTTGGGAGGATGGTACGATCGGTCGATATTTACTTGTTTTGGGTTGGGTTATTTCGCCTTATATGTATGTTGATCGAGGAATTAAGTATATCAAAATGAAACAATTTGTCGGATTGTAAGCATAATGCAGAAGATGGTGGGTAGGAAAGGTATGCAGGAGGGGATGGGGGGCGGGGCAACAGGAGAGAAAGGAGGACGGAATAGAGGAACGATGAGTGTTGTGTGTGTGTTGGGGGGGGGGGGGGGGGGGTGGGGGTGGGGGGTGGGGGGGGGGGGGGGGGGGGGGGGGGGGGGGGGGGGGGGGGGGGGGGGGGGGGCCATAACCATATATATCATGTGTACTCCAACCTGTTTTATATCAATGACGCCATGCACCACAACAATTAATAGTCCTTAAAGTACATCAGATATAGATACTAAGTGGACTGAAATTAAACCTTTCATGAGAACACGCAAAGTAAGATTTTTATCTAAAATATTTTCCAGTGGATACTGGTATCACAGGCTGATAACAGATCTGCAAAACAATAATCTTAGAACAAAGTGCCTAACTCCTGCAGAGAAGAGAGAAAGATGTTTAACATAATTTTGTTTTCCACATATGCAATGTAAATTTTAGAATACTTTGTTCTAAAACATGTCTGGAATGCATTACGGATAAATTGTGTGTGTGTGAGAGTGGTGTAGTGTTGTGTGTGTGTGTGTGTGTGTGTGTGTGAGCGCGCTCGCGCGCCGTGCGAGCGTGCGGCGTGCGTGCGGTGGCGTTGTGTGTGGTGTGTGTGTGTGTATGTGCTCAGGCGGCCCACTAGCGTATCACGTGTGTTGTGTGAGGGGGGGGGGGGGGGGGGGGGTGGGGGTCGGGGGGAGGGGGGGGGGGGGGGGGGGGGGTGGTGGGGGCGCCACGCGCCACGTGCGCGTTTTTTTCTTTTCTTTCTATGCGGTTGTTAACGTGTTTCCTGCAGTCGATTATAGAACAAAGAAAGTGATGGTTATATCACCTACCAACTGACTTCTTTGGACCTCACTCAACAACTTGTTTTTTGTTCTGTGGACTTTCTGTGTGTCCCTAAGTGCGAATATTGCATTAATTTCTTTTTGTAATGATGTTGGCTTCATTTTGCCGAAGTAATGGCGTATTACCCTTATTCTTCCGATTTTATGTTTTCTCTTGGCAAGACTGGTAGAAATATTCCACTGGTGTTTTATTGCACTGTCCACAATTTTCCTGTGAAATCGTGCGCACGTGCACCATGTCTATCAAGGGCTGCTGACCCAGCCTTCACTGCCCCCCCCCCCCCCCTGTTCTGCCACCCCCCACTGCCTGTCTCTGTGACTGTCCTTCCTTCAACTGGCCCCCCTCCCGCACCCCCCTGTTCTCCACCCCCTCTCCTGTCGCTCTGACTGTCCCTGCCTTCACTGCCCCCCCTCCCCCCCTCTGTTCCCACCCCCTCTCCCTGTCGCTCTGACTTCCCTGCCTTCACTGCCCCTCCCCCCCCCCCTGTTCTCCACTCCTCTCCTGTCGCTGTGACTGTCCTGCATTCAGCTGCCCCCCACCCCCCCCCCCCCTGTTCTCCACCCCC
Source organism: Conus ventricosus (assembly GCA_018398815.1). Classification (NCBI taxonomy): domain Eukaryota; kingdom Metazoa; phylum Mollusca; class Gastropoda; order Neogastropoda; family Conidae; genus Conus; species Conus ventricosus. The sequence continues at coordinate 54,231,805 of CM031613.1, read as the reverse complement.
CTCTCCTGTGGCTGTGACTGTTCCGCTGTGTGCGAGTCTACACACACCCCTCCCTCTTGGCGTTGAACTACCACTGTTGGATGTCCACAGAAGGGGGGGACACAACACAAAAGGATCACACAAGCACCCCTCCTCTTTGCGTTTGATCACCGCAGTTGGATTCACAGATAGGGGAAGGAGAAAACACAAAAGGACCACCACACACCCCTCCCCTCTTTGCGTTTGATCACCCGCTTGTTGGATTGTCACAGAAGGGAAGGAGATAACACAAAAAGGACCATCACACACCCCCCCATCTTGGCGTTGATCTAAACCGCGGTAGATGTCACATGAATGGGGAGATAACACAAAAAGATCACACACACTCCTCCCCTCTCGGCGCTGATCTATCCGCTGTTGGATTCACAGAAGGGGTGGACACAACATCCAAAGGACACTGATCATCAACCATCCACGACCCACCATCCTGAAAGAAACCAGACATGAATTTGAACGCTCACAAGAACTTGTCCACTGTGCCACTTCCACAATTCTAGACGCCGCTGCCCAGTCACACTGCCCCACAGACTCTGGCTCTTGTCAATTGCACAATCTGTTGGGTGCCAAAGAGAGGCGGGCAGTGCGACACTGCCCACTGACTCTGGCTCTTGTCAATGCACAATCTGTTTTGCCAAAGAGAGCGGGCAGTGCGAACACTGCCACTGACTCTGGCTTCTTGTCAATGCACAATCTGTTGGTGCCAAAGAGAGGCGGGCAGTGCGAGACACTGCCCACAGACTCTGCTCTTGTCCAAAGCACAATCTGTTGGTTGCCAAAGAAGGTTGTCAAGTGCCACACAGCCCACTGACTCGGCTCTTGTCAAAGCACAATCTGTAATGGTTGCCAAAGGAGAGGCTGTGCAGTGCCACACTGCCCCATCTGACGCTGGCCTCTTGTCAATGAAAGACACAATCTGTTAAGTGTGCCAAAGAGAGGCGGGCATGCGACACGCCCACTGACCTCTGCCTTGTCAATGCACAATCTGTATTGGTGCCAAAGAGAGGCTGGCAAGGCGTACACTGCCCACAGAACTCTGGCTTCTTGTCAATGCATACATCTGTTGTGCCAAAGAGGGCGGGCAGTGCGACACTGCCCACTGACTCTGGCTCTTGTCAATGCACAATCAGTTGGTGCCGAAGGAAAGATAAGCGAGCAGAGCGACACAGCCCACTGACTCTGGCTCTTGTCCAATGCACACTCTTGTTGGTGCCAAAAGAAGAGGCGGCAGTGCCACACGCCCACTGCCTCTGGCTCTTGTCCAATGCACAATTCTGTGGGTGCCAAAGAGAGGCGGGCAGTGCGATACCTGCCCACTTACTCTGGCTCTTGTCAAATGCACAATCTGTTGTTCCTAACGAGAGGCGGGCGCAGTGCCCACAACAGCCCACACAGTGACTCTGGCTTCTTGTCAATGCACAATCTGTTGGTGCCAAAGAGAGGGCGGGCAGTGACCAAGGATTCTGTTATCGAAACCACATCAGTGTCAGTGCATCAGCACCTGAGTGGGTCTTCTGCGTTTGGCCACCGAGTCCATTTGCAATGACCTGTCACTTCCTGGTATGTCAGAGTGTCCTTGACCTTGTGGCCCACCAAGTCATGCACAGTGACCTGTACATCCTGGCATGTCAGAGCGTTTCCTTGACCTAGTGGCCACCAAGTAATTGTGCAGTGACCTGTATTCCTGGCATGACAGAGGTCCTTGACCTTGCAGGACCAAGTCATAGTGCCGTGACACTGTCACATATCCTGGCATTGACAAAGTGTCCTTGACCTGTGCCACCAAGTCATGTGCATGACCTGTTCACTTCCTGGCATGGACAAGTGTCCTAGACCTTGTGGCCTACCAAGTCATGTGAACTGACCTGTCACTTCCTGGCATGACAGAGCGTCCTTGACACTTGTAGCCACCAAGTAATGTGCAGTGACCTGTCCACTTCCTGGCAAGTCCAGCGACCTTGTCCTTGTGGGGAGCAAGTCCATGTGCCGTGACCTTCACTTCCTGGCATGCTACAGAGCGTCCTTGACCTTGTGGGGGCAAGTCATGCGCATAACCTGTCCCTTCTGGCATGGCAGAGTGATCCCTGTCACTCTCTCATCCCCATCGTTATTGCTGTGACAGGAGGTTGCAGACGAGAGAGCATGAGGAATCACAAATGAAACAAAGACACGGTAAGTTTGTGTCAGCTCGTGTTGCAGACTAAAAGCAATGAAGTCATGACTGGACAAAGAGACACGGTAATTGTGTCCATTTCTTGATGCAGACAGAAAACATAGGAATGAACTGGGACCAAGGACACAGAAATTATTTGTCAGATCTTGAATAGCAGACATACAGCAAGATGGAATGACAGACAAAACACTGTAAGTTGTGTCATTCAAAGAGGCGTGGAATACGGAGGGAGAGATCACAAATCATAGAGTTTCGATTGGAGAAGATCACAGATCATGGAGATCGCTGTGGAGAGATCACAGATCATGGAGAACGATGTGAAGATCATGGAGATCGATGTGAGAGAATCACAGACCATGAGATCGATGTGGAGAGATCACAGATCATGGAGAGCGATGTGTAGAGATCACAGATCATGTAGATCATGTGATGGATCACAGATCATGGAGATCGATGTGGAGAGATCACAGAGCATGGAGAGGCGATGTTGGGAGAACCACAAATCAGAGTTCGATGTTGGATAGATCACAGATCATGGAGAGCGATGTGAGAGATCACATATTGAGAGCAATGTGGAGATCACATATTGAGATCAGATATTGAGAGATCACCGCTCATGACATCGATGGGAGAATCACAGATAATGGAGATCTATGTGGAGAGATCACAGAACATGGAGATCGAATGTGGAGAGAACAGATCATGGAGAAGAGTGGAAGAGTGTCCGGGCCAGCAAATGAGATTTCTGCAGCACAGCGGGAATTGACAGATCACAGCACAATGGCAAACGTCGCCACAATGCCGACGCCACCCCTGCCCGTATTAACCCCTATCACCGACTTGCTTATGTGTCTGCATTTGAAGTGTTCTTTTGGTTTCCTAAAGGCTTCAGTAACATATTTTGGATACGTTAGAACAACGAATTCGAGTATTCATTTGAAAAGTGTTTATATGGTACCCCATTGGATTCACCAACATTTATGATAAGTTATAACAAAGAATATGTGTAACGCATATCAAAAGTGTTTAATTGGTACATATTAGCTCCATCACATATTTTGATAATTAAACGAAAAATAATTTCATGAAAATGGATCAAGTGAATTAATAAAAACGTAATGGCATTAAACATAACCTTAAAGTCTGTATACAAAATAAGGGTTCGTGCATACTTTCATTTTGAAGATGTAGCAAGAAGAACTAATTATGAATTAATAGCACGTCTCATTCGAAAACAGCTTTCTTTTTAATACCCGGTGATTTTCATATAATTATCCATGGAAACATGCAATCAAGTTTAACCTTATATTTATAATCGTTGCACGTTTCCACACACAACACACAGCACACACATCACCACACACACACACACTCACACACACACACACACAACACACGCACACGCAACACAGCGCGCCTATAGAAAAATCTTCAAAAATCTTTGCTGAAAGAGTCACCAGTCAGTTCTGAGACACCAGCGAAGGTGGCCTTGATACTCAAGCAAAGCTTGGTAAAGACACAGGCCACATTTGATCTTGACCACACTGATTGGGCAAAACTGACCAACCAAATATTTTAACTTATTCTGTAAAGATGCATATACAAGAAAATATCCTCAATGTCTCCCAAGTTTACACAGATGGTTAGTGTCGTCTAATAATCAGTCAGGTCTGCTTTTGTTATACTATCAAAAACCGTTGAAAGAATGTTCCATCGGAAAAGGCAGATCAATATTTAGTCGCCGAAATGAAAATAGCGGTTATTAAGCTTTTGTCACATTTAATTGACTTCCACAATCAATATCAAAGTAGTTATTTGTGTGACCCAATGTCTGTTCTGCAAACCACGAAAAAATATTCTCAATTACCATATCAAACAACTATCTTTCCAATGAAATATGCCATCTTCTTCATGATATGATAAATTTATGGAACAGATGTCACCTTCTGTTTAATGCCATCGCATTGGTTGTATTTGGGCAAAGAGCTAGCTGATAGATGCGCAAAGAGAGGAGCCAGAAAAGAAAAGTGATTCCCACCCACAGTCATTGCATCTAACCGTATTTCTTATAACCTGAAGTCAATCAATTATAAAAAAAGCAAACCGTCCCTGGTGCCGATTCAGAAAATGACTACAAAACTACGTTTGCTTGTGTGGGCTGAATGCAAAATACTCATTTAAGTAACTTATGAACATGTAAACAGCGTTCTCATTTACAAGTGAAAATTGTAACCAATACAGAAATTTCATTTCATATATCAAAATTCAAAATTGATGCCTGAAAACTAAATATACGAACCGAAGCAAAATGTTTTGTGGGTTGAATGGAAAACGGGATCGTATAAATAAAAACTGTGTAAACAATTTAAGGTATGGAGGACTTGGACGCCAAGAATAAAAGGATATATATTGCATTAAAACTTGAATGGATTAGAAAATAAGAATATCGTCCACACAAGTGGAAAAAGTGTTACTTAGCCAAGTTGTCGCAAAAATAAAACACTAGAAAAACCATGGAAGCGCAGATTCAGTTTTCGGAGGCCATCACTAGCCTCTACTTCTCTCTCGATCACCATGAGTTCAACAGCAGAAACAAGGAGCTGCCATGGGTTCCCAAGTGGTAGCCAATCTGTCCAAAGAACAATTTTGAAAAAGAAGCCCATGAGAACCGCTGTCAAACGAGCCTCCCTGCAAGTGGTACCGCTATGTGGATGACACCAAAACCCCTACAGAGAGACCGAGGTTTGACACCTTCACCACTCACCTGAATTCCATTCGGGAATGACATACCAGTTCACTTTCGAAACTGAAGCAGTAAGGGAGATCCTGTCTAACACTCTCATCACCCGAACCCTGACGACGGGGGGAGACCATCGTCCTATAGGAAGCCCACCCCACACTGACCAATATGTGAACTTTTCACAACCAACCACCCCCTCCAACACAAGACGATCTGTTGTCCAAAAATCTCATGCACAGAGCCTCTGTGCAGTGTTCCACTAAGGAGTGGAAGAGCTGAAAGAAGAACACATCAAGACTGCCTTTCCCGCTATTGATGCCTCATTGATGTGGGGCAACACTCGAGTTCCCTACCGCTTTTACTACAGATACGGACAGTGTGAAGTGGGATCCCTATAATAAAGGAGATTTCAGAGCGTCTAGCCAGGACCTTCCAACAAACATGGAAGCAAATGTTCCACAAACCCACCATTCCCTACGCCAGCAACTGACCCATGCAAACCAAAATGGATCCCCTCCAAACGGTGTTGTTGTAGTGTACCAGTATAGGGTGTCAAGACTGTGGCCAATACCTACATTGGCGAGACAGCCAGACCACTCACCACCCGTCTACAGGAACCACCAAAAACCGAACTACTTCTGCATATACGAACACCTACAACCACAGCCCACATATTCAGCCCCCAAGAAACCAAGAACTAATCTTACCGAGCCCTTCCTCACTAAAACAAAAGTTACAGAACCACTGAAATCAAGCTAGACCCCCATCCTGAACAGAGATCAAGGTTTTGAACTTCCCCCATCTACAATCAGATCCTGACAACTGTATCACCCCACACAACAGTCCGCCCCACCAGCCTCGCTGTCACAACAGCAGATAACAGTGAGCTGAAGAAGACAGGCGCCAGCTTACTTTAACAGACGGGCAGTTCAGAGGCAGAGCTCATTCCACACCCCTTACCACCGAACAAAACTAGACAGCGCAAACGAGTGACATATATATACACTCGGCTCCGGCCCCTCTTTGACCCAGGTAATTGATACAACACCTTTAACAGCTTTGCAATCAATTAACAAAACAACCTTTGGATGATAAAATTACAACGACATCGACACAACTAAACACGCACTGCATTCTATTGCATAAAATGAAGATGTCAAAATGAAAATGTTAAAAAGAAGAAAGTATACTGTTCCTCCCAAACAATGGGACACATTGAATTACAGACAGAACACGACATGTCTCGACCTCTTTGGACTTCATCAGGCAAAAAGACAACAAGAACAAAGAACGAGTCAAATCAAATTGTCTTCTCAACTGGGGTCCTAAAACACCAGATAATATCAATCTGGCTGAAAGATTCGTGCGTGTGATTGTGTGTGGAATGTTCTTTTTTATCTTGTCCTCATCTCTCAGTCCCGCTACCAGTGTCCCAAACTCCACACCACCTCACTCAGCCTCTATTCACTGTTTCACTACCCAGTGCCCTAACCCCAACCACTCACTCAGCTCTCATTCACTGTTCCCACTACCCAGTGGCCCTAACTCCACACCACACACTCAGGCTCTCTATTCATTTATTCCACTACCACATTGACCCCTAAACTCCAACCTATCGCTCTCTATTCCCTAGTTCCACTACCTGTGGCCCAAAACCCCATGCCACTCACTCAGCCTCTATTCACTGTTCCATCTACCCAGTGACCCTAACCCACACCACTGCACTCACTAATCAACTGATCCACTACACCAGTGACCCTAACCCACACCAACCCACTCGCTCTCTATTCACTGTTCCACTACCCAGTGACCCAAACTCCACACCATTCAGCCTCTATGCAATTTTTCCACTACCACGTGGCCTCACACACCACCCACTCACTCAGCTCTCTTATTCACTGTTCCACTACCCAGTGGCCCTAACCCCATGTCACTCACTCAGCTCTCTATTCAAATTCCACTACCCAGTGGCCCTAACCCCACACCACTCACTCTACTCTCTATTCACTGTTCCACTACCCATGACAGTCACGTGGGTGAAGTCACGTGGTAATTGTTAAGAAACGCTATGATCAATACCCAACTCATCGCGCTAACCACACAAAGCATCAAATCCCAAACCCGAAATACGAGTACAAAAAACTGGAAACTTTACTGTCACAAAAAAACATAGATGTTCATCACGATGTTAACATACATATAATACGGACGACATACATTTATAACTCAAAATGGCCCGTAAATAAATGAAGGGACACACACACACACACACACACACACACCACACACACACACACACACACACACAAAATAATCGACTCCTCTCTCCACTAACATTCACACACCCAGTGGATTTCTGGGGATGGGTCAAAGGTAAGGTAACGGAATAGCAGTCAAAGGGGCAAGGAAAGCTTTTTAATAAAAAAACAGGAATGCATGCCTAAATCTGACCCCACAAAATTAGAAATAGGGAGATCAGGATTGCCAGATGCAAATCAAAGACATAAGCCTGAGGGATAGACGGAATACGGTTCAGAATGGAGAAATTTTAGCACTGGACCATTAAATAAGCAGGCAAAACAAAGGGGAAGCGTCTTGGCACTACCCTTAGAATTGGGTTAGTAAACTGGGAAGTACAACTGCTAAGGGCTGTAACTAAACATCCAACATTAATTTCACCATCTATTTATAAACGCTAACAGACGAAGGAACAGTTCATATCACAGAAAAGATTGATAAACAGTGGCATGTTAAACTTGGCGACAAAGATAAACTGGAACCTGCACAAGAAAAACAAAACGCACCATACATCGGCGACAACCCTGGACAGCAAGTATAGGTGGAAATGCACAACACAACATTCATGTTAGGCAAACAAAACTAAAATAGACTGAAACAGCGCTCTGCTGACACAAACGAATTTAACCCTGTCCTTTATCTCTGAATAAACGTGGAATGCCAATTAACGGACCGACCCCCCAAACCCTCACCGTGAGACAGTCCTTTCGGGTCCGGCGAGGGAGAGCGCGTCTGCGTCGGATGCCCACCACAACGGGATAGCGACCTTATCTCCTTCCAATGAGAAACATTAAACACGAGGCCACGAAGGTGCGATGGTGAAGGTTTAATACACTCCAGTCAGGCACCCCACAGGGATGTAGTGCCGTCCAACACCTGTAGCAACAGTTAGGCACTGACACCGAGCGACCCACGAAGCTGTCGTGTAGAGAGTTGGGTCGCCGGTGCTACACAAAATGAGGGAACAGGCTGAGAGGTCCTCTCACCCAAAGATGGTGCACGGCAGTGCAGGAGCGTCCTCGATCCGACCCCCCCGGGGCGAGGAGACATGCGGGGTTCCCGGGAGCGGGGCGCGAGGAGGAAGGGCTGAAGACTGGGAGAGGAAGGGGAGTGTGATGTGGGCATAGAAAAGATGGAGGTAGTGGGGTCCAAGCCTATGTCGCAGCAGTAGCTGCGGTACCGAATGCGGCAACAGCAGAAACCGTAAAGCGGCGAGACGGCCCCGAGATGCAAGGTCGGCGGCAGCAGCAGCGGCACACAGAAAGTCAGCCACTGGTGAGGGGAAGAAGAAAAAAAAAAAACAAGAGGAAAGAGGAAGAAGAAGAAGACGAAGTAGAAACGTCCTGGAAAACAAATAACATTTCCCCAGTTCAGACCTTTGACTACATACACCTACCCAATAAGCGTTCACAACAGATATGTCCCACACCCCGGGGTTGGCTCTCTTGAAGCTAAAAAAAAAACGAATCATCTCCACCTCGGGACAACTCTATATTCCGTAACAAGAGCCGGAAGCAATATCAGCGCCACCTACACTTATGGCGCTCTAAATAATTACAAGAATCACACCAACAAAAATGTTAAAGAAAAAAGCCCAAGTCCAGAACACACGCATTAACAATGACGACTCACTAACACACAAAACACGGTGGAAGAGACACATGACCCGGAATGTGGTACAGGCACGCGACAACACCCCGAACACAACAACACTACATATTTATGGAGGGGAAACTGGATAACACGCCCCTACTGGCGAAAAAAAGTAAAAAAAAAAAAAAATGTGCCTAGAATAAATGAATAATTAAAAGGGGGTTGGGGGGATATAACGAAATGTAAAAAAATGATAATACGAAAATAATACTCAAACACAAACAAACTAAATAATGAAAGAATTAAAGTAATAGCTGGGAGAAAACCAATCCTTAAAAGATTAGGAAATAAAATACATAATAAAAGAAAAAAATATGAACTAACTACGCAACATACTCACCAACCAACTTGTGAACGGGACATCCCTAGAGGACTGAATAGCAAACCCTGCACTGCTCGTATCTGAAGCCCTGTCCGGCCTAAAAGTTTAGAAAAAACAGTCTCTAGCCTCTAAGTGAATACGGATTACACGACTGTGATACTGATCGACAGAAACTACAAAAAGGTTAAACAGGACAAACGTCAGCACTCGTATGGCGTACTAAGTTTGTTCAACCCAAAGGTAAAACCTGAAACCGAGAGCCCGGAGATATGGATCTCCAAAAAAAAAAATGCAACACAGTTTCCCTCAAAGTCGAAAACGATGGTGCTCCCCGAGGAGGATATGTGGATCGCTCAACAAAAATACAGTACAAGAAACACTGCAAGCCCAAGGCAAGCACGACACGTTAATCCTACTCCCACTCTATCTCCAACCCAGCTCGACTGCTCCGTGTCGGCCTTCCAAAAAAAAAACCCTGATTGGTAAGGTGAGAGGAGGCTCACTCGCCTACTTTAACCCCCGTGCAACCCGAGTCCACACGGAAAAACACATACAATGCAGATGGAAGGCGGGGTCGAGAGAGTTTAAAAGCTCAATAAAACTCGATTTTTTTAAAAGACACCATGACACTCTCATAAGAATACCTTTGAACAAAAACTAACCCCCTACCACATTCTTCCCTCTATACAAAATGCACCGTTGCACATTAACAGTTGGAAAGAAACATGCCGTGCGTGACAGTGACCCTAACCCCACACCACACACACCACTCTCTATTCACTGTTCCACTACCCAGTGACCCTAACTCACACCCCGACGCTCTCTATGCACAGTTCCCGACTACCCAGTAGACCCTAACCTCCACACCACTCACTCAGCTCTCTAATTCACTGTTCCACACACCCAGAACCCTAACTCCACACCACTCAGCTCTCCCTATTCACTGTTCCACTACCCATGGCCCGAACACCACACACTCACTCAGCTCTCTAATCACTGAACCACTACCCAGTGGCCCTAACCCCACACCACTCAGCTCTCTATTCACTGTTCCACTACCCAGTGGCCCTAACCCCACACCACTCAGCTCATCTATTCACTGTTACCCACTACCCAGTGACCTAACCCCACACACTCCACTCAGCCTCTATTCACTGTTTATCCACTACCCAGTGCCCAAACCCCATGCCACTCAGTCAGCTCTCTAAGTTCACTGTTCCACTACCCATTGCCCTAACCCACACCACTACAGCTACTCGACTATTCACTGTTCCACTACACAGTTGCCCAAACGGACCATGCCCACTCACTCAGCTCTCTATTCACTGTTACACTACCCAGTGGCCCTAAACCCCACACCACTCACTCAGCTCTCTATTCCACTGTTCGCGCGCTACCCATGGCATCGACATCCCGAACCCACTCTAGCTCTCCTATTCACTGTTCCACTACCAGTGTGGTCCTAACACCATTCCGGACACAACAGCTCTCTGCAGACATTGCTCCTTGTGGTGTTTTAGGAGATGGCAATAACTATACCGTCACCCCAATATGGTGTAGAGGAGCATGACACAACGAAGACGTCACTCCATTGTGGTGTAGAGGAGCATGGCAACAACGATGACGTCATCCAATGGGGTAGATGAGCATGGCACAACGATGACGTCCACTCCAATGTGGTGCAGATGATTAGGTACAATGATGACGTCACACCATGTTGTCAGAGGAGCATGCCAACGTATGACTCACTTCCATTGTGGTGTCAGAGGAGCATGGCACAACGAAGACGTCACTCCATTGTGGTGCAGATTGATATGGGAACAAATGATGACGTCAACTCCAATGTGGTGCAGAGGCGAATGCACATCGATGACGTCACACTCAATGTGAGGCAGAGGAGCATGGCACATTGAAAGACGTCACTTTCCAATGTAGTGAGAGAGCAGGGCAAGCAACGATGACGACACTCCATTGAGATGAAGAGTGAGCATGGCACAACGCTGACGTCATTCCCATTGGTGGTGCAGAGAGCAAGGCACAACGAAGACGTCATTTCATTTGTTTGTGCAGAGGAGCATGCACAACGATGGACGTCATTCCAATGTGGTGAGAGAGTATGCAACAACGATGTGTCACTCCAATGTGTTGCATAGGAGTATGGCACAACGATGACGTCACTCCATTGTGGGAAGAGGATCATGGCTCAATGATGACGTCACTCCAAAGTGAAGCAGAGATAAGGGACAGGATCCGGATCACGGTGTGGATGCAGGATCAATTCACCTCGGTGGGGGTCTTGGGCTCCCTCCTGCTCTTACAGAACTGTAATGAGAATTGTAAGGGCGTGTGTCTGTATAGAAATGACAGAGAGGTGTCACATGTGCCTGATGGACTTCCAGACTGTAAGAGACTGTAAGGGCGTGTGTCAGTATTAGAAATGAAAGAGAGGTGTCCATGTTGCATGATGGACTTCCCAGACTGTAATGAGAACAAAAGGCTGTGTCTGTAAAGAACTGACAGAAGAGGATGTCTCTGTGCATGCTGACTACCAGACCTGTAATTGAGAAGTGAAGGGCGTGTGTCTGTAAATAAATGAAAGAAGGTGTCCCTGGCATGATGGACTTCCAGACTGTAATGAAGATGTAAAGGCGTGTGTCTGTTAGAAAATGAAAAGAGAGGTTGTCACTGTGCATGATTGCTTCCAGACGGTAATGAGAATTGTAAGGGCGTGTGTCAGTATAGAAATGAATGAGAAGTGTCACTGTGCATGAAGACTTACAGACTGAAATAACATGTACTGTATGTTCGACACTTAGAGCATAGTTGAGCTCAGTTTCCCTGTGTTTACAGAGAAACGCACAATTTAAAGTAATGTAATTAAAAGGATATTAAAGAGCGCTTTAACTCGAGAGAATGTAATTATGATTGTTCAAGACCACCCATCTTATTTTTGGCACGAAAACCCCCCTTTTCACATACACATCCGTCATCCTCATATCAGTATTGGTCCAAAATAAACACCTGTTTTTACAGCAAAAAAATTAACACAGCAAAACCGCCAAAAATCTACATGATAAACACATTAAACGGGGGGCTACGTGCTAGATTAAGATTTGGTGATCGTGACAAACATATTTACATTCCCCCAGGTACATAAAAATAAAGGGTTTTAACTCACTGTGTTTAGGGTGGAACACCTTGCAGCTCTTCACGAACAAAGGACTTATAGGGACAGGCTTTTTTAGAAGAGAGAGTCACCTCGTAAATACTATACAGGAGGGGGTTGTTTCCAATCCTTTCAACTTCCATATACAATCTAACTACGCTCCAAATTGGATCCTGTGGCTCTAATTCTAACATCACACCTTCTGCTCTCCCAGGAGCATTACAAGTATCTACATTTAGCCCAAACGGCAAGGGTTTTTTGAGTCCCCTGCGCAAGCTTCAGTAATGCTGATTTTTTTTTTAATTTTGATTGGCGGTTCACTGGTTTAAGAAGACCTGTTGCATTTAAATTCTTCGTTGTTCATGGCGCTGTAAGACTGCTGGCAATCCCCGAACCCTTCTGTGTACGCAAATCTATCCCTAATTTCTCCTGTGATATTGGGATAGGAAAACAGGCGTTCAGCAAGATTCATATTAAGATTTCAACTAGGCTTGTGATCGATGTTGCCTGGGTCCCTCTCTAACTGTAACATGATGTTTTAAAAACAGTTGGTTTATTACCAGAACCTTTAAACTCATTACCATCATCAAACCTGAATATTCTAGGGATACTTTAATGGCCCTCTCATGTATATTTGATTTAAGCCACAGCCCAGCAGTGAGCTCTTATCCGTTAAAGGTTCAGCGTCATTGGTATCTTGAAGCCAATTCAACAAACTGTCAGAGCATACTTTAAAACATTTTCTTCTAACTTTATCATGTTGAAGATAACCGCAAGTCCCAACTGGTGGTGTCATAAGGAACTGAATTAACAAATCGAGGCCTTATTCTTTTTGGAGCAGGCAAATAATTTGCAAATTTGTCCTGTATTGAAAGCCAGTCTATTCGCATCTGATTCAGACACTCCTAGCAGCTTTACTCAGATTTCATACAATCCTTTCCTTTCCAATACCTTTAGGGAGAAAATATATTTTTGGCTTATCCATAAGAAGGACTGTATTTATAATTGGATTATTAAATTGTTTGTTGCAAGAATATAGATATGCCCTCCATAGTCCACCCACAAAAAAACCAATTTCTGGCTATTTTCTGATCTTCTTGATGGTACATAAAATCAACATATCTGGAGGGGCGGCGAAGTTAGAAACTTCTTTCCTGTCACTAAGTAATACACATTCATTGCCTCATCAACGTCTGTAACTGTGTGCTCTGCATGCCTGTTCTCTTAACTTTTTTATGATAAAGTTAAGTGAGCAATCCTCATTTTCTCCTAAGCGTCTCTTGCCTTAGCTAAAATCTTCATTGCCTTGTTTATGACGTTCTCTTTTTTCATCGGACCGGCATTACTAACCATATAATTGCTTCCAGAGAAGCAAGGCCCTTCCCCAATAGCTCTCTACCATCATAAAACTAAGCGGGCCCTTTTATATAACTCAATATTTTCTAGATTAATCTTTCTATGAGCTAATATTTTCTGGGATAATCCCGGTGCAAAAGAAAAAGTCTTTTGACGCAATCCCTGCAGTTTACAACTATAACCTTAACAACGTCCTCAATGTCTACACCTTCCTAGATCCGCCGGCTTACATTTTAAACATGTTTTTTTGCTAACTCACTATAGCCTTATACTAAGGCCAACTAATCACAGCAGAATGGTAAATCGTATTAATACTCTTTTTTTCACTCATCTTTTTATTAACTAAAAAAAATAATTAAAATACTCATAATACGAAAGGCTGTCTATGAGCTTTTTAATCAGATAATTTTTTGTTGTTAAAGCTAAAAATAAGGTTGCAACTAGTTTTGGCGAAACATCTATCTTTCCATGTTGGCGGTTTTATTCTACTAACAAACATTTTGCAGGGTGAATAAACTATACACCAACGCTATGCACTGACATTAATTAACCAACGTTAACCTCTGGTTTTAAAAGTATTTATTATTTTTTTTTATTGCCTTTTTAAACTGGATTGTGAGGAAACTATTATAAGTGTGAGGAGCAAGCAGACTTACTCAACAGACAACTGCATAAAGAACGCATATACTCTCTGGCTGCGTGTGGAACAAACTAGCCACTATTTAGCACTGAACTAAGTATTGAACAGATTCAGCAACTGTCTACTTCAGACGTTGAGAAGTACTAGCTAGGTCGATCGCAGTTGGGGTCAACAAACTGGTTAGCTCGTTAGGTCCAGACACTGATTCAGTTTATATGCTAAGTTAGTAAGTAAGATGGCGCCCGGTTTGATTCAGAAGAAGATTTAAACTATGATTCATCACAAGATTCCGGTTTTAAACAAAGTCCCTAGAAAACTCTTGCAGTGACATGATTAAGATTTGGGGCCGGTGCTATGTCCATTCATCATGGGATTATTAATTACTTTTAATCACCCATTAATTTTGATCAAATTAAATTTAATCGCAATAAAAAAAAAAGAGCTATCAGGAGAAGACGAGTCGCAGCCAATCCGCAGGCGCAGGAGCAGAATGTGCACAAGTGAATGTACCACAAGTGGTAATGTTACTAAGCACTAAAAAATCTGGACTGTATTGAGGTGGCGTAAAATAGCTGAATGAACAGACTGCAAAAAGCACACCAATCAACAAAACAAAAATTATTAGATCGTAATACGCATCGCCACCAACACCACAACCCAATTAACACAACACCAATCGCAATCAAACAATAGAAGTGTTATCATGTATTGGCTGCTGTGTGTTGGTGGGGGCGTTTTTAGCATACCACGTCTAACGCCATACTTAGCAGCAAATTCACAAACCCCCACTAACCTGTCACCGAAGAAGAGTCAAGCTTCTGCAAAAAAAGAGCAACCTCCTGCTGTAGACCATTTTCTATGGAATAGTTTTTAAAGAACTAGATAAAGTACAAGTTAAGAACTAAATAAGTACAAGTTACGAACTAGAAAAGTTACAAGTTAAGTTAGTTATAGAAAGTATTTTTAAGTTAAGTGGCAAGTGAATTCACGTAAAGGTAAGTAAATTATAAGTTCTTAAATAAGTACTAGGTAGGTTTCTTAATAATTACTAGTTAGTTCTTAAATAAGTACTAGTTAAGTTTAGTTAAGTTTTTGTGAGGTCTTAAATAAGTATAGTGAGGGTCTTAAGTAAGTACTAATTAAGTCAGTCAAGGGTTAATCTTTTAAAGTTCTCCAATGTCCTACAGCATATTGAAACACCTCAGGGACGGACATAAAGTTCTCTTGTTATTGTTAAGAGACTAGTTATTTCTATTAACAGCAGTTGTGTTTTACTTGATGAAGATAGGAGCGCAGCCGATTAACATTTGTTTGATGCAAATGCATTTGTTTTCAAAGGGGAGCTTGCTTGTTAGTTATCGTGAGATATATTTTTTTTGACAATTCTTTACTTATGCCTTTAGCCTCTTATTACAGACAGTCTGGCTAGCACGCTGTACATCTTGACCGCCAAACCACATATTCTGGGATAAAACTGTCCCATTAAGTTCATCTTCATCTTTCCAATTACTTTCTTGTTCAAAACAGTTGACTGTAGGACTGCCTTTTGGATAGTCGATGTGTCATTACCACCATCAGCTTCTTTAGCTACTTCTGTTTCTAAAGTCCTTATAGAAGTCTTCAGGTTGGGGACGTCTAGAATAAAAGAGTCAGTGTCTGTGTAAAGAACTCTTGCTTTTTTTCTGGCTACAGTGGTTTTTTTAAAGTAGTCGTTACAGCAATTTCTAACATTAATACCTTTTGACCAGCTCTAATACAGTAAAGCCGAATAAACACGGCTTTGTCCAACCTAATCTTTTCTTATCATAATGCCAACTCAAACTGTCGTTATCTTTAAAGTCTTGATAGTTAGGTTTAGCGGCCACTTAATTGCTTGGATTTTCTCTTTTGTAACTATTTCAATCTTTGTACGCTTTGTGGATTTTCCATCGTTTTGCCAAAACAGCTCGTTGTTCATCAGTTTAAAAGAAAATCTTTTTCTGAGTCAAATCCCAGTGGCTTTAGATCTCAGATCGTCTTCTTCTGATGTTTGGCTCATAAAAGGGCTCTTGGTCAAAAGCAATGATTCTCCATGAACAGCTCTTAGTTTAGTCCGTGTCTTAAGTAAAAAACTGTAGGGAAGACTGTAATGGCAACATATATTAGTTTTGTGCTAGATCTTAGGAACAAGTTAGGCGGTTCGATGGGACATCATTCTTTAATCTTTCTGCGGCTAGGGGGTAATCGTTATGAGATCGTGTAGTTTCATAAGGATATTCTAGTCTACTTCTAGAATCAACACCATATGTTGATATGACGCCGTGAAAAACATGTTTAACCACTTCAATGCCCCTTGGAATATTATTGTGCATGCCTCTGTGTACATCCCCGAAGTTACAGTAATGGAAGACGGCTGGGCTCATAGCCCACCCATACCAGATTGTTAGCGTTCTAGTACATTAGATAGTTGGATGGTTTAGTTGGTATCATAATCATTACAATATTTGTTGTTGGCTTTGCAGTAAGGATGGAGGCCATGCCTAATACCTCCCCTCATGCCGTCTTCAATTCATTGAAGGTGGGTTAAATCAGATATTAAGTCAATTTGGAATGTTTGTAGACTTTAAGAAAACAACCCAAGAAAGACCGTGGGCGCCAGAGATGTATGTGATGAGTCTAAGTGTAATGTTTCCATGCAAGTAGTTCTGTAATTTGAAAGACGTCTGCCAATAAACCACCGTTCAGCCACTAAATATTGATCGTGATAATCGCCCCATTGTAGCACTCCGCTTGTACTTTGTCCAGGCTTCTGTGCCCGTATTCATAGTCAGCTCAGTTATGTCTATGCCTCTAAGCTTAGAAAAGAAAGCACCTTAGGAGGGAAGTGATTTCTTCATCAAACCTATCCCACGAGTCCATGTCTTTATAAGGACATAAACTCCTTTACGCATAAAGACGGATCAAAGTATTGTTTAGTGCTTGGAAAAGTCTTGTAGAGATCTGCTACATTTATCTAAACTACCATCAGATGTTGGGCTGAGTTCATAAAAGGTTAAACATCAAGATAATGTCATGTACTTTTCTAGAAGACTGTGCCAATGCAGGTAACCCTCTTCTATTCAGAAGCATGCTTGCTTTGATAAATGAGTATCGTTAGCTGTAATGTTATGCAAAGAAGATAGGCAGTTTTCCATGTCTTAGGACTCAACCTTAAGTTGAAGATTACAATTGTTATGTGCAGCTCCTCTAAATTTGCCAGTTAATGTGATCGTGGTCTTTACTGTGTCGCTAATTAATTCTCTGTTACCATATCCAGCAGTCGTGTAGATGAGTCATAAACGTTCTTGGTTCTTCAGGAAGTTATACCTTGTCTGAAAGATTTAGTTGGTTGGATAACTGATTGGCGAAGTTGTTTCATTGCTCTAAAAATATACTAGCTGCGTCAGTTCTTGTAAATCTCAGGATGTGTGTGTGCCCACAATCTGACCTAACAACTAAACGATAAGACCAGATCTGATGGTGGGTAAATAACGGGTTGTTTTTTGTTCTCTGTGTTGTGCATAGTACTGCCGGACCTAGCGATCCAACGTCAGAATAACTACGTATGGGCTCATCTGCATTTTGTGTAAATTCTTAAAACAACTTTAGACCTGGTTTAGGTGTTGAGGAGTTTAGTTTCACTTCTAAAAACTTTTACAATGTTTATTAGACTGGCCGCTGTTCGATAGTAGGACTCTAACAAACCTCTTCTACCAAAAACGGGCTCTTGTCTAGCTGGCTGCTTTGATGTAAAAGCCTTAACGTCTGCTAATGTTCTAATTAATTCATAATGACTCTTGGACGTCTGTAACAGGATCAAGTCTACATGTTTGTTAAGCGGTTCGCCCAAAGTCGGAGCGTTGGAGAAACCCTTAGAGGACTATCTCAGCTTCTACAGCCATGTGTATATTTACAGTGATTGGTTTGTTTTGCTCTTCAAACTGAGATATACTTTCTATACTCACTGGAAAGGTTATGTTATTAAGTTCAGCTCTTGTTTTGTATGCTTATTACTTGGAACACTCTGTTTGCAGACTTTTAAACAGGAGTAAGTGCCCCGCTAAAAACACCACTTAAAACACTTGCTGTCCGAATTTATGTAGTTTAAAACTGCCCGTTTTAACTCTAACTCTTTTGGTGAGAGGAAGGTAAGAATTGCCGACTCATAGGAGAGATAGACGAGTGTTTGTCTCAATTTGATTTCAATGGACTGTCCCTTCAGACCAGCCGAACCCCTAACTTTGCCTCCTCACTTGATGGTTAAACTGTGTAAGCAGGTAGGCAGCCCAGCCCGCGTTAAAGTCCGTGATAAACTGATTACTTCTTTCTGTTTGTTGAAACCAGACTGGCATGTTAGTATCATCAGGCGTTATATAATCAATCAGAACAGCCAACAACCCCTTTTACTGGCGGTTCGCGTTGAAAGAGACTCTGGCGATTTTTTGAGGTAGCATTGTGCTACGCTTTCATGACCGTTTGTGGGGGTACTTGACGTCCATGTCCGACTCACTAAACTATCACTTAATTGTTTGTCATGTTGTCAAATCTTTCTTCCATCGTTATCATAGTTTTCTATCCTTCGGCTATTCTTGTGGTCCGTCATTTTTAAAGCCAAATATTTCCGTAGATTAAAAAAAAATAAAAGTATATAAAAGTAGTAAAACGCGCTTTGTCATCTTTCCCCAAAGCTCGCAACCACTTCAAGACACGTTAACCTTGCAATACACCTGCTAATATTTTTCGCTTTTTCTGAAATCACTACAGTCACTTTTTTATCACTTTGATGGCTGTCGTTAAATAGTACTATTTTCTTTTATCTATATGTCTATGTCATTCTCAACCAATTCACTAAACAATGTTTATTACTTTCATTGTTTCCTGTCCAATAGTTCAGTACAATTCTTCTAAATCAGATTCACTGAGTTCCAGCAGACTTTTTTATCTAATAAATAAATAAAAACATCATTGTAAATTCCATGTTATTGCAGTCTTTTCTAATCGTAACCCTGATCTTCAACAAGCGAATAAACTAATCCTTCAGGAGTAGTAGAAACATCCGATAACCTCTTCGAAGCCATAGTAATCAACCTAAAACGGCAAAAAAAACATAGGGGGTTTGGGGCCAGATCTGGATTTTACGATGTTTTCTTCAATCTTGGGTATTTTTGTGTTTAAAAGACCAGTTTGATTTTTTTTTAAACGCCCCCCAAAACCTCCCCATAACCTTTCCCTTCCTTGTAAAAATTTTTTGTAAGCTTTTTTAAATTTTTTCAGGCTTCTTTTAAACAAGAATACAATTAATTTTAAAAAATAACAGTTTCTCTTGTAAATTAAGTTTTGTTCCTTTCAATCGTAAAACCCGATTTTTATAAAGGGGAAAAGCTACCCTTCGGGGGTGGTAGAAAACAGTAGTTAACCTTGGGGGCCAAGTCAACTAAAAAGCAAACAAATTTTCAATGGTTGAGGCAAGAACTGGTATTTTACTAAAGTTGAGCCGC
Organism: Conus ventricosus; assembly: GCA_018398815.1. Lineage (NCBI taxonomy): Eukaryota > Metazoa > Mollusca > Gastropoda > Neogastropoda > Conidae > Conus > Conus ventricosus. The sequence goes on along the minus strand of CM031613.1, from coordinate 54,211,905 downwards.
TTTTTTGCCGTTTTCAAAAAGTGTAATTTAAACCAAACCCGCCTTAAAGACCACGCCCCCCCTCCCAACCATTTTTTCCAACCCTTTTAATTCTAAGCCTTTTCTTGGCCCTTTTTAAACCAAAAAAATCAAAATTTAAAAAAAATTTAAAACCGAACACTCTTTTTTTCCCCCCTGGCCTGCGGGCCCCCTCCCCCCCCACCTCTCCCCCCCCCTCCTCTCCCCCCCCCCCCCCCCTTCCCCCCCCTCCCTTTTCCCCCCCCCCCCCCCCCCCCCCCCCGCCCCCTCCCCCCCTTCCCCCCCCCCCCCTCTCCCCCCCCGCCCCCCCCTCCCCCCCTCTCCCCTCCCCCTCTCCCCTCCCCACCCCTCCCCCCCCCCCCTTTCCCCCCCCCCCTCTCCCCCCCCCTTTCCCCCCCCCCCTTCCCCCCCCCCCGCCTCTCCCCTCCCCCCCTCTCCCCCCCCCCGCCCCCCCCTCCCCCCCCTCTCATTCACACAGACGCGCTGCGACGCAGGCTTGGCTGTAGAAGGGAAAAAATTAAAAATTACCTGACGACACGTAACCCCCCAGCGCTATGCCCTTCACTCGGACTGTGATTGAGAATCAGCCCCCTTCCCAAAATTTTTTAACGAAGTTTTTCTTGAGTGATTTGGTTTTTTGACCTCTGTTGATTTCTTTTTTTGAAAGGTTGGTTTTCTGTTTTGCTTTTACTTTTTTTTTTTTAATCTCGAAGTTCGTTTTTTTTTCTGGAAAGGCGTATTTTAACGCGTGGTTAAAATACTCGAACTGCCGCCACGCTTCCAAAAAACGAAACACAGAAAACCCCTTGTTTTAGGGTGGTTTGTTGATGGTTGGCTCGTTGGGACTGGCTTGTTTATGGTTGGTTTGTTGATGGTTGGCTTTTTGATGCTGGCTTTGAGGAGGATGTTCATCCATATCTAGAAAACTCGATTTTATTATCCTAATTTATATTACACATGCGCGCTCATAAATGTTGTTTCGATTTCATCATGTTCTAACCTTAGTACATGCGTACTCACAAATGTTGTTTCGATTTTATCATGTTAATGAGGTTGGCACATGCGCAGTGAGGAATTTCCGTCACGCTTATTCCGGTGAACAAAAATTTCAGAAGCAGAATTAGGTCAACTCACTCGCGAAAAATGTTTTCACAGAAAATACAGTGACAGAAAATCCCATGCGCATGTGCTAGCCTTAGTAATAGCAGACGACGCTTTTGGGCCAGCCAAAGCAGACGATGCCTCTGGGCTTGCGATCAATATCAGCGGCTCAGCTACCCCTGTAGGCCGGCGACAAGTGAATCAGTGGTGGCGGGGGGTGAAATCAATATTAGTCGAGCCGCTGATTCTCGTCAGTCAGTCATTCAGTCCAGGACGGCTAAGTCTGGTAAACCATTTTACCTATTTTGGTTTTAACTGATAGTGTGTTTGTTTTTCAATGTTCTGTTTAATTGCATCAGTGTCTACCTGTCGTGAAGTAAAAGTCTTTCTCCACTCCTTTTGAAGTTCAATTTTCTGGCGCCTGTAATCCTCACCGTCAGCCATAAGCTTCTGAAATTCTTCGTCTGTAATGTTTTCATCCTGTAATGATTTGCTTATTCTTAATCTTAATGAACAAAGTTTTGCTGATGCTAGGGCTACAATGGCAGTGTGCTTTTGTAATTTAGGAGTTAATTTCTTTTTAAACAGCACTTACAATCATAGACACGGCACCTAAACCTAACCCAAGACCCCTAATGCTACAGAGGCCGGCGCCCCAATCCCACTGGCTAAAACGGCAACACTAGATCGGCACTTACGCTAGCTACAGCCGATGAGCCAGTAATTACATCAGAAAGAATATTTTAAAGCTTTAGCATATTTCATTCTAGTAACTTCATACTTATATAAGTCACCTTCTATTTCCTTTTGAAGTTCAGTTATTTGCTTAACCTAAACTGTGAACCTCCATTTTTAAATAAGATTATTTTTAAGTTAATCTTATACATATCTTCTTATTAATCCTTCTGGCAGCACTTCATTAACAGAGTAAAACGCAATAAAATCAACATACTTAATTAAATAAAGTCGAGTACAGTTAGTTTGTCTTGTCAACCATCACAGTAACCTTGTCAGATGATTTAAGGATGTTTATTTCGTCTCCGTTTTAGTAATTGCAATACTGAGTCTAAGAGGGGCGTCCAAGTTTTCAGCCTTTATTTGTATACCTCTAATTAACGTATGTTCTGGCAAACTAGTATCACCCTCCTTGGGAGTAATAAATAAGCGAAAAAGCATCGTCATTTGTCTAGGTAATGACTGTAGCGTTGGAGTAAATTCTAAGCGACAGTTTCATTCCCTACTTCGGCTAAGGACTTCTTTCTCTGTAGCATATATTCAGAACCCCGCTAGTTATTTCAATCTGTTTTTTCTGTTGTGTTCCTGGGACAAGGCTAAAAGAAAGGGGCCTGCATTTAAAGCCTTTCTAAAATTGTTTTCTTATCATAGTTATACATTGGGGCTTTGTAGTTCAAACTTTAAATTCCAGTCAATTTCAGGAAGCAACGCCCAAGCATTCTCTCTTTATGAAGTTTGTATTCTATTTGCCAAAATCGTTCGCCCTTAAATTTCTTATCTCTTCTAGGGTAGGATATTGCTGTCGTTTTTTGTCTTCAATTTCTGTTCGTTTGTAAACCCCCATCATCTGTGTATTCAAATCCATAAACATTCCTGGCACACCTATTAGATCAAACTCAGTTGTGTCTGCTAGGTCTTTTAACTCTACTGCAGTGCACTTAGGAGCTAGCTCCGCTTTTGGTTCTGGCCCCCGAGACATTCTTTTTATAATATTAAAATTATAATAACAAGTTGTTATAAACAATCTACAATAAACAATCTACAATAAACAAACGTATTGAACTGGAGGGTCAGTCCGTAAGCATAGCTTAGCGTGCTTAGATGTTTAACTGCTCTTTATTTTTTTTAGCTCATCTTTGTCCCTTATAATATAATTTTCACTTAAACATTCTTCAAAACTATCTTTGTCCTTAGTGTAAATAATACACCGATTTAACTGCGATCGAAAGTCTTTTAAGACAGCATTGTATTTTTGAGTTAAGAGCCACACAGAAACTAAGGCGTGGCGGCCACTAAAGGCTAGCTTTGACAGAGCTTTTCTTTTTTTAACAATGTCTCGTTCAGCTGAACAGTCATCAATAATAAACAGTGTTTCAGTTCCCTCAAATAGTCTATAGTAATGTTCTAACAGTCGCTCAGTTTGTCGCTAGGATCAACTAAAAATATATTATCGTCTGTCCAAATAAACTTCCTTTCTTTGTAAGACTTGTTGTGCTTAATGGTTGTGCAGAATATAACAATGTGTCGTAATGAAACCTGTATATTGTTTGTAACAAATCAAGTACAAAAGACAGTTTTCCCACACCCAGTAATCCCACAGATAAGAGAACAGTGAGGATCTTTTGGCAGAAACTTCAAACTATCCATCTGTTTTTATTAGAATATTTCTTCTGCATTTTAATAAGCCGCGTCTTTTAACCTGTTTTCTTCAATGTTTAACTGAGCATCAAAAACCATAAAAACATGCATTTGTATTGGAGCGTTTCCGTCTGCTTTCTTGTGAATATTTATTTTTATACCATCTTGTCCTATCCTTTCTCCACTTCCAAACAATCTGTTGTCAAATGTGGATCTAAAATCTAACCACAGACCATATTTACTTATCAAGTAGTCTTCAAGTCTTACATCATAAAGGCGAAGTTTTTTACATACGCGATCAACTGCAGGATCTCTTTGCCTACCTCCAGCGAACAACTTTCTTATTTCATCAAAGTGTTGGTGAGGTAAAAGACCCGACCCGAATACAACTGATCAGACTTACCATTTATTACACGTCAACCCTCTCAATTTTTGGATTATAAAACGCTTCTGATTCTCTCTGAAAAGGAGTTGTTTCTTCAGTAAATAAGAACAAAACTCCTTTTAAAGACTTCAGAGCCTGATTTAGATGTATGTTCCAGAGAGTGTCTCGCTTGTTTCTATTTTCTGTAATGGCGTGCATAACGTTTTCATAATAAATAACCGTTTTACTTTATACTGGGTTAAGATTGTTCTAGCCAGTCCAGGGTTAGTAACAACATCAAACTCAAGAGAGATGTCGCTACTGTATTTAGCTTCAGGGTCTTCAGACAGAACGACAGAACCGCTAGGATTAAATGTCAGATCATAACTAAGTTTTTCTTTAGTGCGCCTTGGTAATATGGCATATGCGTCTTTAACAGCTCAAAATCTAGAGGTATGCAGAATCTGTTGCCAAATGCTTCTGCTACTGCCTCATCTTTAACATCGTTCTTTGCATCGTCCGCTTTAAGCCTGTGCTTGAGACCGTTTGGGCTTTGTATTCCTGATAAACTTTCTCTTTCCTTTCTTTTTTAGGTAGCCATAGATCAGAATAGAGGGCAAAATGTCTGCCTCACCTAGTAAAAGACTTTTTTCCCTCCAGTTTGATTACTATATGATTAACGATAGCCCTGCCTAAATTAGCAACAACAGTAGCATTAGGATCTGTCGATGTAATATCTATTTTGATGATAGTTTAAGCAGTGCCTGGCATTATAACATCGTCAGCGCCAAGATCGGGGAACATAACTGTTAAAGTTTGTCCAGGCTGAACTGTTGATGGGTATTTACACTAATTACAGTCTGCCTTTACCTTTTACACCGTGGGGTTCCTTCTCTTTTCTGTATGGATCGAGGTCACAACCGTATGAGTTCATTTTTTATAAAACAAAAAGAATATAAATAAAAAATATGGATGAAGATTTTGACGCAATTGATCCTGTTGAAGAAGAAGATGAAACAGAACCAAGCCCTTCATTGCAAGAAGAGCTTGAAGAAGCAGGTTCTTTACTCCCTAGACAACGTCAAGAAATATTGCGACAGCGAATTCAATCATTCTATAAAAGCATAGGACGAGAGCTACCAGAAGTAGTTGATCCTAACGATTTTGAGGAAGTTGATGGGCATTTGTATATAAGAACTGGCGCAGGAGAGCGCGCGAAGGTTACTTCAAAGCAAAACCCAAACAAGTTTTTAAAACTAAGCACAATTAGGCGAAAACTCCCTATTGCTAAGGCAGAACAATTAAACCTTTTAGAACTTAGAGTCGAAGCCGTTAGTCATTTACAGAACTTGGGGCAAGAGTTGCCAACACAATCTAAAATACAAAACATTCCTCTCAGATTTAATTGAACAGCAGATGAACTAATAACAGAAATTGAAACGAGTTTAAGTGAGGAGACAGTCAGAAAAACATTAGCAACAATTGACGATTCTGACCCCACTAAGCGTGAAATTGAGGTTCTTAGGAGTGAAAACGATAAGCTTAGGCGCGAACTTGAGGGCCTTAAGGACGCTCTTACAACTGTAAGGGAGGCACTAGCGCACAATCTAGGAAAACTTGACGAGCTAGATGAACAAATGAAGAAGAAAAAAAATAACATCCGCTGATGTAGATGATAACAATTTAGGGTGGGAAGAAAGGCTAGAATACAGCAGAAAATACAAGATTTAATGTTGCTAAGGAAAGCCAGGTTAGAAATGCTGTCTACTAACAGAGCGCAGCTAGCAGCGCAAACAAGCAGAATAAGAGAAACTATAAACAGAATACTTTATGAAAACACTACGCTAGCTGAAAGAATAAGGACTCTGTTTAGAGAACAGGGGATTACAATAGTTATTATATTAACAGCCGTTGGGTTTGCTATCTCTACACTCGTTTATGCTTTAACCGGCAGTGCACCAACAGGACATGTTACCACCAACGCCTCAGCCTGGTAAAAGTTGGATTAGAAAACAATTGCATCATCTAGCAAACCTATATAAGAAGTTAGCTGCCAAGCGCTTGATGCTATTCCTGGCATAATAGGCAGTGTTGTAGTTGGGTTTTGTCTACTATAGGTAAGGTGGCTGGTTATATGGCTGACCATCTGTGGACGTTAGGAGTGTTAGCTGCTGGATTAATTTTTAGTGAAATAAAGTATGGCTAATCCAGTAAAAGTTAAAACACAACAAGGGCCGTCTTTTCGCTAGTGTGACTGTCAGTGTGAGGTAGATCAACAGGTGGTGTGCTTTCTGGGCTGCTTTCTGGCTGTGGGCGCTTATAACTATATCGTTTTCTTCAGGGATAGGTACTTTTTTTTAAATGGACGGAGCGGGCCTTGTGTTTAAGATTTGATTGTGCCTAAGTTTTGATCATCTCCAGCTATGAGGATTTCATTGTTATAATTCTGTATCATGCCAATCTGTAGTCTAAGGTCAGAGGTAGCATGTATAATCCATGGCTTACAACAAAGTCAACCTTTGACCTAGCATGTGCAAGAACGTCTTGATACCTTTGTATGCTGGCGGGCAAATCAACAGCAGAGTTAATAGCATCTTCTAAATTAACTAGAAATTGTTTCTAGCATCAAAACCTGTAGACTGATCCACGATGCTAGACTTAGTCTGTGCTTGTGCTCCTAATAGACACCAAACGTAGTCCGTATGGAGTCATTAAGTCTTTGCACTCCTGGCATTGTTAGGCCTTCCACTTTCATCTAAGATAAATGTTGCCCAAGCATTAGGGTGTTTTTGTTCTATGGATCCCAATCGAACTTGTTTGTTTGGTTGAAAAGAAGTGTGGTCGGGCAATAGTCATAAGTATATTCTCTTTTTGTGCCCCACAAATACAATGTACCTAACCCATGATTGCGGTCTAACTTTTGTCAAAAAATCAGTTGAAGTATCAATGTTAAATTCGTTGCAGATTCTTTCATATGCATTATTATCCATTGGCTGTTGAATGGATTAAATGCGCTGTCGTTAGGGATGGCTACTTATAGTTCAGTTAGTATTCGTCTGTACTGGTAATAAACATGAAAGTTATATACTGACCTTACTAAAAGATTAGGGTGGTTTAAATGGTTTGCATATGAAAACACCGCAGCCCGTAGTTGAGCAGTAAACGGCAAAATTTAACTGATTCTGGTAGAACGTCATAGGGTGAGATGTCCATGCTGATGGCACTCTATCATTATTTATTGGCGGATTTAAATATCTAGTTAGCGGGTTTACAAGTCTAACGTGGAAGCCATTATATTCATCTACTGCAATGGTTAAATTGCTGAAGTCTACAGATTTGGGATTATAAAACGCTTCTACATTGTAAGTGGCACTTTCGTTATATTTAAAAGGTTCCATTTTTAAATTAATTTTTTAAATAGTTATAAAAAAAGATGTACATCTATATAACCAGCAAAACGAGCGTGTGTTCTTAACGTATCCAATTGACAATTGGCGCGGGGGTTGTAGGATTGCCCTTGGAGAAATTGGGTTTAAAGTAAAATGGATTAACATATCTGAAAGAGTCAAGAATAACTGGATAGAGGTTAAGGACAAACAAGGCAATATAAAAACGTTTAAAAATACCCGACGGTTACTACAACTTTTGTTCTTTAAGAGAAGTATTTAGCGAATTTAACATTAAGTTAACAATTAATGAGGCAAATCTTATAGTTTACTATGAATTTTCCAGAGAAAGAGGGGAGTACGTTTTCCCTAGAAGCCTTTCTCGAATTTTAGGTTTTTATAATAGTGGGTGAAACATATAGCTTCGACACACACAGCCTTGTAGAATGGGGCATTTATAAGTATTTAGGTAATAGACCGGCTGATTTTCTTGTGAACCCAATGTTGTATGTCCATTTACAACAGTTTAAAAACAGATACTAATTTGTTTAAATGGCTATCCATCTACTGTTCTACGAGCACTGCCGTCAATTAAGGCAGGGTTTTGCGATTATCAACTATACAGATTTGATGGAGACAGTCAATTTAAAGAATTAGTTGAGGGACCTATAAATTCATTAGATGTAAAATAACTAATCAAGCCGGAAAGCCGGTTGTTTGTTCTGATTTATTAATAGTGCTGGAAGTAGAAGAGCGTACTGTAAACCCTTAATTTTTATGTACCTGGAGAGAATGTAAATATGTTTGTTCACGATCACCAAATCTTATCTAGCACGTAAGCCCCGTTTCAATGTGTTAATTATGTCGATTTTTGGCGGTTTTGCGTGTTAATTTTTTGTAAAACAGGTGTAATTTTGGCCAAAACTGATATGAGATGGACGTGATGTGTATGTGAAAGGGGGGTTTTCGTGCAAAATAAGATGGGTGTCTTGAACAAACATATTTACATTCTCTCCTCGCAAGAGCCCAAGCGCATATTACAGAAAACAAAAATTAAATTTCTAATTCTAATTCAAAGCGCGCCACACACACACACACACACACACACACACACACACACACACACACACACCAACCGCCGGGGGGGGGGGGGGGAACTCTCACACACGCAGACAGACACAGGAGCGCGTTCACACCACGCAAACCGCGCACAGTGGTAACTGGATATCGTTAATCAGTCCGAGGGAAAAGATGTGTCTTTAGGAGGTTTTAAAAGTCTCTAAAGAGCCTGTTACGCAATGAAGAAGGGGAATATTCCACAGAGCAGGTGCCTGGTAAGAGAAAGATCGTTGGCCTGAAGTTTTCAGGCGAGCGGAGGGAAGCCGAAGCAGACGAGAATCGTGGAAGAGCGTAAGTTGCGAGACGGAACATAGAGATGGAGGAGGTCAGAGAGGTAGGAGGGAGCCAGATTAATTCAGTGATTTGAAAACCAGGAGAACTTTAAAGTCAATGCGAGACTGAATTGGGAGCCAGTGTAAGGAAGACAGAATTGGTGATATGTGATCAGATCTAGAGGAGCGGGGGATCAGACGGGCGGCATTGTTCTGAACTTTTTGAAGTTTAGAGATGAGCGTTAAGGGACACCGGCAAGGAGGGAGTTACAATAGTCGAGCCGAGACAGGACCAAAAGCACAGATTAGAGTCTTCAGAGCATTTTGAGTAAGAAAGCGGCGAACTGAGCTCATTCTACCGAAGTTCAAGGTAGCAGGACTGCACACATTAGAGATAGTTGTTTGAAAGAGAGAGTTTGGTCGAGTGTAACGCCGAGGTTACGAACAGACACTGATAGATTTATTTCATTTCCATCAACATTTATAGAACTAGAGAGAGAATGAGTTCTAAAGTGTGTTTCGAAGCAATGAGGATTATTTCAGTTTTGTCTGCGTTAAGTTGTAGCTTGTTATTGTGCATCCATGATTTAACATCGGTAATGCATGCTTGAGAAGAGGAGATTATTTCATGAAGCTGACTGATATGGGCAGAGATATACAGCTGGTTGTCATCTGAAAAGCTATGGGAAGGAGAGAGTGTGGCTGATAATGGCCGAGAGAGGCGGGTGTACAGCACAACAAAACCAGTCCAGGACAGATCCTGAGGACACCAAACTGAAGTGCTCTTGCTGGAGACTTAACACCTTTCACTGAACAGTTTGCGTGCGATCAGAGAGATAAGAGAGAACCAGGAAAGGACAGAACCAGAAAGACCAAAAGAAGTGTTGAGTCTTGAGAAGAATGGAGTGATCTATTGCATCAAAAGCAGCAGACAAATTCTAAGAGTGTATTTTTGTATAAATTTCATATATATCTTAATTAACTCAGATTTTACAGACTGATCGGTCGGTATTTATTATATACAAGATGCTGGCAGACCAAAGAATTCTACCAGGAAAATAATGCTTTATCTGATCTTCTGTTGTGTCTTAAATCATCTTCTGTAGGTCAGTAATACTAAAATGCCTATGCACTGATTTTGTAGACGAAATCACTAATCTTCGTTTTGTTCTCCATTTGCACGT
>CM031613.1:54184364-54201988 GCA_018398815.1 Conus ventricosus | reverse complement strand
CCCCGTGTTTTATTTTCGTTACTAACGGCGTAACAGCCTGTAATGGTGTTTCTTCTTTTAGAATATATTAAAAAGTACTTGGCCGATCTTTCTGACAATTTGTAGATATGTTCATTATGGGTCACAGATGATGCCCGATGTTTTAGTTTACCGTTACAGCCGTTACTAACGGCTATAACGGCCCGTAACGCTTTTTCTTCTTTATGGAATATCTCAGAAAGTTCTTGGCCGATCTTTCTGAAAATTTGTAAGTATGTTCATTTTAGGTCACAGACGATAGCCGATGTTTACCAGAATAGCCATTAAGCTTACTAACGGTTACACCAGCCCAAGCCGGTTTTTCCCATTTATGGAATATCTCACGCGCATTCAGGATAAACTGGGAGTACGTTTTATATGCTTTGCATCTTGTATTAATTTACTTTAGCAAGGACAGATTGCGGGAAGAAGCTATGCATAAAATGTTAATGTTGATTGAATAAGTTTCTTCTCTCTTTCTCTGTCTCTCTATCTCTCTGTCTCTCTCTCATATATCTCATTTTATTAATTTGCTTTAGCAAAGGACAGATTGTTAGAACCTATGCATAAAATGTTAACCCTTGATTGAATTCTCTCTCTCTCTCTCTCTCTCTCTCTCTCTCTCTCTCCTCTCTCTCCTCTCTCTCTCTCTCATGTTATGCAGCCCTCCCTTTCCTCCCCTATCTATCATCCATCCCGTTCCCACCCTCCGCTCTCCTCTCCACCCTCACCCCCACCCTTTTTTTCTCAGCGCCACGAATTTGTGTGTGAAATTGGGAACGCCGATTTCTATCCGAGACGTGAAGCTCAATAGACGGTGGTTTCAACCAAGAGAGAGAGAGAGGAGAGAGAGAGAGAGAGAGAGAGAGAGAGAGAGAGAGAGAGAGAGAGAGAGAGGAGGAGAGAGAGAGAAGAGAGAAATGAAAAGAAAAAGAGACTCTCATCTTGTCATGTGACGTAGCCTCACATCAAGGCATGTGACGCTCCATCACATGTAGTTAGTGATATGAATCATTTCCCGTGCCACAATTAAGGAAGAATATTCATATGGCTTGACTAGTGTAGCGGGCGCCCCCAAAATAATTGTGAGTATGACTCATTCAAGAAACGAATGTGGTCATTGGGTGAAAGTGACCACTGAGTGATAGTTTAACAAGGGCTGGTAAGGTAAGGTGCTGGTCATGTGTTTTGAACACTGGGTATGCACTCACTAGGAGAAGGGGGGAAAGAGTCAGTTTTAAACCCAGCAGATGGCCTAGAGACTCGAACCTGTTAGGACGGTGGTCCTCTTTGCTGACCAGTTATTACCAGGTGAGCGATAGATAGTTGGGGAAAGCTACAGGGGGAAAACTTAAAGAAGAGAGAAAGAATTCATATGTTGAATTAAGAAGCAGGTTACTTACACGAACCTTATTCGTGTTTCAGCCCTTCACCCTTTACCCTTCGCCCTTCACCCTTATCTTTCACCCCGTGAGGTGGTTAAAAGATGGCCATGGTGTGGGGGATACACCGGTAGTTCAGCCCCAGCCAGTACCAACTCCAGGGAGAGGAGTTGAAGCTCGCCGTTTCGCAAGAGACAGAAGAAGTCGCGGAAGAGAAGTCGAGACTCGTATCTCCAGGACGGGAGAGTTCGAGGGGGCAGTATATTGTCTCAGAGAGACAGGGAAAGGAGAAAGCAGGGAAGCTTTTACTTGAGGCAGGCAGGTCCTCAGTGATTACGGGAGTTATGTATTCTCCTGGTCCGGAATTTTGGGTTAAGGAATGTGAAGGCCATGGCTTTATAGAAGCGAAACTAGACTGTTTTATCTCTCAGTGTAAAGAGAGATTACATGTGTGAAGACTATTTTTCTCTCAGTGTAAAGAGAGAGATACATGGGTGAAGATTGATTTGTCTCCGGTGTGAGGAGAGATACATGTGTGCAGATTTATTTGTCTCTCAGTGTGGAGAGAGATACTTGTGTAAAATCTGTTTACAAGTTGTGGTTGTGACTTAGTAAGTGTTTTCCCTGAAGGGGAAAAGGGGGGAAGAAAAACATTGGGTGGGTGCCCCTTTTTGGGTGTTTGGAAAAGGGTTTGGCTTTGTGGCGAAAGGAGTAAATGCTTTTAAATTTGGGGTAGCAGAGGGGGACATGTGCCCAGTTTTGACCCCGTTTCCAGCTTAAACCGGGTGCTGCCGTTTTTTTTTTCCCCGGGGGGAAAAAAAAAGGAAAAAAAAGGGAAAAAATTTCTATTTGTCCCCCTGGGGGCTTTAAAAAAAAAAAGAGTTTTTCAAATTTGCCCCCAAAGGGTTTGGGAAAGAAAAAAAAAGGGAAAAAGGTTTCTATTTGAAACCTGGGGTTTTTTTCTTTTTTGTACCCCCTAAAGGGGTTTTTGAGGGAAAAAAAAAAAAAGAAGAAAATTTAATTTTTTTATTGTTTTAAAATAGTTGCTTTTTTTGTGTGTGTTTTTTTTTCTATATGTTTTTTTGGGGGGGTTGCTTTTTCTTTTGGTTGCAAAAACTCCTTTTAATTTTTTTTTTTTTTTGGGTAGGATTTCTTTTGGGGGCCCCTTTCCCCAACCTCAGGACGTACCCCTAAACCCTCCTCTTGTTGGGAACCGGGCAGAAAGGGGGCAGGGCGTTGGGGGAATCCCCTTCCCTTTCCCCCCCTAAGGATTAGTTTTTTTTGTCCCCTTTTCCCCCGGACTGTTTACCCCCAAACCCTTTTCCCCCTGCGTTTAAAGCAGGGGGAAAAAAGGCGTTGGGGAAGTAATGGGTCTTTTTCCCCTCAAAAAAATTTTCTATTTCTTTCGTTTTTCCTATTTTTTTCATTTGTTTTTTTCCCCTTGCCCCTCAAGTGTGGGTTTTAAACTTTCCCCCCGTCACGCAAGTAGTGTAGGTGGGGGATTTTGATTACCGCTCGGCCCAAAAAAACATCTTATTTTTTGATCACATTTTTTCTGGTGGGGTGCAAATTTTTTCCTTTGAGTTTGGGTAAAATTGAAAAAAGTTTGATTTTTTTAATATTTTGAAAAATTTTTTCTGTAGGGGGTGTATTTTGTGAAAAGTGATTTTTTTTTTCCCCCCCCTTTTTCCCCCGTTTCCCCTTTCCCGGGGGGGCCGTGACCACTGGGTGCTGTTTGTGGGCTTCTTTTTTTTTTTTTGATTTCCTCTTATTTTTCCCCGGCCCTGTTACCTTTCTTTTTTCCTTTTTTTCCCCCCCCCCCCCCTTTTTCAAAAATCTAAAAAACCCTTCCCCTTTCAATGGGCTCCTATCTATTTTCTTTTCAAAATTTTCATTTTTTAGGTAGGATTTCCGCTATTTTGTTTTTCTTTCCCCCCTTTTTAAAATTGTTTTGTAAATTTCCTTTTTGTTTTGAAAATTTTAAAATCATTTTTTTTTAAAAGGGGGTAAAATTTGTTTTAAAAATTCGTTTAAAATTAAGTAAAAAAAAAAACCCTGCCCAACAAGCCCCTTTAGAACAAAACCCTTTAAAGAATTTTCCAAAAAAACTTTATTTTTTTTTTATTTTTTTTTTTTTTCTTGGGGAAAACGGGGTTTTGTTTTAAAACTTAAATTTTGTTTTGAAAATTTCCCAAAAATTGAAAACCCTTGAAAAATTTTTTTTGGGAAAAAAAACCTTTCCTTGGTTTTCAAAATTAAACCCCCTGTTTAAGTAAGGCTGTTTTCTGTTTACCCCGGGAAAATTTGAACTTTTTTTAATTGTATATATTATAATTAAAATTTTGTGAAACATATACCATCATCAAAATATCCCCTTTAAATTTTTATTCATTTTTTTAGAATTTTTTTTTGTTTAAAATCGGTTGGGAGGGGTTTTCATTAGGGGATGTTTTTTTTTTAAATATGTTAAAAACAAGGGGGAAAAGCGGGGTTTTAAGGGGAGAAAAACTTATAAATATGTGCAACAATGCACAGAAAGGGCAGCAGGCAAGAGGGGGGAAAGAAAATAAACTACAGAGGGAAGCTGAAGAAATAAACAACGAGGGAAATTGAAGAAAAAAAAGTTACAGGGGGGAAGCTGAAGCTGAAAACGCCCAATTTTAAAGGTTGGGCAGTTAGAATTAGAGACTGATGTTTTGGAAATTGAAAATCCCCGGCTCGAAGAAACCTCCCCCTTGGGTTTCCCCCCGCAGCCATCCCCTCCCCCAAAAGCGGCATATTTTCCCAAAGTTGCCCCCTTTTGGGGAAAAAAGGGGGATGACTTTTATAGTTTTCTTTTCCCGTTTTTAAAAAGTAAAGCAACGCTTTTTGGTTTGGGGCCAAAAGGAAAAAGGGGAAACATTGAAAATCGCGTCGTTTTTTTAAGGGTGGCGTTTAGAAAACTGTACCAACCCCCCCTTGCGGGCAAAACCCAAAATTTTTAAACTTGGGATCAGTTGAAAAAGGAATTTCCTTTCAAAAAATTTTCAATGTTCTGCTGATCGTTTTCACAACTTTTTCCCGTTTGTGCCCCCCCTGAAAAAGGAGAATCGTTTCCATCGTTTCTGATCCCTATGAGTCCCTTGTTTTGGGGGCGTGGAAACGAAATTTTTTTTAAAACGAACAAAAATTTTCAATCACTGCGGATCTCCTTCTTAGAGAGCAACTTTTCCAGAGCCTGGGGCCAAAAATCTTGGGCCCCCTTTCCTTAAAAAAAGGCATTTGAAACTTTGGGGGAAAGGTCCCGTGGTGTTTAGTATTGTACGCTCACCCCAAAAAGGGCGTGGCTAGAAAAGGGAATTTTTTTCCCTCTTTGATCTCATGGGGGTCATGTTCTACCCCCTCCCGGGCAGGGAATTACAGGAAAGGGGAAATTTGTGGGTCAATTTTTTAGTCCCCAAGGATATTTTTCCCAACCTAGGCCCCGGGCAGGGATCTTTTCCCCGGTTCGAGTTTACTTTCTCAATACCCGTACTCACCGCCCGGGAAAAAAACCCCTTTTACTCCTCGGGGAAAAACGTTTCCCAGGGGGCGTGGACCCAAGACCCACGTTGACCTTTTGGGCCAGTTCGTGGGGCAAAAAAGAAGTTCCAAAAACAGTCGGGGGTGGGCCCATAACAATTTCCGGGTGTTTTTTTTTTGTGATGGCAAGTTCCATTTGAGGAAAAAAAATTTCCCCTTTTTCAAAACCCAAAAAAAAACAAAAAACCCCATTAGTCTCCCCTTTAATTTTGGGAAAAAGGCCTTGTTTTTGGCACCCGAAACAATCTGTTTTTGGATGGTGTTTTGAAAACGGAGCCACCCTTTTTGCAAAGGCCCTTTGGGTTTTTTCGAAAACCCCTGGGGGCACCCCAAAGTGGGGGTACGGAAATCTTTTGTCCCCTTTAAAACCAAGGAAATCTCAACCCCCGTTTCCCAAAAAAGGAAAGGGCGTTTTGGGGGAAGATTGAAACCCTTTTCCCCTGGCCCAAAATTTCCCGGTTCCAAAACCAAACCCCTAAAATACTCCGGTTTTATTTCCCCCCTGTGTTATTGATAAAACCCGTCGGGGACTTTTTTCTTGGGGCCCCTTTGGCCCGGGGTTTGCTACGTACATGGTGGTGGGTGGGGATCGTTTGTTCCCTTTTCTTTTTTAGAAATAATCAGGCCCCTATAGAGGAGGGAAAGGCTTCAAGCCGCAAAAAAAATCTCCCAAAACCCGGAGAACCCCCCAAAATTAACCCCCCGGAAATTTTAAAGAAAGCAGGGAAAAGACGAGCGGGTTTACGACAAAAAATTTCTGTGCTAAACCGACCCGTCATGAGTACCAACCCGGGCAAACCAAAAGTAATTTTGGACCCCTGCCCTTTTAAAGGTTGTTTACCTGGAAAGGACAACAGACAAGTTTTGGGTTTCCCCAAAAAACCCTTTTGAGAAAAAGGCTGCACACGGGTCAAAGATGCTTGGGCCTTCCCCGGGGGAAAAAAAAGGGAAAATTAAGGAGGTTCTTGCTTCTTTTTAAATTTGGCCCCGGGGGTCACAAAGGAAGTTACGAAATAGCCCCCTCATGTGAACCATCTGCCAAAAAGGGCATCTCAGAAAGGTCGCGTTCCCCCGTGCACCCTTTTCACAAAATGTTCCCATTTTTGTTTTCCCCTTTCGGAAGGTAGCTATTGATCTTGTTGGGCCGCTACCACTGTCTTCCGGGATTTTCGTTATTAAACTTGACTTTGGGGGGAACCCACCAAAGGAAAAACCAGAAGCGAAAATTTCCCCTGAAAAAATTGGGGTACAGTATCTGTCGCGAAAGCTTTACTTTTCAATTTTTTTTTCCCGAGGGGTTTTTCCCCGGGGCAAAATTTTCTCGGAAATTGTGGAAGCAATTCATTTCTGATTCATGAGAGAAACCCACAGACTGTTGTCAAAAACTCTTTCCCCCTTTTAAACCCAAAGCCTTTCAACCCCAAACGAAGGGGATAGTTTTAAAAGTTTTCAATGGAACGTTTTAAGTCCAAGTTGGGAAAGGGGCAAGGCAAAAAGCCCCCGGGAAAGGGAAACGTTTTGTACCCGGGTTTTTTCTTTTTTCCTACGGGAAAAAGCCGAACCCAAAAAGTGGGATTCTTCACCCTTTGAAACTTTTTTTCCCGGGGCACTCACCAAGGGGGGCCCCTTTGGGGTCTATTGGGTGGGCCCAATGGACGGAAAAAGACGGACAACCCCACAGTAAAACTGTTTACCCCAAAACGGGTTTTTAAGCATAAAAAATTTGAGGATTTCATTTTGGCTTTTCCCAAAAGTCCCGCTGAAGGAAAAATGGTGTGTTCCCGGCTTTGCCACAGAAAAAACCCCAAAAGGGACGTTCCCTTCAGTGTAGGGGGTTAAAAATTCCCTTTTGGGTACTCACTGTGAAAAAATAAACCCGGGTTTCGTGTTAGTGGAAGGTCCCCTTTTTAGGGGGGTCGAAAAAAATTTTTGAAGTAAATTATTTAAAAACCAAAAAAGGGAAAAACACCGGAAGGTATTTCATGTGAAATTTAAGGTAAGTTGAACTTAAAAAGTTCCATCAAAACAGGGCGGATGGAAATGTCCTGTGGGCAAAACTGGTTGGGGCAACCCCTTACCGAAAATTTCAGGGGAATTTGGGACCCAATGTAACGACAGGGCCGATCAAAAGGTTTTTTGAAAACGAAATGTAGGAATGTTAACATTAACCCGTTTTTAGATGAGTTGTACCCCTTCCCATTCTGTCTATCAAAGGTGAAACCCATGAGGATGTGGGTTTTGTCGAAAGATTTTTCTACAAGTCAAAAAAAAACAGCCCCAAAGACATTTGAAAGACTTTTAGGAAAGTGTTGCGGATACCCCCGGGTTTCAGTAAATGGTATTGAACCCCATAGTATTCATTTTTAAATTCTGAAATACCAGTGCGAAACCCCGACCATACCCCCGCCCTTTGCCCAAAAAAAAAAAAAAAAAAAAAAAGGTTTTTCGAGAGAGTGCTTTGGGTATTTTGGTTTTGGGCAAGTGAGAAGTTCCCCCAGGTTCTTGACTGGGAAAAAAAGGTTTTTATTTTCAGACTGACCATGGCCACTGACGTTCTTGAAATCGTCAAAGACTAAGAACAGCGGTTTTTTTTTAAAATGGGCTTTGGCATTGCAGGGAAATTCCCCGTTTACTGTTGAAACCCGGCCCGGAAAAACAAAATTTCATGGCGATTTTTTGTCCGTTTCGTGGGAATATTTAAGGACAAAAGTAACGGGCTTCCCAAGGGGAAAAACTATTCCTTGGGTGGGGGGGGGGCATGTGGGCGTAGCCCCACTCAAGGCATGTGACGGGTCCCCTCACATGTAGTTAGTGATTTGAATCATTTCCCCCTGCCACCAAATTAAAAGGGAAAAATATTTTTTAAAAGGTTGACTTGTGTAAACGGGCCCTCCCCAAAATAAAATTTTTGAGTATACCATTCAAGAAACAAAGTGGTCATTGGGGGAAAGTGACCCTGAGTGATATTTTTTAAAAAGGGGTGGAAGGGTAAGGTTTCTGGGGCATGGTTTTTAAAAACCCCGGTTTTGCATCACTAGGAAAAGGGGGGGGAAAAAGTCCCTTTTAAACCCAGCAGATGGCCAGAGACTCGAAAACCGGTTTGGAAAGGGGTCCTCTTTTTCTGAACCCGTTATTAAACCGGTGAGGCGATAGAAAGTTTTGGGGAAAGCTACAGGGGGAAAACTTAAAAAGAGAAAGAATTCATATTTGAATTAAAAAAGCAAAGGGTTTCTTACACGAAACCCTTAAAACGTGTTTCAGCCCCTTTACCCTTTACCCCGCCCTTCACCCTTTTATCCCTTTCCAACCCTTTAGGTGGGTTTAAGTTTGGGCCCTGGTGTGGGGGATACACCGGGTAGTTCCCGGGCCCCACCCCGTAAACCCAAATCCCGGGGGAGGAGTTTAAGCTCGCCGTTTCGCAAGAGACAGAAGAAGTCGCTGAAGAGAAGTCGAGACTCGTATCTCCAGGACGGGAGAGTTCGAGGGGGCAGTATATTGTCTCAGAGAGACAGGGAAAGGAGAAAGCAGGGAAGCTTTTACTTGAGGCAGGCAGGTCCTCAGTGATTACGGGAGTTATGTATTCTCCTGGTCCGGAATTTTGGGTTAAAGGAATGTGAAGGCCTATGGCTTTATAGAAGCGAAACTAGACTGTTTTATCTCTCAGTGTAAAGAGAGATACATGTGTGAAGACTATTTTTCTCTCAGTGTAAAGAGAGATACATGGGTGAAGATTGATTTGTCTCTCGGTTGTGAGGAGAGATACATGTGTGCAGATTTATTTGTCTCTCAGTGTGGAGAGAGATACTTGTGTAAAATCTGTTTACAAGTTGTGGTTGTGACTTAGTAAAGTGTTTTCCCTGAAGGAGAGGGGGAGAAGAAAAACATTCGGTAGTGCTCCTTTTGGGTGATTGGAAAGATTGCGTGTGCGTATGGAGTAAATGCTGTCATGAATGCGGGTATGCAAGAGTGACAGTGTGACACATCTACACCAGAGTAACACGCCACAGCGCTCCACACAGGACAAATATCGGTGCCCCCTCCTTCATGACATGTGTATGACAAACATCCGAAAACATTAGTCAGCACATGTCAATGAATGTGTGTGACAACATCCCGAAACATTAGTCAGCACATGTCAATGACATGTGTGTGACAAACATCCCGAAACATTAGTCAGCACATGTCAATGACATGTGTATGACAAACATCCCGAAACATTAGTCAGCACATATCAATGACATGTGTATGACAAACATCCCGAAACATTAGTCAGCACATGTCAATGACATGTGCATGACAAACATCCCAAAACATTAGTCAGAACATGTCAATGACATGTGTATGACAAGCATCCCGAAACATTAATCAGCACATGTCAATGACATGTGTATGACAAACATCCCAAAAAAATTAATCAGCACATGTCAATGACGTGTGTTGGCAAAAACATTAATCAGCACATGTCAATGATATGTGTGTGACAAACATCCCGAAACATTAATCAGCACATGTCAATGACGTGTGTATGACAAACATCCCAAACAGTAATCAGCACATGTCATGACGTTGTGTATGACAAACATCCCAAAAACATTAATCAGCACATGTCAATGACGTGTGTATGACAAACATCCCAAAACATTAATCAGCACATGTCAATGACGTGTGTATGACAAACATCCCAAAACATTAATCAGCACATGTCAATGACGTGTGTATGACAAACATCCCAAAACATTAATCAGCACATGTCAATGACGTGTGTTATGACAAACATCCCAAAACATTAATCAGGCACATGTCAATGACGTGTGTATGACAAAAATCCCAAAACATTAATCAGCACATGTCAATGACGTGTGTATGACAAACATCCCAAAACATTAATCAGCACATTCTGAATTTCCTGTCCTCCTGTATCACGTTCTTCTCCTCTCTATCCCCGTTCTGTCTATCCGTCCCCTCTCCGCCGCTCTCTTTCCTCTAATACCCTGTATCTTCAGATACTTGAGGGAAGAGAGAGAGAGAGGAGAGAGAGAGAGAGAGAGAGGATATGAAGGGAGTTGAGAGAGGAGAGAGAGAGAGGTCCCAGAGAGAGAGAGAGAGAGAGTGAGAGAGAGAGAGAGGGAGGGTGAGAGAGAGGGGGGGGAGGGGAGAGAGGGGGGCAAGTGGGAGAGAGGGGTGAAGAGAGGTGAGCGAGACAGAGAGAGAGAGAGAGAGAGAGTGGTGAGAGAGCGAGGAGAGAAGAGGGATTGAGAGCGAGAGGGAGTGAGAGAGAGAGAGAGAGAGAGGAGCGTGAGAGAGAGAGCGGAGGCGAGAGAGACAGAGGAGATGAGAGAGAGAGACGAGAGAGAGAGGAGAGAGAGAGAGAGAGAGAGATCGAGCGAAGAGAGAAGAGAGCGAGCGTTGAGAGAGCGATGAGAGATAGTGAGGCGAGCGAGAGAGAGAGAGAGCGATAGAGAGAGAGAGGGCGGGCAGGTGGAGAGAGTGAGAGGAGAGAGATTGTGCTGATGAGAGAGAGGAGAGGAGAGAGAGGAGAGAGGAAAGAGAGCGGCGTGAGAGAGAGAGATGAGAGTGAGATAGAGAGTAGAGAAAGAGGAGAAAGAGAGCGAGAGCGAGAGTGATTAAGAGAGAGAGAGAGAGTAGAGAGAGAGAGTGAGTCAGGAGTCGAGAGAGAGAGAGTGTGAGAGAGAGAGGAGTGTGTGGGTGTGTGTGTGTGTGTGTGTGTGTGTGTTTGTGTGGTGTGATGTGTGTGTCCGCTCTCGCCCCTCTATGTTTACTTGTCACGATGTCGGAAGTCTATCTGTCCTCTTGACTTGCATATTGGTCCATCCCATTACTCCTCCAGAGGCACCGTCATCAAGATGGCGGCGTGAGCACAAGAAGTAATTAACTCGATGCGAAGAAATACTTCAATATTGACGCGAAAACAAAGAAGCTCATCTTAATGGGAAAATCCACAGTGGTACCTAAAAAGAGGTTAATGCCGAATGAATTGGAATAATCATCAAGTTGTGCCTCAAAAGATCATAATGAGTGCATTACTAAAATGATCAATCGGACAGGCCTCTTGATATAACCGTTGAGTTCGGACGGTTGATAAAAAATTAAGAAATTGTTAACATCTCATTACAGGCTGCAGTGTGCTGTCAAGAGACACTGGAAAGAAATACATCAAACTAAAGAAATTATTCAAATCCTGAGTGCCGCTGTTGCCTTTCTAGAAAGTCGCTTGACGGAGGACGACAAAATCTGCACGGCGAGAGAACAAAAATAGCAACGAGCGGATCCAAGAAAAACTCACCTTCCACCACGAGTTCTGGATGCCTGGACTGATGCCGGTGGCCTCGCTGATGCCACCACTTGTTCGCTGTCGGCAAAAATATACTTCCTATGCGAATGCGTGAAGTTAGGCTACCATCCAAAAACCCTTCTTCTGCTGGAAAAGAAAGAAATATTTTTCCAAAGAATGACGTCGTTAACATCGTGACGCAACGTTGAAAACTCGGATTACAAGAAGACCCAGCCATTTCTAAAGATTCTACCCGCAGTGATCTTTTGCTATGGATGTATGAGTATATGTGGACGGAAAGCGACTGGGAGATCCTTCGGTTTGCAGGGGTGGCGACAAGGAAGCTCCTACCATCGAGCAATGCAGTACAGTTCTTTGAAGACGCAAAGAAAATTTGCATCCAGACCAGACTGCATTGTTCTTTCAGCTTCGGGAATCGAAGACGTGAACTCAAAATAACCGCTGAATGCAGAATTCAACATGGAAAAAGGCAATAAAAAACGGTGGTGAGAAAATTATTTCCAACAGCAAAAATAGTAGTAAGTCAGGAATGCGCAAGTGAGAAATAAAGACCTTGACACAAAGAGAGAAATTATTCATTGCCATGACAAAAATCCAGACTCTTGTCTGAGAGAATAAATATCGATTTTGTAAGCTACCTCAATCTGCATGCTACAGACTACTGGCAAATGCGGCAGGAGATCCAATCCAACAGCCAGAGGAGCGAGCGTGATGGCCAGATACCTTGGGAGGCATCTGCACCGCCTGTTCTGGGTAGAAGCCACGGAAGGAGGATCAGGCCCTCTTCTTCTCCATCAACAGCCCAGGGTTCTACCCTCCGCCTTTCCCGCCCCCAGGTTCTACTGACTGTGCTGTCATCACGGATCGGACTCTGTGTTTCCCCTCTCCCTCATTCCACCTTCCATA
This sequence comes from Conus ventricosus, assembly GCA_018398815.1. Taxonomy (NCBI): domain Eukaryota; kingdom Metazoa; phylum Mollusca; class Gastropoda; order Neogastropoda; family Conidae; genus Conus; species Conus ventricosus. The sequence continues at coordinate 54,189,808 of CM031613.1, read as the reverse complement.
ATTTTATTACTTTTGATGTTTAAACTTTTAAAACTGATTTTTGTTACAGTTAGATTCTCATGAAAATGTTACATATTTAAACAATAATTTGCAATGGACTTGTGGTTCTGTTGTTCAGAAATACTTTGTATTTAATCATTATTTGATGACGAAATGTTCAAGTGTTATTATTCCGGTTTTTACTGTTATCAGCGGCATTTTACTGTTTTCCAGGTCACTACCCACCACTTACTTCTGCACGGATATTTACCCATTGTGTTCATGACTAAATATACACGTGCATGACTAAATAAGAGTGTCAGAAATAATAGCCCCCTAACGATAATAATCTGCATAACTACAGTTATGCCTGTAAATACAGTTGCTATGGAGTTTGATCAAAACAACCTGTTCACAGTTATTTAGTGGTACGCGAGATCGATTTCCACTAACCTGTTATCTTTTGAAAGTCATGTTGGAGGACAAACTATTGTGTTTTAGCGGCTCCAGTCATTGAAATGTGGAAAAGAATATGCTTCCAAATCTTAAGTACTATTACGTCTCCCCTTTGCAGTATCAATGGGGGTAAATAAAAAGGTGCAATACTGCTATTTCTACATTAGACTTGTCATTTGTGTTTACAAATATAAGCACACTACCAGTGTCTTTAGATTAAACAAGTAGTGTGTTTGCACCACAGGTGCTGCCATCAAAGTAAATTTTGTTTAAGGAATCAGTTTATAATGTTCTTGTCTGTCCATATACTATTCCTAATGGTCCTAATGAGGATGACACAGATTGGTTAAAACATACTGATTTTTACAAAGAGGAAGTGGTTTATTATGGGGCGTCTTTAATGCTCATGCAGCCCTTTTGGGATACAAGTTGTAATAATGTGACATCTAATAGATTTGTAGAAGATATTTGTGATTCAAATTTATTTCTATTAAAATGACGGTTGTATTACGAGAATTCCTGATGTAGTTGCACACATGCTAGTGCTATAGATCTATCGCTTGTTTCCCCAAACATAGCGTTAATTATAACTGGGTCTCCAGTAGAAAGATTGTTTAGGAGTGGATCATACTTCCCCATTTTTACTATACGTTTTAATGCAAAATATATTTTGATGAAATGTCTACACTGAATGCAAAATTCCAAAATTTAACTATAAAAACTGGCCAACTGGGAAGCCTTTCAAACTTTTCTTGTTGTCGCAAAATACAATCAACAATTGAGGATGGGATGATCTAGATACATTTTATGCAAATTTCATCAAAAAATTGTGTTTATAGCACTGAAAGGGACTATCCCAAAATATATAATACAAAAAGATTGGAAAATATGTAGGCAACGTATGGTGGACAGAAGAATGTAGATGGCTGTTCAGTCAAAGCGGAAAAAAGCTACATAAACTTGGATAAGAAACAAGTCAGTGGAAAACTTTAAATTCTTGAACACATGAAATGAATAAATGTTCTTAAATTATTGCTCATAGCAAAAAAGAAGTACGGGTTTGAGTTTTTGTGAAGTCGAAGTATCAGAATTCAAAAGATTTGTTCAATAGTTTGGAAAAAAAGTCAAAGAAATGAAAAAATTGCTATAAAAGTCAGTCATACCTATAATGTACAAATGATTTCCTTCTGTTTGGTTAAAGCTGAAGCTTTTTCGGATATATTTTCTGCTTGTTGCCAGTCAAACCTTCTTGAGCCAGTATCCCGTTGTCACAGAACAATGAGAGGCAAAAAGATGAATACATGGCTCCTCCACAAGAAAATGTACATTTTTTAAAAAAAAACTCTCCTTACTGTTATCAGAACTATCAGAAGCATTAGATTCTATCCCATAATCATGCTTCAGATGTGCCTTGATGGATGTCCTATCAACTCATCAGACATTTACCTTACTTCGTGGAAATATTCACTGCATTCTATTCCCAAAAAAATTGTTGGATTAATGTGGACTTTTCCAAGAATCTGGAAATGTTTCAGTAGTAGTCGCAAGGTACTCAATGAAGGTAAACCGAGGAACAGCTGTAATAGCCTACAGACCCTAGCTCTAACATATCATGTGGAGTAAACTTTTAGAAAAAAATTATTCAATAAACGATTGTGATATTACTGTTGAAAAGACCAGTGTGATTACTGTTCAGCAAGCGGGCTTTCGAATAGGTCGGTTGTTTACCACAGAACTTTAGTTGAAACTGACCAGTCACATTAAAAAGCAATTCTCCCGCAGAAAAAAAAGGGGTTAATTTGGCTACATTTTTTTTATGTAAAAAAGCCTTTGACTGCGTTGGCTCACAAGGCTACTGTTAACAAATTAAAAAATGTTGGTATTTCTGGGAGAATGTTTGTTTACATTAAAAGCTTCCTAACAGAAAGAAGGCATATGTAAACGGATTGGAAGATCTTAACTAATCTATAGGAATTGTGATATGGGTATTCTCAGGGAATCAGTTATTGCTCCCATGTTGTTCACAATCCTAATCCATGTCTTCCTAATTACAATGTCTAATGAACGCAGTAGTTTCAATATGCAGAATGATATCGCTATTGGATATGATTAACGTAAATAAGGAAGCATTCAATAAAAGAACAGGTTAAACTTTGTACAGAAGTTTTGTGTACCAAAAGGAACTGGATGAATTATCTATATATGAAAGAAGACAGGATTAGATCTATCTGGAGGAAAAAAACTTTGTCTTATGTTGTTTAACATTGGTGAGAAACCCAAAGATTCTACCTCGCTTTATTGCTTGATGTCAGATTCTGGAATTTAAACAAAAGTTTATGTTCCTGGGCGTATTTTTAAATCTCTAAGCTGAACTGGTGAAAACACACATACAAGAAAAAGATTAAGTCTTAAATTATATGTTGTCAACCATGGGCGTCAGGACAGTCATTAACCCTTTTACATCTTTATATCTCTTCAGTCGATCAAAATGACATATGGGCAGGATGTGTATTTCTCCTGCCGCCTATGTTCTCTTTTTGAATAGATTGCTAAGCTTAGTCCAGTAAGGCCATGGAAATTAGCCACTGGAGTCCCAGTTCATACAAAACTCATAGATGTTTATAAAGAATACAAATATGTATTTCCTCCACTAATGAGGGAAACGATATTGGATGTATCCACATATATGTCAGAAGTTCTTTCTGTTGTGAAAATTCAGGTATGAAGAAATATGATGGATTCCAGTAAGGAATTTTCCTAAGAGGTCTAAAAACATGTCACATAATTCAACGTATTAGAAACTACAATCTGACTTTATGTCACATTGTAATTTTGAAATTACTGATTTACAAGATTTCCTGCGGTACCTTCAATGCCTCCTTGGGTGCACTAATTGCGTTTTTGATTAATTACAATTACACTTCGATAAGAAAAGGGTTTAATGTTAAATATTTTAACAACTGAAGTTCGTGGAACATTTAGAAATACAGCTATCCATAATCATTTAAAAGTGTTTTAGATGGGTCTGATAATGGAATCGTCTGACTGTGGTTCTGGCTTTATTATACCAACTTTAACAAATTCAGGAAATCATATTATTTAGGAAAAGGGGTCTTTCTATCTATACTCAGAATGAGATATGCAATTATGAAGGCGTTGACTTACATATGTGATACACCAATTGATTTCTATGTATATTTTACTTGTGTTGATTCCAAATCTGTTTTACAATCACTAGTGCGTTGGGGAATGCACAGGCTAGTAAAAGATTTGCTTTGTGAAATAAACACTTTCTACTGCATTGTGTCTTAACTTAGGCTTTTAGGAATTGATTTTTGTTGGGGTCCCATCTCATGTGGTATTAGTGAATGAAATTGCAGAGTCTTGCAAAGAAGGTAGCAAATAGAAATGCTGAAAATTTATTAAACAGTCCCTTAGGATTTCAATCCGCTTGTGAATTAATCCATATCATGATCAAATTATTACAGAACAGAAGGATTCCGTTCTGTGTGTAAAAATGTCTAGTTTACCATTCGTGTCCCAGGCACATTGCAGATTAATTCATAAGTTAAGTTGAATACTTGGAACACTAATTATTCTCATGCGTTATTACTTGTTCTGCAGAGAAAGAAATCATTTCTGTACTTCGTCTTTTATTTGACATGCTCAGTGTTGGACCACGCTCTTTAGTGAAAGGTATTGAGATGACAAAACTTTGGTAATGTTAGTACTGTATGGTTCCCATGTGCTGAAATTGCATGGTTAGTTCGCTTCACCGGTTGCAAATTTTTTTTATAAAGATCAATTCTAGGGTATTTCACTTTATGTAAGCATGCAAAATTTCTGACGTGGGTTGAAAGTGCTCACGTGGAGGATAAATTTAGTGTGGAGTTTTTTTGTCTTTTTTCTTTTTTTTAAAAAAATTAATTGTCTAATATCATCTGGCGTGAAAAGTCATTAAATATTCCACTTGAATCTGAACTGAACTGATTTCTCCTCACCCCACCCTTCCCTTCGGTTTGTCGTGATCGAACAAAAAAAAACAGAAACAATGCCATTAATGGACCTGACATTGAGCAGAGCTGTACAAACATGCCTAGGTATGATAGTCTCCCGTGTGATTCAAGTCTTTTTATGCAAGCGCACTGTAATACACTAAATATGCTCTCTCTCTCTATCTCTCTCTCTCTCTCTCTCTCTCTCTCTCTCTTCTCTCTCACACACACACACCCACACTCATACACACACACACACACACACACACACACATATGCACACACGTGCGCGCGCGCGCGCGCGCACATGCGCACACACACACATCCACATACACACACAAACGCACGCACGAAGGCACGCACGCGCGCGCGCACACACACTGACACACACACACACACGCGCGCGCACACTCTCAGAGACGCTTTGAATGTTTGTGCTTGTATACATAATTTATGTTTATATGTGAATACATGGATAAACAATATTTAATTTGATACTATTCATAAGCTTCTTATTTTCTGTTTATTTTCATACCTGTTTCTTTATTTTTTTTTCATTTGGCAGTTATCATCATTCTCAAAATAAACAACCACCACCTCAACTGTCTTCCATACAGAAATACTACTCTGACAATGACATGAGCATGTGGTTGCGTGTTGGCCCATGGGCAAGTGTGCACGTAATCACACATACACATGCATGCACATGCACACACATTTCGGGCATGAACATAATAATAATATTATGCCCTGACACACAACTTCACACGTTTGTACAGACGGACACACAAACGCGCGTACGATCACACACACAAGCACACGCACAAACACACACACACACACACACACACACACACACACACACACACACACACACACACACACACAAACACACACACACACACACACACACACACACACACACACACACACACACACACACACAGACACACAACACCCCCCCCCCACACACACACACACACACACACACACACACAACACACTGATGGATCA
>CM031613.1:54159364-54171864 GCA_018398815.1 Conus ventricosus | reverse complement strand
GGTGTCTTCTGCCTGGTGGCCACCGAGTCATGTGCACTGACCTGTCACTTCCTGGCATGTCAGAGTGTCCTTGACCTTGTGGCCACCAAGTCATGCACAGTGACCTGTCACTTCCTGGCATGACAGAGTGCCCTTGACCTTGTGGCCACCAGGTCATGTGCAGTGACCTTTCACTTCATGGCATGGCAGAGTGTCCTTGACCTTGTGGGGACCAAGTCATATGCACTGACCTGTCACTTCCTGGCATGGCAGAGTGTCCTTGACCTTGTGGCCACCAAGTCATGCACAGTGACCTGTCACTTCCTGGCATGACAGAGTGTCCTTGACCTTGTGGCCACCAGGTCATGTGCAGTGACCTTTCACTTCATGGCATGGCAGAGTGTCCTTGACCTTGTGGGGACCAAGGCATGCGCAGTGATCTTTCACTTCCTGGCATGACAGAGTGTCCTTGACCTTGTGGGGACCAAGTCATGCGCAGTGATCTTTCACTTCCTGGCATGACAGAGTGTCCTTGACCTTGTGGCCATCAAGTCATGCGCAGTGACATGTTACTTCCTGGCATGACAGAGTGTCATTGGCCTTGTGGGGATCAAGTCATGCGCAGTGACCTGTCACTTCCTGGCATGACAGTGTCCTTGACCTTGTGGGGACCAAGTCATGCGCAGTGACCTGTCACTTCCTGGCATGACAGAGTGTCGCTGTCTCTCTCTCCCCATCGTTTTGCTGGGACAGGGAGGATGCAGACAGAAAGCATGAAGGAATGACTGGGACAAAGACACGGTAAGTTGTGTCAGTTCTTGATGCAGACATAAAGCATGATGGAATGACTGGGACAAAGACACGGTAAGTTGTGTCAGTTCTTGATGCAGACAGAAAGCATGAAGGAATGACTGGGACAAAGACACGGTAAGTTGTGTCAGTTCTTGATGCAGACATAAAGCATGAAGGAATGACTGGGACAAAGACACGGTAAGTTGTGTCAGTTCTTGATGCAGACAGAGAGCATGAAGGAATGACATGGACAAAAACACGGTAAGTTGTGTCAGTTCTTGATGCAGACATAAAGCATGAAGGAATGACTGGGACAAAGACACGGTAAGTTGTGTCAGTTCTTGATGCAGACGTAAAGCAATGAAGGCTCGGTCAGTTCTGAGCAAAACTGAAAAACCAAATTTTTTTTTCTTGTTCTGTAAAGATGCATATGCAAGAGAAATATCCTCACCATCTTAAAGTTTACACAGACGGTTGAGTGTTGTCTAATAATCAGTCAAGTTCTGCTTTTGTTTTAACATCACAAAAGGTTGAAAAGATGTATTTCATCGGAAAAGGCTAATCACTATTTGTCGCCGAAATGATAGCTGTTATTATGGCGTTGTCACACTTAATTGACTTGCCACAATCAATATTTAAAGTAGTTTTTTGCGTGGATTCGATGTCTGTTCTGCAAACCATAAAAAAATTCCAAATACCATTTCGAACAACTTTCTTGTAAATGAAACATGCCATCTTATTCCTGTTTTGATATGTAAAGTACTGATGTCACCTTTTGTTGATTCCCATCGCATTGTGGTATTTGGGGTAATGAGCTAGCTGATAGATGCGCAAAGAGACGAGCCAGAATGAAAAGTGCGCCACGGTATTGAATATGTCCTTTTCTTTACCTGAAGTCAATTAATTATTAAAGCAAACCGTCTGGTGCCGATTCAGAAAACACTACAAAAATACGTTGCTGGGTGTCGCTGATAATAATACTCATTTAATTGATTATGAACTGTAAACAGCATTCCTCTTTTACAAGTAAAAAATATGTACCAATACAGAAATTTCATTTCAATATTTTATAAATTTTAATTGAAACTTGATGCCTTAAAAATTAAATATACAAACGAAGCAGAACATAATTTGTGAAGAACGAAGAATATCCAGCAAGCATCTGCTGTTTTACTGTTTACCTCTTCAATCTCATTTACCTCCATTATCAGACATGTCTTTGTGTGATGTGTTTTCAGATTTAAAGTTTGCCTTCAATTTTGTTTTTTCTTTCTTTCAAGTCCAGTTAAGTATTTACTCTAGGATTATTTGCAAGTATATTTTAGGGATGTTTAGAGGGACATTTATATGCACTCAGATAACCAGAGTCTCTCTCTCTCTCTCTCTCTCTCTCTCTCTTCTCTCTCTCTCTCTCTCTCTCTCTCTCTCTCTCTCTCTCTCTCTCTCTTTCTATCTCTCTCTCTCTCTTTCTCTCTCTCTCTCTCTCTCTCTCTCTCTCTCTCTCTCTCTCTCTCTCTCTCTCTCTCCGTCTAATATCACATATGTGATTCTCTCTTCAGGGCACATAAGACCGTATGGCGAAAGCTTGGCTGTGTCTGGAGTGGCACTGTCTTCATCTGTCCGTGGGCAGGGGTGGTTGGGTCTGTGGGGTGTGCTCGGCAGCTGGAGGGTGGTGTTTTTCGCCGGTGGGCTCTGCAGTCATGAAATACGGGCTGGTACACGCATGGGGATGCTACTTTAAGGCTGTTATGAGCTGCATCTGTAGTCTAATTTACCTCTGTTCAGGAGCAGTTATGTCCCTTGATATCTTAATGGAGTGTCCTGCGCGTGCCTGTACCCATCGTCAACACAGCGCAGGCCTCCAAGGGTGGTACAGGACTGCTCTAAAGGCGGGTGAAGACAGTGCTTCTCTGGGTCCTCCCCAGCACCTTCGGGTGTTTCTTTTTCTTCTTTGCCTTAACTAGGCTGACCCTGGAGAAAGGTCCAGTGACGGTGAGGAAAGACCCACTGACTACAGGGAAAGTCCTGTTGACAGTGGGAAAGACTACAACTTTGGATTCTCTCTTGAGGGCACATAAGACCGTATGGCGAAAGCTTGGCTGTGTCTGGAGTGGCACTGTCTTCATCTGTCCGTGGGCAGGGGTGGTTGGGTCTGTGGCGTGTGCTCGGCAGCTGGAGGGTGGTGTTTTTCGCCGGTGGGCTCTGCAGTCATGAAATACGGGCTGGTACACCCCTGGGGATGCTACTTTAAGGCTGTTATGAGCTGCATCCTGTAGTCTAATTTACCTCTGTTCAGGAGCAGTTATGTCCCTTGATATCTTAATGGAGTGTCCTGCGCGTGCCTGTACCCATCGTCAACACAGCGCAGGCCTCCAAGGGTGGTACAGGACTGCTCTAAAGGCGGGTGAAGACAGTGCTTCTCTGGGTCCTCCCAGCACCTTCGGGTGTTTCTTTTTCTCCTCTCTCTCTCTCTCTCTCTCTCTCTCTCTCTCTCTCTCTCTCTCTCTCTCTCTCTCTCTCTCTCTCTCTCGTCTAATATCACATATGTGAATAGACACATACACATACACGCGCGAGTGCGCACGTAAACACGTTAGTGCGTGCACGCAAACATACACACACACACACACTCACAGACACACACACAGACACACACACACATACACACACACACACACACACACACACACACACACACACACACAGACGCACGCACGCACGCACGCACGCACGCACGCACGCACGCACGCACGCACGCACGCACGCACGCATGCACGCACGCACGCACGCACGCACGCACACACACACACACACACACACACAACCATTTTGTGTCTCCATACACGTTTGAAAGAGATGTTCTGCTGTTCTGGTACATTATCTTGGTAATGCCTTCGTGTGCAGTTTACACGACGTTAATCCTAAATAATGCTTAAGGAATATCAAAGTCTGAATATGAATTGCCTGATGTTGGTATCTTGTACCCGTGTGTGTGTGTGTGTGTGTGTGTGTGTGTGTGTGTGTGCGTGCGTGCGTGCGTGCGTGCGTGCGTGCGTGCGTGCGTGCGTGCGTGCATGCGCGTGCGCGTGCGCGTGTGTGTGTGTGCGCGCGCGCGGCGCGCGTGTGTGTGTGTGTGTGTGTGTGTGTGTGTGTGTGTGTGTGTGTGTGTGTGTGTGTGTGTGTGTGTGTGTGTGTGAAGTCAAGTCAAAATGATTTTTTATTGAGGGATGAAGAATAAGCTGTCACGCTTTCTAACATCCAGCTCTTATAAAAAGAAAAAAGAAAACAATTATAGCATACAACGAGGAAAAGTACAAACAACAGTTTTAAAAGCACACAATTTCAACCATAGAAGTGTGTACTTTACTTGTATAATCACATGTGAAATAATAATAATCGTTTCGTTGGAATATTAATTTCAAATGCCGAGAGAGAGAGAGAGAGAGAGAGAAGAGAGAGAGAGAGAGAGAGAGGAGAGAGAGAGAGAGAGGAGAGAGAGAGAGAGAGAGAGAGAGAGAGAGAGAGAGGAGAGAGAGAGAGAGAGAGGAGGGGTACAAAGTAAGTGGCAAAAAGTAATAAAGTGTACCATGGTGCCTTGAGAGAGAAATCCTCATTGTGGCGGATGTTGTCTGTGGGTGCACATCACAATGTCTTTCTACAGCTCCATGCCGAATGCTGCACGCCTTGGAATCACTCACTGCACTGGCAGAGAACTGCGGCATCACCATCAACGGGGAGAACTTGTCAGTGACCTGGAATCACTCACTGCACTGGCAGAGAACTGCGGCATCACCATCAACGGGGAGAACTTGTCAGTGACCCTGGAATCACTCACTGCACTGGCAGAGAACTGCGGCATCACCCTCAACGGGGAGAACTTGTCAGTGACCCTGGAATCACTCACTGCACTGGCAGAGAACTGCGGCATCACCCTCAACGGGGAGAACTTGTCAGTGACCCTCTTCACCCTTTCTACCCAGCAGAGGGCAAGGAACATCGAGCTGGGAGACACACCACTGCAGGTGGACGGTGAAGCCACACGCCTGGCTGCCATCAGTAAACGCCTGGCCTGGAGGCAGCACACGGTGAATGCAAAAGCCAAGGTCAGGAGAAAACGTGCCCTGGTGAGAAAAGTGGCGGGCACAGAGAGGGGAGCCAGGACACGGATCCTGAAGACAGTGAACCAGGAAGCCATCAGACCTGGCCTGGAAGAACAGGTCTGGAGCCATGTTTGACGACACCTCTGTAATCTGTCAGTGTCCACCCCACAGGTCTGTGATCTGACAGTGTCCACCTCATAGGTCTGTGATCTGACAGTGTCCACCTCACAAGTCTGTGATCTGACAGTGTCCACCCCACAGGTCTGTGATCTGACAGTGTCCACCCCACAGGTCTGTGATCTGACAGTGTCCACCTCACAGGTCTGTGATCTGACAGTGTCCACCCCACAGGTCTGTGATCTGACAGTGTCCACCTCACAGGTCTGTGATCTGACAGTGTCCACCCCACAGGTCTGTGATCTGACAGTGTCCACCCCACAGGTCTGTGATCTGACAGTGTCCACCCCACAGGTCTGTGATCTGACAGTGTCCACCTCACAGGTCTGTGATCTGACAGTGTCCACCCCACAGGTCTCTGATCTGACAGTGTCCACCTCACAGGTCTGTGATCTGACAGTGTCCACCCCACAGGTCTGTGATCTGACAGTGTCCACCTCACAGGTCTGTGATCTGACAGTGTCCACCCCACAGGTCTGTGATCTGACAGTGTCCACCCCACATGTCTGTGATCTGACAGTGTCCACCCCACAGGTCTGTGATCTGACAGTGTCCACCTCACAGGTCTGTGATCTGACAGTGTCCACCCCACAGGTCTGTGATCTGACAGTGTCCACCTCACAGGCCTGTGATCTGACAGTGTCCACCCCACAGGTCTGTGATCTGACAGTGTCCACCCCACAGGTCTGTGATCTGACAGTGTCCACCCACAGATCTGTGGCTGGGGACACCAAGCACTCACAGCTTTCACCTTGTGCTCTGGCCGTTTAGTTCCTGCAGAAGGCATAGTTGTTATGATATCTGATTGTTTTTTTCCCTGCAGAAATCATAGTTGGTATGATATCTGATTGTTTTTTTCCCTGTAGAAATCATAGTTGTTATGATAGCTGATTGTTTTATTTCCTGCAGAAGTCATAGTTATGATAGCTGATTGTTTTATTTTCCTGCAGAAGTCATAGTTGTTAAGATACCTGATTGTTATTTCCTGCAGAAGCCATAGTTGTTATGATGTCTGATTGTTTTTTTCCTGCAGAAGTCATAGTTGTTATGACGTCTGATTGTTTTACCTGCAGAAGTCATAGTTGTTATGATGTCTGATTGTTTTTTTCCTGCAGAAGTCAAAGTTGTTATGATGTCTGATTGTTATTTCCTGCAGAAGTCGTAGTTGTTATGATGTCTGATTTTTTTTTCTGCAGAAGTCATAGTTGTTATGATGTCAGATTGTTTTTTTTTCCTGCAGACGTCATAGTTGTTATGATATCTGATTATTCCTGCAGAAGTCATAGTTGTTATGATATCTGATTGTTTTCTCCTGCAGAAGTCCTAATTGTTATGATAGCTGATTGTTTTTTCCTGCAGAAGTCACAGTTGTTATGATAGCTGATTGTTTTTTCCCGCAGAAGTCATAGTTGTTAAGATATCTGATTGTTATTTCCTGCAGAAGCCATAGTTGTTATGATATCTGATTGTTTTTTTTCCTACAGAAGTCATAGTTTTTATGATAGCTGATTGTTTTTTTCTTGCAGAAGTCATAGTTGTTAAGATATCTGATTGTTATTTCCTGCAGAAGCCATAGTTGTTATGATGTCTGATTGTTTTTTCCTGCAGAAGTCATATTTGTTATGATGTCTGATTGATTGTTATTTCCTGCAAAAGCCATAGTTGTTATGATGTCTGATTGTTTTTTTCCTGCAGAAGTCATAGTTGTTATGATGTCTGATTGTTGTTTTTTCCTGCAGAAGTCATAGTTGTTATGATGTCTGATTGTTTTTCCTGCAGAAGTCATAGTTCTTATGATGTCTGATTGTTGTTTTTTTCCTGCAGAAGTCATAGTTGTTATGATGTCTGATTGGTTTTCCTGCAGAAGTCATAGTTGTTATGATGTCTGATTGTTTTTCCTGCAGAAGTCATAGTTGTTATGATGTCTGATTGTTTTTCCTGCAGAAGTCATAGTTGTTATGATGTCTGATTGTTTTTCCTGCAGAAGTCATAGTTGTTATGATGTCTGATTGTTTTTCCTGCAGAAGTCATAGTTGTTATGATGTCTGATTGTTTTTCTGCAGAAGTCATAGATGGTGTGATGTCTGATTGTTTTTCCTGCAGAAGTCATAGTTGTTATGATGTCTGATTGTTTTTTCTGAAGAAGTCATGTTGTTATGATGTCTGATTGTTTTTCCTGCAGACGTCATAGTTGTTATGATGTTGATTGTTTTTCCTGAAGAAGTCATAGTTGTTATGATGTGGATTGTTTTTCCTGAAGAAGTCATAGTTGTTATGATGTCTGATTGTTTTTCCTGCAGAAGTCATAGTTGTTATGATGTCTGATTGTTTTTCCTGCAGAAGTCAGAGTTGTTATGATGTCTGATTGTTTTTCCTGCAGAAGTCATAGTTGTTATGATGTCTGATTGTTTTACCTGCAGAAGTCATAGTTGTTATGATGTCTGATTTTTTTACCTGCAGAAGTCATAGTTGTTATGATGTCTGATTGTTTTACCTGCAGAAGTCATAGTTGTTATGATGTCTGATTGTTTTTCCTGCAGAAGTCATAGTTGTTATGATGTCTGATTGTTTTTCCTGCAGAAGTCATAGTTGTTATGATGTCTGATTGTTATTTCCTGCAGATGTTATGATGTCTGATTGTTATTTCCTGCAGAAGTCATAGTTGTTATGATGTCTGATTGTTATTTCCTGCAGAAGTCATAGTTGTTATGATGTCTGATTGTTATTTCCTGCAGAAGCCATTGTTGTTATGATGTCTGATTGTTATGTCCTGCAGAAGCCATTGTTGTTATGATAGCTGATTGTTTTTCCTGAAGAAGTCATAGTTGTTATGATGTCTGATTCTTATTTCCTGCAGAAGCCATTGTTGTTATGATGTCTGATTGTTATGTCCTGCAGAAGCCATTGTTGTTATGATAGCTGATTGTTATTTCCTGCAGAAGTCATAGTTGTTATGATGTCTGATTGTTATTTCCTGCCAAAGCCATTGTTGTTATGATGTCTGATTGTTATGTCCTGCAGAAGCCATTGTTGTTATGATAGCTGATTGTTATTTCCTGCAGAAGTCATAGTTGTTATGATGTCTGATTGTTATTTCCTGCCAAAGCCATTGTTGCACGACACAAAACAGGACAAGAAATTTTCGGCAAAATGCCTTCCTCAGCGACAAACAAAAAAAAGTACAGACATAAACATGCACAATACTCCCTTGTGAAGCCAAAGTGGTGAGTCACTCACCACTTTGGCTTCACAAGGGGAGTATTGTGCATGTTTATGTCTGTACTTTTTTTGGTTTGTCGCTGAGGAAGGCATTTTGCCGAAAATTTCTTGTCCTGTTTTGTGTCGTGCATTAAATCGTCGTTACTTCACACTTTGTTTTGTGTGCTCTTCTGCTTTTTTGTCGTGTTTCAGTAACGCCGCAGTTTGTTTCATTTGCCAAAGCCATTGTTGTTATGATGTCTGATTGTTATGTCCTGCAGAAGCCATTGTTGTTATGATAGCTGATTGTTATTTCCTGCAGAAGTCATAATTGTTATGATATCTGCTCGTTCATTCTCTGTCCATCCCCTTGTGATTGGTCACCGCTCGGAAACCATGTTGATTTCACAATGAAACAGGCGTGCCCCTGACTGAGATCATTAACAGCCATTCTGTTCATCATGAAATGTTCGCCGATGACACTCAACTTGAACATTCTGACACGCTAGACAACTATGACAATCTTGTCAAGAATCTTCAAGGCTGTGTCTCTGATATCAAACAGTGGATCCGGTTTACAAAACACTCACAAGCTCAAGACCCCGTCCTCATCCGTCAATAGTCCTAGGCTCCACCGACATCTCGTTTATGCCATTTGTTCATGACCTTGGCTTCTGTCTCGACTCTGATCTCACCCTGAAACACCACATAGCCAAAATCTGCCAAGCATCTTTTCTCAAAGTCCGTCGCATCAGCTCTATCAGACCTTTCCTTACAGAACAGGCCACGAAGACATTGGCGTCTTCCTGCATTCTGTCAAGACCAGATCATTGTAACGCTCTTCTCCTTGGTGTACCCGCAGCCTTACTCCAGCCACTACAACGTGTTCAAAATTCAGATATTATATATATATATATTTTTTTTCCTTTTTTTTTCTTTTAAATGATTATAGCATTAGCATAATATTATGTAAGGTTTATTAAGTTATTCTATATTATACAAACTATAATGATAAGTAAATTTTATTTTAATTGCCTTCATGATTTTGTGTGACAATACAGGAGAAGAAAATGGTGGAAGAATGCACTCACCAGGGTTTGAGTACGGTGATCGGGGGAACCAGAAGGAAAGCAAGCAAGCTTTCTGCTCATAGAGCTGTCATCAGGCTTAGAGTTAGTGGGTGACAGATACAGATCTTATATGAGGACTGACATTAAAAAGAAGGAATGAACAGAGCTCAGAGACAAAAGGAAGTTAATGGGGATTAAGCAGTGAGTAGGAATCATGAACAAGTTAAAGTGGAACGAGAGAAGGCCTGTTCAACAACAACAAAAAGTGAAAATACATGTTGTAATTCATTTTTTTTTCACTTTACAGATTGCCACGTGAATAGAAGAAACATAATATTGTCGTTATTGAGGAAACTTATATATATATATATATATATATATATATATATATATATATATATATATATATATATATATATATATATATATATATATATATTATATATATATATATATATATATATATATATATAAAATATATATATATAGAATGCTGAACAATTAAATATATATAGAATGCTGAACAATTAAATAGTGGGGGAAAACAAGTGCAGGTTAACAATTCTTCAGTCGTTATAGTAATGACTTGGCAAAGATTTGAACTTTATAAAAAAAAAATTAAAAAAAAATTAATTGAAGATGAAGAAAATGGGGGGAATATATTAGAACTATGAGAAGCCCTTCACTAGCTGCCTGAGGGAACCATCGTAATCCCTCTCGAAGGCACATTTATTTGTATTGCCTGCTCCTAGGCCTTTCGTCCGCTGGATCGGACTCATCAAGGAGACTCGGCTGATTGTGTATATATATACATACATACATACATACATACATACATACATACATGCATACATACATACATATTAGTAATACAGGGTAATTACTTGATTTAATTCATTTTTATAATGCACACACACATACACACACCGGACGTACTCGAACACAGATACATACCAAACAAGCACACAGATCTCAATACACTTCATACAAGGGCCATAGTTATGATTTGAGTGCTGTATGGTTGGACAAATGAATTATTAAAGATATGTTATTGTAAATTTATTTTATAAAAGGTAGCATGTTTCACATTTATTATGTAATATGATGATGGTAAAAAGGTTTCCTTTTTTCGGTATAGAGTTGGTGATAATTGAATAGTATTATGAGAATGGAGAAAAAGTGGACAGTGATTGCTGTGTCAAAGGTCATACCTTGGGACCGACTGACCCGTGATGTCACCAGCTGACCACCGCGTCGGGACCTGGAGAACGCCTAAGGGGCCTGGAGTGAACGAGTGGAAACTGCGGACGCACTCCAGTCCAGTGAAGCGGTCAGTCACGCCAACGACTGCAGACGGCTCACACAACAACGGGACAACGTTGTCGTCTCCTTTCTCCATCAATAACGTAGAAAATGTCCAGGGTCTTTTTCTAGAGGGGATGGAGTTGTCTTCTCTTTTCTCCATCAATAACGTAGAAAATGTCCAGGGTCTTTTTCTAGAGGGGATGGAGTTGTCTTCTCTTTTCTCCATCAATAACGTAGAAAATGTCCAGGGTCTTTTTTTTTAGAGGGGGTGGAGTTGTCTTCTCCTTTTCTTCATCAATAACGTAGAAAATGTCCAGGGTCTTTTTCTAGAGGGGATGGAGTTGTCTTCTCTTTTCTCCATCAATAACGTAGAAAATGTCCAGGGTCTTTTTCTAGAGGGGATGGAGTTGTCTTCTCTTTTCTCCATCAATAACGTAGAAAATGTCCAGGGTCTTTTTCTAGAGGGGATGGAGTTGTCTTCTCTTTTCTCCATCAATAACGTAGAAAATATCCAGGGTCTTTTTCTAGAGGGGATGGAGGTGTTCTTCTCTTTTCTCCATCAATAACGTAGAAAATATCCAGGGTCTTTTTCTAGAGGGGATGGAGTTGTCTTCTCTTTTCTCCATCAATAACGTAGAAAATGTCCAGGGTCTTTTTCTAGAGGGGATGGAGTTGTCTTCTCTTTTCTCCATCAATAACGTAGAAAATATCCAGGGTCTTTTTCTAGAGGGGATGGAGTTGTCTTCTCTTCTCTCCATCAATAACGTAGAAAATGTCCAGGGTCTTTGTCGACACGCGGTAATCCGGGAAGACATCCGGGTTGGCGACAGAAGATCATGGCCGTGAAGTTTTTCCTTCGGCGCTCATAAATAACAACCACCACTCTGCGTCTGTCTGTCTGTCTGTCTGTCTGTCTGTCTGTCTGTCTCTCTCTCTCTCTCTCTCTCTCTCTCTCTCTCTCTCTCTCTCTCTCTCTCTCTCACACACACACACACATATTTTTTTTGTTTGAAACTCCTGTTGGAGTTAGACAAGGATGTGTTCTAAGTCCTACGTTATTTTCAATTTTCATAAACCAGTTAGCAGATCAAATAAATGAAAAAGGTAAACATGGAGTTAGGTTACTTCCGGATATCATTGAATTATTTATATTACTGTTTGCTGCTGATGTCTCATTGCTATCTACTACACCATGTGGCCTACAAATCAGTTGAATGTATTAAAGACCTGTTGCGATAACATGAAACTATCTGTAAATATCAACAAAACTAAAGTTATAGTATTTAGAAAAGGAGGATATTTAGGGAAGCATGAGAAATGGTTTTACGACGGTAACAGACTGGAAGTTGTGAATAATTATTGCTATCTAGGGTTTAATTTTACCACCATGATCAGTGCAAAACAGAGTACCCTTCATTTAACAACTGAGGCTAAAAAGGCAGTAGTTTCAACTCAGCAAAATCTTTACAAAATACAGGTAAATGACGGTAAGTACTTTTTTCAAGGTTTTTGACATCAAGATTCAACCAATCTTGATGTATGCTGCCGAAATATGGGGATTACACAGATTAGAACATTTAGAAAAAGTACACATGCTGGCATGCAAAAGATTTCTGGGTGTTCCAGGAATAACGCCAAACAAAATGGTTTACGGGGATTTGGGTCGATATCCTTTATACATTAATTCCTACATCACTTGTTTACGATACTTTTTTTTAGACTTTTACAGATGAAAGCTGAAAGGTTTCCTCAGAAAGCATATTTGATGCTGTTGGAATTAGACAGATCTGGAAAACAGTGCTGGGTCTCAAAGGTAAGAGAAATCTTGTGTTCAACAGGTTTTAATTTTGTTTGGTTACAACAAGGTGTTGGAGACGTT
>CM031613.1:54153999-54159264 GCA_018398815.1 Conus ventricosus | reverse complement strand
AGAGCGTGGTTGTTGTTAGACAGGTGTGAATGTATGTATTGTCATGTTGTACAGTAATCTGAAGAGCGTGGTTGTTGTTAGTCAGGTGTGAATGTATGTATTGTCATGTTGTACAGTAATCTGAAGAGCGTGATTGTTGTTAGACAGGTGTGAATGTATGTAATGTCATGTTGTACAGTAATCTGAAGAGCGTGATTGTTGTTAGTTAGGTGTGAATGTATGTATTGTCATGTTATATAATAATCTGAAGAGCGTGATTGTTGTTAGTTAGGTGTGAATGTACGCTAGTCTATACGGTATGTGCGTGTTTGATTGATAGATATTTGTTGATTGAACCGTTAGAAAAGAATTGAATTACATACATACGTGTAAATTATGTGTCGTCTGTTCTGTGGTTTTGTGCGGTAGGTAAATGTTTATGTCACTAGCGTGAAGGCAAGATAGTTCTTTGTTGCGCGCGCCCGGGTGTGTGTGTGTGTGTGTTCGTGTGCGTGCGTGCGTGCGTGCAGACAGAGAGAGTGAGAGAGAGAGAGAGAGACAGACAGACAGACACACAGACAGAGGGAGACAGAGTGTGTGTGTGTGTGTGTGTGTGTGTGTGTGTGTGTGTGTGTGTGTGTGTGTGTGTGTGTGTGTGTGTGTGGTGTGTGTGTGTGTGTGTCTGTGTGTACGTTTGTGTGTGTATATCTCTGTGTGTGTGTGTGTGTGTGTGTGTGTGTGTGAGAGAGAGAGAGAGAGAGAGAGAGAGAGAGAGAGAGAGAGAGAGAGAGAGAGAGAGAGAGAGAGAGAGAGTGTGTGTGTGTGTGTGTGTGTGTGGTGTGCATGTGCTCGTGTGTGAATGTTTGTGTGTGTGTGTGTGTGTGTGTGTGTGTGTGTGTGTGTGTGTGTGTGTGTGTGTGTGTGTGTGTGTGTGTGTGTTGTTGGTGTTGTTGTTGTTGTTCTTTTTTTCTGTCCCAACTTCTGTGCCACCTCATTGGCAGTGTACCCACGCCACTCATTCCGGCACCCCGTCCACAGCCACAGCCCGGTCGGTCCCGCCGCAGCCCGGACACCGGTAATCCACAGGGAGCAGTCAATGTCAAGTCGTTAAGAGGCAACCCACCGGAGGAGACACTGCGCTGCTGCCGAGTCACTTCAGTGGTGTTCAGTGGCGCCTGTTCTGATCCAACAAACGCAGGACACCACCTACTAAGCCCCCTACTGACGACAATAATTGCTTAGTCGCGGAGCCGGCGTAAGTGAGCTCTCTGTCCTAAGGGCGCCACCACGTCCATCCGGAATAGCTCAGTTGGTAGAGCGCCGGAGTCGTGATCCTGGGGTTGCGGGTTCGAATTTCGGTACAGGGGGATTTTTTCCACAGAGAGAGAGAGAGAGAGAGAGAGAGAGAGAGAGAGAGAGAGAGAGAGAGAGAGAGGAGAGAGAGAGAGAGAGAGAGAGAGAAAAGCATGTGACACACCCGTACACGCACAATACAGACATTCGCACAGACACACACATAGACGCGGGGGAGAGGGGGGGGGGGGGGGGGGGGGGAGAGCGCCGCACTCGTAATCTTGGTGATCCTGGGGTTGCGGGTTCGAATCTCCACCGGGCCGTTTGGGTACAGGGGGATTTTTCCCTTTGAGTTAACATTGGTTCTGACTCCATTTCCCATACAGTCCTTCGAATGAGACTATAAACCGGGCTTCCCTGTGTGAACACACGCACATCTTGCACACACGTAAAATCCCATCACCAACTTCCGGAAGAGAAGGTCAGTTTGCCCGTGGTATGGATGACACGTTACACATAGCATGGACCTTCCACGAAGATGGAGTATGGCTGCCTTAATGGCGGGATAAAAAAAAAACGGTCATACACACAAAACGACACTACCTGTATCGCAGGAGCATCAGCCTGCGTACACAGAAAGAAAGAAAAAAGTCCATCCAACGACAACCCCCATGGACTCGCCGATACCGGTGACACCGACGGAACTAAACCAAGGCCACAGACGTGGAGAGGACATCAAAACTGAGGTCACCATGAGAGCAAGGTATGAAGGGCCACAGAATTGGAGACTTCTTTTATGCTGATCGATGAGAATGATGATGATAAACATGATCCTCCTAGGTCTTTACGTTCCTCTGACGACAATCGTCTCTTCAACAACCCCAACCCCAAATACCTTTAAAAAGACTAGGAGAACGGGTTTTTCTCTACCTTGGTCCGTCCATGTGGAATGATCTCCCTTTTCCTGTCCGCCATGCTCCGTCCCTCTCCACATTTAAATCAAGGCTAAAAACACATTTATTCCAAAAGTACTTTCCCCATTCCCTGTCATGAAAACTATAGCACTGTCAGTTATTGTCCAGTTCAGATTCTTCCCATTTCGCAGAGTTGTCAAATGTTCAGTTACGTGTAGTGTTGTCTGTCTGTTCGTGTGACTGCGCAGGTCTGTCTGAGTGTGTGTGTGTGTGTGTGTGTGTGTGTGTGTGTGTGTGCGCGCGTGTGTTTGTGTGTGCGGGCGGGCGCGGGCGCGTGTGCACCCTTTGTGTGTGTGTGTGTGTGCTTTGCTTACTTCTCTTGTGTCTTCTTGTTTAATAGTTTACAAGATTTTGTTTGTTTCCAACAGAAAGTTTTATTAGGCCTATGTTAAAATGGTGCGATGTTTATTTTTCCTTGCATTTCTGTGTCCTTTCTTTATCAAAATATCTTTTGACATGCTATTCATGAAATGTGATCGTGTTTGTGTGTTTGTCGTGTCATTGAGTGATTTTAATTATGTGAGATATTTGTGACTTGCTTATTTCTTATTTAATATTTATGAAGTTTGCCTTTATTTTCTTCCTATCTTTGGCATAAATACAGCTGTTTATTGTAGTTTATGCTTTTATGCACTCTTTGTAAGCGCTTTGAGCTCATCAGAGAGATGGGGCGCATATAAAAATTCATTATCTTATTATTATTATTATTATTATGCTACGGATTTGTATTTCATTCTGAGGATGTGTGACAGGGCTGTACTCTACGCTTCCTTTCATAATATTTCCGGCGTCAACCAGGCCCGCGAGATACAGACACCTGTAGTGTTGGTCAGGACATTTGAGCAACACTCTCAGAGACGCATCCATAAAGTGGATGAAACTCGACTGTGTGGTCCCAGTCTTCCCAACAGAGTTCATAGCAAACTCAACTCTGAGTAGAAGCCGGTCGGGGCAGAAAAACCTGACATGGCTCTGATGGGAATCGAACCCGCGACCTCCCAGCCGGGAATCCGCGACGCTAGCCACTTCGCCACGGCGGCTGGTGTTGTCATTGTTCTTGTTTCTGGGTCACCTACTGAATGTTCATTTTCCTCGAACAGTCAGGGGCACGCACGATCACGCACATGCGCGCACACACACGCACAAACACGCACGTACACACGCACATGTACACACACACACACATGCACACGCGCACGCACGCACGCACACATATAAACACATACGCTTCTATGCGCCCTCATATGCACGTGCGTGCATGCTCAACACACAAACGCGCAGGCATATACACACACGCACATGCCTGTGCGCCCACGTGGCGGGGTGGGGGGTGGGGGGGGGGCTCACACACACACACACACACACACACACACACACACACACACACACACACACACACACACACACACACACACACACACACACACACATGTACTGACGATCTGGGCACTGGCCGCATCATAAGCATTTGCTTGTTGTTGCTTCAGTTCAATAATTTGTTTATGTACACATCTGTTCAATAACGAATGCTTTTTCAAAAAAGATCTGGCCAGCGCTTTAGGCTAATGCGTAGGTCAGACATCTGCTAAGTCGTAGCCATGAGACACTCTTTTAAATTCTCTCATCTTAGTAATTAATTCACTAATCTATCAGTTTTAATTATATGCAGTGTGGTCCCCAAAAAAGCGGATGTGGTGTAGCGTATATGAACGGATCCGCACGCAGTGATACCTTGATGAAACTAAACTGCTTGTGTGTGTGTGTGTTTGTGTGTGTGTGTGTGTGTGTGTGTGTGTGTGTGTGTGTGTGTGTGTGTGTGTGTGTGTGTGTGTGTGTGTGTGTGTGTGTGTGTGTTACAGACATCAGAAGATCAAAATCATCAGTTACAATGGCGACAGGAGTCAGCGAAGAAGACACTTGCCCCGTGTGCTTGCAGAATTTTCGAAACCCGAAATTTTTGCCGTGCTTTCATAGCTTCTGCGAAAGTTGCATTGAAGACCTGGCACAAAGACATTCGGGTGGAACATTCCCCTGTCCTTCTTGCCGTTATAAGCAGACCTCTCTACCACCAGGTGGAGCGGCCGCTCTGCAGACAAATTTTCTACATTAAGACTCAACCTCCTCAGCAGAAGGCAGGAGCACAGGACATGTGCCAGATCCACCAGGATAAGAAACTGGAGTTTTACTGCGTGAAGTGTGATGAAGCCCTGTGTCTGAACTGTAAGCTCACCAGACACGAACACCACCAAACAGACGACCTGACGTCAGCCATTTCCCTTTAAAAAAGAAAAACCTGCAGGCAGATCAGCAACGTCTGCAGAATGCCGTGTCTGACGTGAAGAAGGTGTGTACGTCACTGCAAGAAGAGAGACAGTCTCTGGACCAAAAGAGAACAGTCGTGGAGAAGACCACCCGAGACAGACGTGCCACCATTGTGGCGGCAGCTGACAGACAGATGGAAGAGCAGCTGAAGTCCTTGCAGTCCACGTTCACAGACCTGGACAAGGACGTTGTCCGTGTCATTGAAGAAGGGGAAGGGCCGCGAGAAGGAAACTCTCCAGTCTCCTCCAACAAGTCAACAACGTCATCACCTCCAGTACAGCCAGTGACGTCATCACCATCGCCAAGGAGATGAGAAGTGGGCGTGGCAGCCGCAAGCTGTAGCCGCTCTGACGTCACGAGAAGAAAGACCCGTCCGTAGACCCGTTCTTCACTGTGACGTCGGCACTGACGTCATGATACAGACGGCACGTGACTACGTGGGTCGTGTGAGCGTGACGGAGATGAAGGAGACGAGGCCAGAAGTGAGGGTGAGGGAACGCTTTCAGTGTGCACAGGACCCCAATGTGGAGGTCTTCTCCCTTTGTCATAAAGATGCAGATCCACCTCAAGTGATTGTGTCCTATGAGTGGTGTGGGATGGGGAGAACTGTCCTGTCAAAAACTTTTCAGGGGACAGGGAGTGTGTGTTTACTGGTAGTGGTGACGAGGTGGGCAAAGTGTCCTACAAACGTTATGCT
>CM031613.1:54143999-54151499 GCA_018398815.1 Conus ventricosus | reverse complement strand
AGCAAACTCTCAGAGCGATCCTTAATATGAATTCACTGTGTGGTCCAGTTTCCCCAGCTGAGCCTTTGCAAAGTCAACTGTGGAGCAGAAAATTCCTTGATAAAGGGCTCTGACGGGAATCGAACCCACGACCCCAGCCGGGTTTTCGCAACGAAAAAGGTTTAATTGCTCTCATCTTTTTTCCTCACGTTATTTGTACATGAGTATAGTGGGTTTGTTGTAAATATGTTAATGTCTCAGGGAATTAAAAAGTTGGTTGGATTCAAACGTGATTTGGAATTATGCTGTTTGGATTAAAAATGCTGATTTGCAGTAAAATTGCTAATGAAGACATGAATAACGGCGTATGGTTTTTTGGGTGATACTACGGATAGGTACAAAAATACAGAGATCTATTTTTCTTGGGTGTTACATGTCTGTGTGAGTTCTGGGTCGGATGTATACATGCATAATCTTACTTGAGCAGCAGAGATCTATTTTTTATGGGTGTTATGTCTGTAGAGTTCCTGGTTGATGGGTACATGCATAATTATACTGAGAGCGAGTCTATTTTTAGGGTGTTAATGTCTGTAGAGTCCTGGTTGATGTGTAAATGCATAATCTATATAAAGCAGCAGAGTTTGCTCAGGGGGGAACGTTCCAAACTGTCAGCGACCACGAACCACCGAACGATGGCTTAAAGGGAACTATGGTGGACGCCTCCCATCTTGAAACCATCGCTGGAGTCTCAGTGAAAGAGGGGGGGTGGGGAATTGTGCGAAGGGGGGGGGGGGGGGGGGGGGGGGGGGGGGGGGGGGGGGGGGGAAGAAGGGTGCAGGAGGCACCTATTGCCAATGACCAAAAGCACACCATTCACGATCTCCCCTCCAACAATCCCATCCCTGGGCATTTTACTTTTGGTTTTATATTTGTGGTGATTCTAACAACTCTGAATTTGAGCTTGGCGTATGGTTTATGCATGTGTGGTTATTCTGATAATTTTGTGTGGATTGCATATTCTAGTACTACATCTGTAATTATTCTGATAATTTGATGTTGATTGCATACTCTAGTACATACATCTGTAATTATTGTCAACTCTGAGGCTCATTGCATAGTTTGATCCATTTATCAGTGATTATTCTGATAACTCTGACGTTGATTGTATAGTATGGCCCATTTATCAGTGATTATTTGATAACTCTGACGTTGATTGATGACTATTTGACGTGGTGATTCTAATGGCTGACGCTGATTGTATGATGTGATTCACATTTGACAGTCTGTGATGATTCTGATAGCTTGACGCTGATTGTATGTTTGTAAATCAATTTGACAGCCTGTGGTGATTCTGATAGCTCTGGCGCTGATTGTATGATGAGATTAAACATTTGACAGTCTGTGGTGATTCTGATAGATCTACGCTGATTGTATGATGTGATTCACTTTTGGGACAGTCTGTGGTGATTCTGATAGCTCTGGCGCTGATTGTATGATGAGATTCACATTTGACAGTTTGTGGTGATTCTGATAGCTCTGGCGCTGTTTGTACAATGTGTTTACAGCTGTTTCCCCATAAGTGTTGACTGAATAATCATGGTTCAAATAATTTGACAATACAGGTGATAAAAAAAATAGAGAGAAAAGGGGTTAGTTACCGCCACAGATAAAAACAGATAACAACACAAAGCGCAATGCATCTCGACCTCTTGGGTCTTTTTCCCGGCAAAAAAAAAACAACATTTAGAACAGTGAAAGCAAAGAACGATAAAAATTTATCTTCTATATTCGGTGCAAAATTGGGGTGCAATTTTATATTGAATTCTTTCTTTGTATGGGCACACACAGTGTGAATAATGATAAAGATTAAAAAGTGCACACAAATATCAAGCAAAGTTAAAAAAACACATCACATGCATTCCATCTCAAATCCATCAGGTCATGGCATTAAAAATCCATAAGGTCATGGCATTCAGAGAAAGTCAATTTTAACAGACCAATTTTCTCAAAACATAATTTGTAAGATGTTCTATGGCACTTTGTTTTGCTAGAACCATTTTAGTTTTGTTTATGTAATGTTCTTAATTTTCAGTACTTCTGTTCAGTCAGCAGGTATGTCCAGACAATGTTGCCATTTGACAAAGACACTTAGATTATAAACTTCATCAGTTTCCATCTAATATAAATAAATGCCCGTTCCTTTTGCAACGCTACAGAATTTTTGAAGCGCTACAGTTCTGTCGTTTTTATTGTTTCTGTCTAATTCTATTCTGTTATCAATGCTTCTAATTTCTATCTCCTTTTCTCTGTGTAGTCTTCAACCCGCAGCACGCACCTTATGTCATTCAGAACATTGACCTGGATTCCCCGGGTTCTTGATGACGCATGGCGGTTAACAAAAGTGTCATTGTCATGGAGAAAATTCTAAATCAAAGTATATTTTCTCTGTATCCACTTCTTGTAAAAGAACTTTTCTCCAGATTAAGTTTTTCATTATTAGAAAATAGGTCGGTAGCTAATCTGTACTTTGTTTTGTTTGCCCAATGCTTTAGATATGTTTGGGAGAAAAAAAAACATGTTAAAAACATGGTTGTATTGTTTTCTTTCTACAAAAAAATGTTAGGTTCCTTATTCATTACGTTATCTATTCGGGAAAGTAACAAATACGTTCCATCCCAAGGAAAATGATGATCCAGTTTTATACGAGAAATAAACAAACATTCCAATGTGTATTCTGTGGTATGGTCTCGCTGTGGTAAATCTTCAGGACTTTATTGCTGTGGTTTATACATTTGTGGGAATTTTCATTGTGTTAGCTGATAAATACTAAATAAACTGTCCCTTCGTGTGGATATCAATTGGTTTTTGTTCTTTGTTTGGTTGGTTGATTGGTTTATGGTTTATTTCTGTTGTGGTTGGTGGTGGTGGTGATGGTGGTGGTAATGGTGGTGGTAGTGGTGGTGGTGGTGGTGGTGGGGGCGATGGGGGTTTAATTTTTTTTTGACCAGTTAGCTGGATTTGTTGATGCCTCATCTTCCAAGCCACTTCACTGGGATTGCTCCCAAAGCCTTCACCCAGCCCCTGATCACTGCTGCACCCTCACTGGCATTGCTCCCAAAGCCCTTCACCCCAGCCCTTGTTCACAGCTACACCCTCACGCATTGCTCCAAAGCCCTTCACCCCCAAACCCCCCCGTTCACAGCTACCCCCCTCACTGCCATTGCTCCCAAAGCCCCTTTACCCCAGCCCCCTGTTCACAGCTACACCCTCACTGGGATTGCTCCCAAAGCCCCTTTACCCAGCCCCCTGTTTACAGCTTTCACCCTCACTGGCATTGCTCCCCAAAACCCTTCACCCCCGCCCCCCGTTCACAGTACACCCTCACTGGCATTGCTCCCAAAGCCTTCACCCCAGCCCCTGTTCACAGCTTTCACCTCACTGGCATTGCTCCCAAAGCCCTTCACCCAGCCCCCTGTTCACAGCTGCACCCTCACTGGCATTGCTCCCAAAGCCCTTCACCCAGCCCCTGCTCACAGCTGCACCCTCACTGGCATTGCTCCCCAAAACCCTTCACCCAGCCCCCTGTTCACAGTACACCCTCACTGGCATTTCTCCCAAAGCCTTCACCCCAGCCCCCTGTTTACAGCTTTCACCCCCGCCTGTCCCATGCAGTCATGGGACCGGCAACTGGCGGGGAGCAGTCAGTTTCAAGTTGTCATGAGGCAACCTACCTGAGAAGACCCTGCACCCGGGGCTGTGTCACTTGGGTGGTGTTGAGTGGTGCCTGTTGTGATCCAACACACACACACACACACCACACACACACACCACACACACACAAAACACACACACACACACAGACAAACACAGACACACACACACCAACACACACCAAACACACACACACACACACACACACACACACACACGCATGCACGCACGCACGCACGCACGCCGCCGCACACACAAACACCCCACACCAGTACATGATTACTAGAAGAAAAAGAAACACCCCAAGGTGCTGGGGGGGACCCCGAGAAGCACTGTCTTCACCTGCCCTTAGGAGCGTCCTGTACCACCCCTGGAGGCCTGCGCTGTGTTGACGATGGGTACAGGCACGCGCAGGACACTCCATTAAGATATCAAGGGACATAACTGCTCCTGAACAGAGGTAAATTAGACTAAGGATGCAGCTCATAACAGCCTCAAAAAAGCACCCCCATGGGTTTTACCCGCCCGTATTTTCATGACTGCAGAGCCCACCGGCGAAAAACACCACCCCCAGCTGCCCAGCACACCCCACAGACCCCAAACCCCCCTGCCCACGGACAGATGAAGACAGTGCCACTCCAGACACAGCCAAGCTTTCGCCATACGGTCTTATGTGCCCTCAAGAGAGAATCCAAAGTTGTAGTCTTTCCCCCTGTCAACAGGACTTTCCCTGTGGTCAGTGGGTCTTTCCTCACCGCCACTGGACCTTTCTCCAGGGTCAGCCTAGTTAGGCATAGAAGAAAAAGAAACACCCGAAGGTGCTGGGGAGGACCCAGAGAAGCACTGTCTTCACCTGCCCTTAGAGCAGTCCTGTACCACCCCTGGAGGCCTGCGCTGTGTTGACGATGGGTACAGGCACGCGCAGGACACTCCATTAAGATTCAAGGGACATAACTGCTCCTGAACAGAGGTAAATTAGACTACAGGATGCAGCTCATAACAGCCTCAAAGTAGCATCCCCCATGGGTGTACCAGCCCGTATTTCATGACTGCAGAGCCCACCGGCGAAAAACACCACCCCCCAGCTGCCCAGCACACCCCACAGACCCAACCACCCTGCCCACGGACAGATGAAGACAGTGCCACTCCAGACACAGCCAAGCTTTCGCCATACGGTCTTATGTGCCCTCAAGAGAGAATCCAAAGTTGTAGTCTTTCCACTGTCAACAGGACTTTCCTGTGGTCAGTGGGTCTTTCCTCACGCCACTGGACCTTTCTCCAGGGTCAGCTAGTTAAGGCAAAGAAGAAAAGAAACACCCGAAGGTGCTGGGAGTGACCCAGAGAAGCACTGTCTTCACCTGCCCTTAGAGCAGTCCTGTACCACCCTGGAGGCCTGCGCTGTGTTGACGATGGTCAGGCACGCGCAGGACACTCCATTAAGATATCAAGGGACATAACTGCTCCTGAACAGAGGTAAATTAGACTACAGATGCAGCTCATAACAGCCTCAAAGTAGCATCCCCCATGGGTGTACCAGCCGTATTTCATGACTGCAGAGCCACCGGCGAAAAACACCACCCCCAGCTGCCGAGCACACCCCACAGACCCAACCACCCCTGCCCACGGACAGATTGAAGTCAGTGCCACTCCAGACCAGCCAAGCTTTCGCACTACGGTCTTATGTGCCCTCAAGAGAGAATCCAAGTTGTAGCTTCCCACTTCAACAGGACTTTCCTGTGGTCAGTGGGTCTTTCCTCACGCCACTGGACCTTTCTCCAGGGTCAGCCTAGTTAAGGCAAAGAAGAAAAAGAAACACCCGAAGGTGCTGGGGAGGACCCAGAGAAGCACTGTCTTCACCTGCCCTTAGAGCAGTCCTGTACCACCCCTGGAGGCCTGCGCTGTGTTGACGATGGGTACAGGCACGCGCAGGACACTCCATTAAGATATCAAGGGACATAACTGCTCCTGAACAGAGGTAAATTAGACTACAGGATGCAGCTCATAACAGCCTCAAAGTAGCATCCCCCATGGGTGTACCAGCCCGTATTTCATGACTGCAGAGCCCACCGGCGAAAAACAACCACCCCCCAGCTGCCGAGCACACCCCACAGACCCAACCACCCTGCCCACGGACAGATGAAGACAGTGCCACTCCAGACACAGCCAAGCTTTCGCCATACGGTCTTATGTGCCCTCAAGAGAGAATCCAAAGAGAGAATCCCACGCACGCACGCACGCACGCACGCACGCACACACAAACACACACACACAGTACATGATTACTATATAAGATATACTCACCGCCCCACCCCCATCTCTAGTTCTGCTCCCCAACAGCCCCACTTTCCGCACGTCCCTGTCCCCAGTTACCTTCCTTCCACTCCCCACCCATCCATCCTCCCTTTCCCCTTCCCCACCTCTCCCCCACCTTTACCTTCCTCCCTTTCCCCTGTCCCCCTCTCCCCCACCTTTACCCCTCCTCCCTTTCCCCTGTCCCCACCTCTCCCCCACCTTCACCTTCCTCCCTTTCCCCACCTCTCCCCCACCTTTACCTTCCTCCCTTTCCCCACCTCTCCCCACCTTTACCTTCCTCCCTTTCCCTTCCCCACCTCTCCCCCACCTTCACCTTCCTCCCTTTCCCTGTCCCCACCTCTCCCCCACCTTACCTTCCTCCCTTTCCCTTCCCCACCTCTCCCCCACCTTCACCTTCCTCCCTTTCCCCTGTCCCCACCTCTCCCCACCTTCACCTTCCTCCCTTTCCCCTGTCCCCACCTCTCCCCCACCTTTACCTTCCTCCCTTTCCCCTGTCCCACCTCTCCCCACCTTCACCTTCCTCCCTTTCCCCTGTCCCCACCTCTCCCCCACCTTCACCTTCCTCCCTTTCCCCTGTCCCACCTCTCCCCACCTTTACCTTCCTCCCTTTCCCCTGTCCCCACCTCTCCCCACCTTTACCTTCCTCCCTTTCCCCTGTCCCCACCTCTCCCCCACCTTCACCTTCCTCCCTTTCCGCTGTCCTCACCTCTCCCCCACCTTCACCTTCCTCCCTTTCCCTGTCCCCACCTCTCCCCACCTTCACCTTCCTCCCTTTCCCCTGTCCCCACCTCTCCCCCACCTTTACCATCCTCCCTTTCCCCTGTCCCACCTCTCCCCCACCTTCACCTTCCTCCCTTTCCCCTGTCCCCACCTCTCCCCCACCTTTACCATCCTCCTTTCCCTGTCCCCACCTCTCCCCACCTTCACCTTCCTCCCTTTCCCTGTCCCCACCTCTCCCCACCTTTACCTTCCTCCCTTTCCCCTGTCCCCACCTCTCCCCCATTTTCACCTTCCTCCCTTCCCCGTCCCACCTCTCCCTCACCTTTACCCTCCTCCCTTTCGCTCTTCTCCACTATTCTCGTCTTTCTCACGTCCCCACCTCTCCCTTACCTTCCCACCCCTGCCCTTCCCCCATTCCCGATTAACGTCCTATTCGAGCTTACCCCCCCTGCTCCTCCTTTTCCTTCACCCTCCTACCTTCCCCTCTTCCTCCTGCCCCTGTCTTTCTTCCAACCCCACCTCTCCGTCCACTCCCCCTCCACCCTTCCCACTCCCCACACGCCTTCGTCTCCCCTATCCCCACCTCCCCATTATTTTCCACCTCCTCCACATCCCCCTATCCCCACCTCCCCATTATCTTCCACCCTCCTCCAATCCCCTATCCCACTCCCTTTTCTTCCCCCTCCTCCCATCCCTATCCCACCTTCCATTATCTTCCACCTCTCACATCCCCTACCCACCTCCCATATTTCCACCCCACACCCATCCCACCATTAT
>CM031613.1:54136499-54138999 GCA_018398815.1 Conus ventricosus | reverse complement strand
CTAATGACCAGAACTGGAAGACTCAGCTGAACACTTTCCTCATGCTTTACAGAGGCACGCCTCACAGTGCAACTGATAGCAGTCCGT
Organism: Conus ventricosus; assembly: GCA_018398815.1. Classification (NCBI taxonomy): domain Eukaryota; kingdom Metazoa; phylum Mollusca; class Gastropoda; order Neogastropoda; family Conidae; genus Conus; species Conus ventricosus. The sequence goes on along the minus strand of CM031613.1, from coordinate 54,138,912 downwards.
TTGAAAGCATGCATGGAAGGACAATGGACACTGGACTACCTGGTCCTACCACTGTTCATTCCAAATCTCAGCGTTTCCTGCAAGACCGCATGTCTCACAATGACTTTCGCAGCAAGAGCAAACTGACTGACTATGCCAACACCAAAAGACATACCAAACCTACCAATCTCACAGTAGGTGATCATGTTCTTGTCAGGCAGTCAAAGACAAATAAACTCACTCCCCCATGTGATCCTAAACCTTTGACTATCATCCAGAGGAAAGGAAGCATGGTCACAGCACAGAGGGGTTCCACGACAATTATCAGAAATTCATCGTTCTTCAAGCGCATCCCTGCTTTTTCTTCTGTGGAGGAGAAGGAAAGTGATGAAGATGATGACAGTGAATAGTGAGGAGAAGGAAAGTGATGAAGATGATGACAGTGAACAGTGAGGAGAAGGAAAGTGATGAAGATGATGACAGTGAACTACCCACTGAGATGCGTCAGCAGGCAACACATGAAGGAACATCAAAACTTCCACCATCGACTGGCAGAAGGTCTACAATGAGAACATCTCCAATCAAGGACGAAACTCATACTATCTTGCCTGAGCAGACTAAAGACCACTCCATGGACTTTGATTCCCAGCCATGTGTGACCAGATCAGGACGACGTGTGAAGACCACTCCATGGACTATGATTCCCAGCCATGTGTGACCAGATCAGGACGACGTGTGAAGATCACTCCATGGACTATGATTCCCAGCCATGTGTGACCAAATCAGGACATGTGAAGACCACTCCATGGACTATGATTCCCAGCCATATGTGACCAAATCAGGACGACGTGTGAAGACCACTCCATGGACTATGATTCCCAGCCATATGTGACCAAATCAGGACATGTGAAGACCACTCCATGGACTATGATTCCCAGCCATATGTGACCAAATCAGGACATGTGAAGACCACTCCATGGACTATGATTCCCAGCCATGTGTGACCAAATCAGGACGACGTGTGAAGACCACTCCATGGACTTTGATTCCCAGCTATGTGTGACCAGATCAGGACGACGTGTGAAGACCACTCCATGGACTATGATTCCCAGCCATTTGTGACCAGATCAGGACGACATGAAAAGACCACTCCATGGACTATGATTCCCAGCCATGTGTGACCAAATCAGGACGACGTGTGAAGACCACTCCATGGACTATGATTCCCAGCCATGTGTGACCAAATCAGGACACGTGGAGACCACTCCATGGACTATGATTCCCAGCCGTGTGTGACCAAATCAGGACGACGTGCGAAGACACCACAGAGACTTGATGTATAAAGAAACTAAGTATTCAAAAAGACAGACATGTGAAAACTAAACAAGTCAAATCATTCAGACATATGGACAAGTGAAAACAGTATTTATCATTTTGTCGAAAGGACATTTGAATTGACTTCTAAAAGAACGTTTTAAAGGATAATGTGAAAAGTCAAGTCAAGTCAAGTCAAGTCAAGTAAACTTTATTATCTCAGTTCGAGAAATTAGTTTGTGGTCATACACATTCACAGCAAATAAACAATGATTTTGTCACATCACCCATTTTGTCACATATGGCATACATTCATATAAAAGAATTTGGATTTCAAGGTGACTAAATAATATAAGAATATTACTGTATAAAATTGCATTCCTACAACGCATTTGACAATAAATTCTAAGATGAGATTTTAAACTAAAAGAACACAACTATTTGTTATCTAAATGCAACAGTATGCTCAATCTGAGCTTAAATTATGTATCTTTATAAAACAAAATGTAACAATAATCCATAGCTAAAAAGCAATTAAACATCACCTCTGTTAAGAAAATCAATGGACAGGGGAATAAAACTTTGTTTAAATCTGACACTTCTGCATTTAACTGACCGATATCTTCGTCCTGACTGAAGAAGGTCATACTGACTTGCAAGAACGTGGGTCTGGTCACACGCAATCTTCTTCGCTTTACAGACAACACGGCATTTGTACAGCTCACTCAGACTTTTTTGTCTCCCACCAACAATTTTTCCTCCCACGTTCACCACTTTCTCAAGCACATTCCTACTCTTCACAGTCAGCCCACCATACCAACACATAAATGAGAAAGTTAAAACAGATTCCAAGAAGCATGAATAAAATGTCCGAAGAATGTCAGTATTCACATGAAATGATCGCAGCTTGCGAAGACAATTAATCTGGTTTGACATTTTTTGTGGACATAATCAACATGGGATTTAAAATTCAGCTTATTATCTATAAAAGTTCCTAAATATTTGTAAAGATGGTAGTTTAAATAAAAAAAGAAGAAAAACAAAATTTTCTCAAGTTAATATTTTATCTAAAAGGTGGGGAGGAATGTAGTGTCGTTGTTCTGTTGTTGTTTTTTTTTTA
>CM031613.1:54115537-54136399 GCA_018398815.1 Conus ventricosus | reverse complement strand
GTGTTAGGGATGAATAATAGTTGTAGTTTGTCATGGTTAGGGATGATCTGTGATTTGGGCTGTGATGAGGTTGAATGCGGGACTGGTCGTTGGTGTGTGAACGCGGAGTGAAGCCCTGACTTGGTGTTTGCCATCTCCCTCGCTGGGAAAAGAAACTCTCACAGACGAGACACCGCAAAATGGTGAAGTCTTCATTTCGGTGTGTATGGTGTACAAACTGTGACTCGGTGAACATGGCTTGGTCAGTCCTGTTTCGCAAAGCCCATGCACCAGAAACACTGCCTCCAACACGTGATGCCTTGTTATTCCACACACAGCGGGCACACTATCAGACAACTATCTGGCTACAAGCTCACCTGCAGCACCCTGCCTCCCCCCGCCAGAAACCATGGGCTGGAAACGAGAAGGCGGCACCTTGATTCCTGTTCTCAAGTCACTTCCATCAGTTCCTGAGGCATGCACTGATGTGAACTTCTGTGGATGCAAAAAGCAGTGCACTAGTCGCCGGTGCAAGTGCAGAACAGCTCGTCTTCCTTGCACAGTGGCATGCAAGTGCAGTGACACCACAACAAATGAAACGAAGTGTATGAGTTCTAGACAATGTATCAGTGATTGTGATGTAAATAATGAGCAAAAAGTATTACTATATTTTTTTTTACAGATTTGTTTGGCTGGCTTGAATCAAAAATTACAATAAGATGGAAGAATTCACTAAAGAAAGCAAAAACGATTGAAATTATTGGAGAAGTACCAATAGATTTGATTTACTTATAATGACCAATTGACTTTAACTACAAACACTAAGTCTTATCAATATTATTCTCACTTTCTTTCAGTCCATCCTCCCTCCCTCATTGACACCCCCACTCCCTCTTGAAAGTACAGAAACGGCTATTTCTGATAGGTTGTGAATGTTTTGTTTTTAATGGTAAACAATTATTGACTACAGATAACTCAAGAGTGCTTGAATGCTCTCTCTCTCTCTCTCTCTCTCTCTCTCTCTCACTCTCTCTCTCTCTCTCTCTCTCTCTCTCTCTCCTCTCTCTTCTCTCTCTCTCTCTCTCTCTCTCTTCACCTATTTCGTCAAACAAACAAAAAATAGATGTTTTTGTTTCTAATCAACAGATTGTTTTATTACTTATGGCAAGGTAAGGAGAAAAGTGAACTGTGGCTCCGTTTTGATTTTGTTTTTAACTGGTGTCATATTGTACTGGCTTGTCGTTTTGTATATTTATGATTGAAAAATTGGTTGAATATGTTAAAAAAAAGGAATAAGGTGTTTTCTGTTCTTTTAAATATAAAATGTAACAATAGTTAGTCAATAGCAAAACTTTTGGTAGCAAAAACAATGGAAGTTTGGTTACAGAATCCTTATGGCAGTATTTTTGGCAGCCATTTGGAATATTTAATTTAGTGCGAAAACTACGCTTTTGAGAGGTTGTCAGACAACAAAATTGAAACGAGCATGGTCACATTCTTTAGAATCAGTTGTCTGACAATTCCTAACATCATTTGCCACCTACTTTTTATTTTGGCCTTTTTTGTGAAATTTGTCCTAGTCTAAAAAGAATTCTACCAGGAAAAAAATGATTTATCTGATCTTCTGTTGTGTCTTAAATCATCTTCCGTAGGTCAGTAATACTAAAATGCCTATGCACTGATTTTGTAAACGAAATCACTAATCTTCGTTTTGTTCTCGCATTATGATTCCAGTGCAATGGTATTGTTTGTATACTGTTATAAAAACGCAAATCTTGCGTTGGTTTGGATGGAGTTCCAATTGTTAAAAGTCACACAAAGTAAGGGGCAATGACGATAGTGTGCGCTCCATGGACTGACTTCGGTGTGTGGACCTTTCAGCTTCAGCTGGCAGATGGTCACTGCCCCAAGTCTGATGGGAAGCTGTTGAGTCCTGTCCTAAAGAATGGACTGACTTCGGTGTGTGACCTTTCAGCTTCACTGGCAGATGGTCACTGCCCCAAGTCTGGTGGGAAGCTGCTGATTCTGTCCGGAAGGAAGGGAAGACAAGAAGAAGCTGGGCAGTCACAGGCTGGTCAGTGCAAGTTCCACAGTGAAGACACTGGACAGAACCATCAACAGCCAGTCACAGTGAAGACACTGGACAGAACCATCAACAGCCAGTCACAGGCTGGTCAGTGCAAGTTCCACAGTGAAGACACTGGAGACAACCATCAACAGCCAGTGACAGTGACGCCTTGAGAGTAAAAAAACCATTACTGTACTAGAACATATTTTGTCTTTTGTGCAGGCAAGAAATGCATGACTTTTTTTCAGTTTCTATAGTATCGACATTTTCAAAAGGTAAGATAGTAAAAACATGCAGAAAATGACAGTATGAATTGGAAGATGTTGAATACCCTCATAATATCTAACCCAAATCACACGATTTCATTGTGGTTTTAATTTTCAAAGATGTTATTTTCTTTCTAGCAGTAGCATACACTCACACAGGCCCACACAATGCTCTATCTTGCGATAGTCTGAATAGTGTTGGCACACTTACATGATACACTGAAGACAGCATATTTTTGTACACACACACACACACACACACACACACACACACAACACACACACACACACACACACACACACGCGCACGCACGCGCGCACGCACGCACGCACGCACGCACGCACGCACGCAACGCACACACACACACACACACACACACACACACACTTAATGTTTACACGCATTGTACAGGTTCTTTCTGTCGTGTCTCGTCAATTCAAATGAGGTTTCTGGAAAACGGCCAAGTACGATAAGATAATGCACTGGAAGGAGGGAAGGGGGTGGAAATGGGGGCCAGTGGGGGTAGGGGAGGGTAGAAGAGGGAGAGGCATCACAGGAAGGAGAAGGAGCTGGGGTAGGAGTAGAATGATGGAGGTGGGGGGGGGGGGGGGGTCAGGGGAGGGGGAAGAGGGGATGGAGCCTTTGAACGTTCAAACTGACTCTGCAGGTCTTTCGTCGTCTCCTGACTTGTATCAGCTGACAATTGTGTAGATTCTGCTTATAGCTTTTGCTGTTGTTCCGAAACAGGACACGGCAAACTACGCAGATAAACTGAAACTGAGAGAGTTGTTGTGCAACACCACCACATTCTTCCTTGTTGAGAGCCACCACCACTCTGCAGTTTACCTTATTTGGTGTCGCTGGCTGCACGGTGCACCACGTGACTTAGGAACAGCAGTGACGTCAGCAGAGATCGGCGCTGTTGTCAGTGTGCTGTGGTCTTGTCACTGTGACAGACGGCTTTCTGAGGAAGAGCGCAGCTGGGAACACTTGGCCACACCCGTCTTCAGGTAACGTTCTGTGCTGTGCCTGTTCAGCTGTGTGTTAGCTATCAGGACATCGTAACGTTCTGTCAGATCTGAGCCTTCCCGTCCTGTCGTCGTTACCATGGTCACACTGTCACGAGCTACGCGCAATCGGTTCGCGCTCTGTCATCAGCAGTCAGTCTGTGTTGGCGGACAGTTTTGGGGTTTGTACAGCGTGCTCAAGTTGGTTCACTAGAAGTTTGTTGTTTTAAAACCCGGTAGGGATAAACCAGTTCGTGTTTGGGCCTACTCAACGCCTTTAGCCTATTTTTAGACCAGGAGAAGCGGGTCAGCCGGTTTTCTGACACTGGCCGTGTTTGTGCATGCCACCGTGTGGTGTGGTCTTGTGCAGGGTCGGTGTGACTGTGAGTGAGGGATGCGCGTGTGGGATGTTTGTGTCTGGTGTGTGTGTGTTGGTGTGTGTTCCATTGACAAGGGGGGGGGGGGGGGGTCACTCAGGTTTTCTCAAAAGGTGGCAGGATTAGAACACGTCTGCGCACGGACTCGGGCGTCATCGTGAGTTTTATTTTTCTTTTTTGAGTTGGCTGGCCAGACCGCAGGAAAGGTGTTGGTTCGAGCCAGATAGTTTTTCTTAGGGTATGTTTTGTTCACGAGAAGATAGACTGTTGTCTTGCTGCGTACTTGCCTAGCTAGTCTAAGTAGTCCGGTGCGTCCATGTTCTGCGTGGTAGGCGGGAAGAGGAGCCTGCAATACTGTAGCTGTAATGTTTAGTGTCAGATGGATGTGAGTCGTGGGTTAGCTGTTACGTAACTCTCTGGGCCTCAGCTGCGTAGTCAAGAGGCTGACGAACCTTGTTGCGGTGTTGGTCTTCGTTCCTGTGCGCTGCAAAGTGTTTGCTGTTGGTCGGTGCGCTGGCGTACTTCTGCTTGTTGTGCTGTTTTGAGTGGAGGTGTGGTTTTCATTTTCGTTCGTCTGGTGCTTTGTATATACGTTTGTGCATGTGGTAGTGGATGGGTTCGTATGTGTGGTGTGGAAGGTCGTCGATGAGGGGGTTATAGGTTTGTTCGCTGGAATATGGAGTATTATGGAGAGTTCGCATCCAGTTCAGGACAGGTGCCTTGAATGTAATTATGCAGGAAGTATAGGGTATTATGGTTTGAACTAGGAATGCATGATTATAGTGGGTTTGCAATGTGACGGCTGCCATTATTGTTGACATCGAGTGTCGGGGACGTATTGTTGTTGACATTGAAGTGGGCAGAGGGTGATGTATAGGGCTGTTCTTACGTGGTAAATGCTGGTATGCGGAATGTTGGGGCTCTTCGTGAGTGCATGCACTGTGGGAGATCCGCAGGGGGTTGGTTTAGGCTCGCAGGGTTATGATTGGAAAATTTTGACAATGCTTGGTTAAAGCCTTATGCTTTGAAACTCTGTCGATTCTGGTCACGCGTCGAGAGGATTGAGAGAGTTATTATGTAATGGGGAGGGAGATTTGGTGGTAGTTCTATTATTTTCTGCGGGTTTGCCTTGAGTTGTTTTTTTTGGTTTTTTTTTTGTTTGTTGTTTGACGGTTATGGGATGTATCTGGGGTTCCCACTGTTTCTAGGTGGGGTTATTGCTCAATTGTGGGTGATGACTTTGGGACGGGTGAGTCCATGGTGTGAATGAATGTTGCGAGGGATGAGCCCGGTTTGTATGAGCGGTCTCGATTCGTATGGGGGGGAAGGGGAACTCGTGCACTGATCTGACTATTGACTAAGTGTTTAGTCCAAGTTGGAAGTAAATACGGATTTAGACTAAGGATCTGTGCTCTTTCTCTGAAGACCCTGCCAAGGACCCCCCTGTTTGGTACGGCGGGATCTACGTTGGGCTGCTGCAAAATTCTCGTGGGAGAATCTGTCGGCTCATCGAGGACACCCGCTGGGTACCTGTCGTCCCGAGGGTCACGTGTCATCTTCGGGGTCAGACAGTCCCAAGGGTCATCGTCAGGTGGTGACTCGTCTGCGTCCTCTCCGACCCTGTCCCCGCTCCCATTTGATGCCCTTGACCTAACAAGGTTTACCCTGGTTTGTCCTCCGCCCCCCCCCCCCCCCCCCAGAACGCGTGTCCAATTGAACCATCAGCCCCCCTATCCCGTCCTCGCCCCTGCGTTTGCTGCAGCCTTGGGTGTAAGGAGGGAGCGTAATGCTGGCCACAGAGGGCGGCTGGTAGGCAATACTCGCCTGCACCTTGTGGCGAACGGTCAGGGGAAGGGGATGGCACGTGGCTTTCGACCCTTGGGGACTTCGGTCCGAGAGAGCTGCGGGGAGGGCACTGGCGTTGCGTGGTGGAGGGCGTCCATGGACGCTGTCTGGTGTGGCCAGTGGTCTTTGTATGTGGCCAGTGGTCTGGTGTGGCCAGTGGTTTGGTGTGGCCAGTGAACTGGTGTGGGCCAGTGGGCTTGTGGGGCCAGGGGTTTGGTGTGGGGTGATTGGTGTGGCAGGGAGCATGCGCAGTGATGGGGGCCCTGTCTGGTGGTGTGATGGGATGATGTGGTGTGCAAGTGCTTCGGGTATGAAAAATAGTGAACCGCACGAGCGGGGGACACCAGGAAAAGTTTTGGGAATCGTGGAGGTGGTGGTCGTGTGAAACCTGTGTGCGTGTAAAAGTTTTCGAAATAATTATATTTGGGTCGGTGGTCGTTGGCATGTGGGGGTATACATTGTATGATGAATGTTCATGTCCCCTTGACCATGGGGGTTTTCCCCAGGTGTGGGGGCCTTTGAAGTTTTTAGGGGTTGTTTTTGGCCTTGCTGTAAATTGCGCTGATAAAATTTGTAGTGCCTTAATGTGTTTTCATAAAAAAGTTGTGTTTGGTAGAGGGCGTTGGCCGGTGTGTTTCATTGTTTTGTGATATGTGATGTCCCCTATCCCCTGTAGTTTTCCCATCTGGGGGCCCTTTAAAGTTTTTGGGGGGTTTGATTTGGCACTTCTTTTTCGTTGGTTGATGATAGGGGTATGTGCCCTATGCCCTGGGTAGTGTTTTTGGTACTGGGTGCAAGGGACGGACTGGTTCAGGTGTGGATGCAGGGTGATTGGTTAAAGGCGAGGGGTTTGGGGGGTGGATGTGTTTGTGGAAGGGATGATTTGGTTGGAAGGGTTGTCGTTTGTTATGGTCGGGAAAATTTCATGCACAGTCGGGTCAATAAATGTTGGTGAGGTTAATTGGTTCAACAACCCCCTTTTGGAAGGAAAGTAGGCTTAAATTTCGTTGTCTTTTTTGCAAATTTGTTCGGTCTTTGCGCCGAAACCCTGTCGTTTGTTCGCTGTGGTTTATTTTTTCAGGACATCGAACGTTTGGTTTTTTTCGTTCAGTGTGGGGTTGCTAAAAGGGCATCGCATTGTTATTTTTGGTCATTGTGTTTAGGGGTGGTGTTACAAATGTTGGGGTTTTGTTCTTCCATGCTTGTATCTTAAAACAGGACGAGGTCAATCTTTTTTTTGTTGTCGGACAGTGAATGTCTGTCTGTCATTTTAAAAAATAACCCGCTGCCTTTGGTGTTGGGAAGGAGGTATGCAGGGTGAAGGTTCAGACTTTGGGGCTTCACCCACATTGTCTCTGCACATCGTAAAGTGTGTGTGGAGTGTGTGTGTGTGTGGTTTTGTTGTGTGTTGTGGTGTTGTGTGGGTTTTGTTTGTGTTGTGTGGGTGTGTGTGAAAAGAAAAAGAAGAAAAGAACAAGAAAGAAACATTTTTATTGCATGTGAAAACCCAAGGTTTTGTGGGGAAAATGATTTAAGTTCAGACATTAACTAAACTAAACAATTCCCACGTTGTACTCTTGACATAAATCATTGTAGCAGAAAAGAAAAAGCACTGTGTTCGAGTTTATTAAATTTTTTCCCGAAAGAAAAAACAAAAGGATTAGGGAAATGAGGTTGGAAGAGTAATAAATAAGTCCCAGGGGTTTTTTTGTTGTCTGTGGTGGAAAATCGTTTTTATTATCCTCGCTAGGGCATAACGTTTTTGGTCAAATATTTGCGTCATCGAGAAAAAGAAATTCGCCCCCAACACGTGGGATGTCGTGCATATCTGTTTTTCTGCGGTTGGTAAACGGCCCCCCCAAATTTTGGGGTCAGGGCCTTATTGTAAATTTGTTAGTCTCGTCTGCAATCTTTGTCAGTGTGTTGCACCAAATAAGCCGCCTATTTGTATTCGGTAGTAACTGTAGCATAAAAGTTTTGAGCTTGGATGTGCTTTTCAATCTTTTGTTTCTCCAAAACTCATATAAAACGTTTCCAGCTTCCAATGATCAGAGACTTCAGCGAGTCACACTAAATGTACCCTGATTTTTCCCAGACATGCTGTAATCCTATCGGTGACAAGGTTTGCGTAAAAACTTCGTCCATTTGCTTTCTTTCTTCGGTGGCCTGGAGAGATCATTGACTGAAAAATCTGTTGTTGGTAAGAGTCTAGGACTGACTCTCATATGTGTATCTAGAAATGCGATAGTCTGGGTTATCACCTTTAAAAGTAATTGGGACAACACCCCAGTTCGCCCAAAACCGTAATGCCATTGCTTTTTTTCTATGAACTCTTATATTTGCCCCCCCCTCAATTTATGTGTGGCAGTTTCATGTGGGAATTTGTTTGCAAGACAGGTTTTTGAACAAATGCTTCATTTTCCTTTTTTCTTGACATATATTCATTCTTTGTAATTGTAAGGAGGATGGGAACCAACTACCTCCACCCATAAGTGAAGAAGGGAGAGACTAAAACGAGTCAAATAGGGTTGTAACTGTTCCTCATATTTACATTTAGACCCATAAAACGTCTCTTCAGTTATGTGCGGATTTAGTCCCCTGTCTTGCTAAGTGTTCTTGGCTTCTGTAAAATGTCCGTTTTTATGGAAAATGAGACCTCCAAGATATTTAAATTGATCTAACTGTTTCAAATTATGTTTTCAAAAACCGCAATTGAAAAATAGTGGTAACCTTGGATCTGATTTGGTGAATACAACGACCTTGTTTTCTCTTTGTTTGATTTTCAATCCCCAGTCTAAACAGTAGTTGTGTAACTGGTTTAATTTAACTCTGAAGTCCCTGTTTTGAAAGTCGAGAGGATAGCTAAATCATCTGCATACAAAAGACACGGAATTTCGACTATGTTTAGATCGGAAATTCTTGGGGGAATCATGTCTCCTGATATATCCGACAATGTCATTTATAATATGTTAAATAAGGTTGGGCCAAGGGTATTACCTTTGGAGGACACCTTTTTTGTATAATATTTCCTTAGTGATCCCAGAATTGGCTTCTATGTACAAACCGTAGCCCCGTTGTTAACAGTCCTTAAGATTGTATAGTCATTTCCTGTTATTCCCGCTTGCATCATTTTCATCAGTAGAGCTTCGTGGCCATATATGATCAAATTCTTTGCTGAAGTCAACAAAACAGCAGAAAAACCTTTAATATTCTGTCCTTTTAGTAACCTTATCAACTATTTTGACGAAATAGAAATATTTGATCATGTTCCGTGATCCCTTTCAGAACCCAGCGGCTCATTAGCCAAAAGGTGGTTGCCTCAAATAATTCATTACCTTTCATTTATTAGTTTGCAAAACACTTTTCCCAGCGAACTGAATTCAAAGTATTCACCCTGTAATTGTTGGGTTGGACTGGCCGCCTGACTTAAAGACTGGACTGTGATTCCTGTTTTCATAGGTCCCGGGTATTTTTCTGATTTAAGATTAAGTTAAACCGTCTTCAGAAGAAGGAGCGATTATTTTTTCAGTAACTTGGTCTTTAAGCCTATCGTTTCTGATTCATCCTTTTGCCTGGGGATTTTTATTTTCGAGCTTTCTGACCGCGTTCCTTACCTCCTTTCTAATATTTCAATAATCAACTCTGAATTTCCCAGAAGGACGATTATTTGACCTCTTTAAATGCACTAACATGTCCTCAATCTGTTTGTTTTCCGGGTGCTGCGATCTTCATGTTTTCTCTCCTATTAGCTGTTATTAGATGTCAAACCATTTGTTCGCGCTAGACAATTTTCTTGAACCATAAATTTCATGATCGTAGTTTGCAGTTTTCCCGAAACGGTTTTTCCATGTATGAATTGGGATCATTTCTAGGGCTTCGTTTAGGGAAGTAAGAAGTTTGTCCCGATATATTTTCTGGTTTTCTTTAAAAGTCGTTTATATATTTTTACATGTGATAAATATTTTTGGCCATTAGTTTATTTATTATGGGGTTTCTGTTGACCGCTTCAGTAGTGATCTTATCTCTCTCTTTGGGAATGACATTCCTCTGTCAAATCCCTCTTCTTCATATCTGTCTAGTTTTTTTTATCCGTCTTTGTCTAAGGCGCCATCTTTGCCGTGGTTGAAAATATATCGTATCTGTTCAATATTCGTATTTATGTTGATGTCATGTTCATCTTGTTGCAAGTTGTGTCACAAACGTCGTTCTTGATTTTTGGATCATGGTGCGTATGGTGGCATTTTTGGAGGTTGGCTAACGACTTTTCGCAGACTTTCATTCCATCCACTGAAATTACTAGAATAGTCTTTTGTTTTTTTGTAAATTCCACGAAGTAGGTCCTTTGACGTAACTGCTGTTTCGTCGTGGGTTTGAGAAAGGCTTTGACTTTTTGTGTAATGAATATTCATTTTCTATGGGCAGTTGGATCAATAACTCAAGGGGCAGTGGTCAAGAATTTCGTTTGTCAAGTCATTACTTCATGTTAAACACATGTCTAAGCAAATATTGTGAGCAAGGAAATGAATCTACTACCTGCTACCTGTTGATTATGACAAGTATACAAACCTGCAAGATCTCCAAGCAACTCATCCATTCAAAACCCACATTTGAAATTCAATACACATGTTTACATAAACACGTCCGATTCTTATTAGTTAAGCGTTCCATCGACTGTCTTTTTATGACGTTTATCACAATGGTAAGTCAGCAGGTAAACATAATAATTCTTTTCATTGTCCAGGCTAATGAAGTCGGCTTGATTGCCTGTCCTTGCAATGAAATCAACCACACAGGAGGATATTGCCTTTTGTTGATAGTTCTTCAATGTCACATTCTAAGGAGTCACGCATATGCGTCTAGTGTATCCTTGCCAAGGAAGAATGTTCAGGTAGAAAATATATCAACCTAAATATACATCTCTCTTTTTTTGTGCGGTTTCAAACTGTACATGCTGTATTAATATGTAACCAGCAACAACGCTGTTATTTTTGAGTAGGAATTTTAAATACTTTCTGTACTGCTCTTTATGTAACTAGAGATACCCCCCGAAGCCCTTTGGGCTTTCCCCCTTTTTGGTCGATAATAATGAACCCCTGCTGCAAAACCAGGTAAAGATAATTCTTTGCTTTTTCTATATCAAGGTGGGTTCTGTAAAAACACAATGTCATAATTTGACAGGATTGCTACGAAACTTTTATTCACTAGGAGTTTGTTAATCTTTAAGAAGCCGTCATCGGTCCCTTCTTGTAACCTCTAATATTCCATGATAGCACACGTAACGGAAAAGTTATTGTGGGATTTCGCGTACGAAATAATGTGCAATACATCAATGGGAAAATAGCTTATACACACTCCGCGGACTAAGAGCTAATAGAACCGCTGTGGGCACGGTTTGAATTATGGGAAGGCAAGGCCGACTGTGATACTGCCGAGGGCGCATGTTGTCTCGTCTGTCATTGCCGTGTGTCCGGCGGTCGTCTCGGTGTGATCTAGAGGTAGGTTTCTCGTCGGTTGTGTCGGTATTAGGTTGGCGGTCATCTCAGCGTTCGTCTCGGCGGTCGTACCCGTGGTAATGTTCGGTGATGTCACGCGGTCAGCTCGCGGTAGTTTCGGTTTTCGCCCTCGGGCAGCAGCTGTAGGCTCCCGTCGGCCATATCTGCGTCCATCTCGACGGTCCTTCCATGGCGACGACCGAGCCAACGGTAATCGACCATGACCAGAAGGTGAACAGGCTGGTTGAGACGACCTCGAAATGTTGGCGTGTCGTGTCACCGTGGTATGTGGCAGCACCTATGGTGCTGTCGGTAGAAGCCCTGAGTGGTGGCGTGGTCAGCTGTCGCTCTCTCATCTCTCTCTCTTGGTCACGGATGGGTTCGTCTGCGGTCGCTGTTTGGGTTTTTCCCCAGAGCAGCCCGCGAGTGTCTGCCCATGTTCCTGCCAGATGCGTGGTGCCCTTATAGCGGGTGGATAGCTGTCCTTCATCAGCCGCTTGTCCCATACGTTGAATTGTTTGGAAACGAAGCTGACTCGCTTCACACCAGTAAACGAAGATGATTAAGATGAGATTGTGATGGTGTGATGTGAGTGTTTGTGTGTTTGTGTGTGTATGTGTGTGTGTGTGTGTGTGTGTGTGTACGTGTTGCATGAGTGCATGTGTAATGATAATTAGCACCGATTAGTCAATGCTAAGCTGCGGAAATGAAATGTGACAGTGCAAGTGAGCGAATAATGTTAATTTTCATATTTATGGATCAAAGTTGACACTTGAAAATTTTGCACAATGTAAATGCATAATACCAAAGAAAATGCTTCCTTTTTACCCCATAGCTCAGGTTGTCCTGTGAAAATCACTCATTGACTACTTTACATTAGAACTATGCACCCAAACGTAAGTGTAGTACTCAGTCAAAGCTTGCATTTCAAAACAAATGTGAAGTTTTTCCCTTTTTTTATTTCTATATCCTCCCACAAACCCAACCACACTCAAAAAACAAAACATACTATTCTTGTTTATTGCAAACATGCATAGTTAGTTTCTAGTCATTTTCAAACTCACTATCAGCCATAAATCCAAATAACATCGTTTTTATGCTTACACACACACACACCACACACACACACACACACCCCACACACAACACACACACACTGTCAACCCCGGGTGTGTCGTGGAGGAAGGACTAGCGCACAGCCCAAAAAACACTACAGCTTGCTTACAATCTCATTTATATCATGCATTGTCACATCAAACCACTAGAAGTCTATAACTTTACTACACATGTATAGAACGAAACTCAATGCTATGGAATCAAATGAAATAAAACTTCTCTCTTTCCCGAACTTCACAAAATATTTTTCTAAAACATCATTAACTAACCCGGGTATAAATAGATTTCTACTTTACCTGGCCGGGGGATCTTAATTTTTCACGAATCACTGTCTCTTTTTCTTTTTCCCTTTTTTTTCTTTTCACTGTCACTTTCCCAACACGGCACAACGGCTGGAAACCGGTCAAGTTGGGACGCTGGCACGGTCAGGCTGGACGTTGGCACGGGGTTTGGGTTTTTCGTGAAAGTGGCGCGGGCCCAAAGTATGACGAACCCCCAGTGAAGTAAAAAACCGTGACTTTAAACATCGATCGTTCTCCTTTCTTTTTTCCCTGCATTAACGCATTCCCACTCTCTTTTCCCTCTCTTCTAGTCTGTTTCTTATAAAAAATGGACATGGTTGCTTTTTTTACTTTTTTTTTTTTTTTTTCCTTTTCTTTTTCATTAGTTACCCAACTCTCTCTCTCTCCACATTTTCCCTAAAGTCCTTCCCCCTCCCAGACTATCTCATGCAATTCTCAATTTGGGGTCTTTCTCTCCCCCCCTACCCTCTCTGCTTTTCTCCCCTTTGGGAAATTAACCGGCCCATCTCTCCCCTGTCCTCTTTTTCGTTCCCCTTCGTTCTCCCCGTTCTCTCACTCAATCCCTCTTTTCTTTCCCGATCTGCCCAAAAAAGGGCTTACCTTTGGTCAGTTTTGTTCCCCCCCGGCCCCCCGAAGTAAATCCCCTTTAATTCCTTTGGGATATTAAAATCTTTCCCCCGTAAAGGGGCCCCCCACACCTTTTTTCTCTGTGGGGGTCAATCGGTTTTAATTGATTACTAGTTTTCACCCCCACCAAAACCCCTACCCCCCCCCTTCCCTATTTAACCCTGGCGCCGTGTGGCTTAAGTCGTGGGCATGGCCAGGAAAATTTGGTACTGATTCGGGTGGGCGCCACGCCTTTAAAAACCCAATACGCGGGTTTCCCAAAAAATTTGCCAATGACCCCTTGGCCGGGCCCGCTAGGGACCGTCTCCTAAAACATCGAGGGTCGGTCAAAACGGCTTATTTCTGTCGGGGGGGCCCGGGGACCGTCTCCGTGAAGCCTCTCCTCCTTCCCTTTTTGGGCCGGTTCCAACCGGGGGCCCGTCTAGGGGGCGCCTAAAATTTTTTTGAGTTCAACCCTTTATGTCCGAACAAATTGGCGGGGCGACCCCAAACTTTTTT
This sequence comes from Conus ventricosus, assembly GCA_018398815.1. Taxonomy (NCBI): domain Eukaryota; kingdom Metazoa; phylum Mollusca; class Gastropoda; order Neogastropoda; family Conidae; genus Conus; species Conus ventricosus. Next base: position 54,122,821 of record CM031613.1, on the reverse strand, counting down.
GGGGTTGTTTCATTTTTTTTCCGTAAACAATTTCCCCCTTGCAAAAGCCCTTTGCTCCGCATTGTTCAAAAAAAAGGGTAAAAAAGGGGACAAAAAAAACCAAATTTTGCTGACACACAGCACACTGAAAAAGTTTGAAAAAATATTTTTAAAACCCAAAGGGTTTATAAATTTTTAAATTTATCCTTAGTGGATACCACCCCTTTGAGTTATCATTGACTTTCGCTCTTGGGTTATTTTAAATCCTTTTTTAACACCCTGTGCGCACTTATGCATTTCCCCCACCTGCGGATTTGCCAATTTTTTCCCCTTCAAAGTTCTTTGAAAAGCACAATATTTATGTCACGATCCCTACCCCTTCACTGAGGGGAAACTCCATCCTCCTCATTGGGAAATAAGCATTACTACAAAAAGCGGCTGTAGCTCCAAACAACTACATTTTCATGAACAAATCTCCCAAAAAATATAAACGTCTCACCCAAAAAAATGGCCATAGCCAACTGGGAATGAACCCCCCTCCCCCTCAACATAACGTAATCAACACATTTTCAAAAAAACACCCCCGGGTACACTGACTTTCCCCTGATTTGGGGCTTTCTAGACTACGCGCCCTTTAAAAAGTCAAAACTCTGGGGGCTTTTTGTCGACCGGGAATGTCCCGCATCGGTACCGTTTGGGGTGCAGTGCCCTTTCCCAAGCAAACCCCCGCTGTTTTTCAAAAGGGGCCCCCTGCAGGGAATTTTAAATGGGTTGGGGGATCCCGTCCCCTATCACGAAACCTTTCCCAAAAAGTATTTTTTTTGGGAAATTTTGCACGGCCCACCACAAACCCAAACACTCCTTTTCCCCCCGTTGGTCCCTTCTTCACACTTTGGGCAACCCTTCCCGCTAAACATATCTCACAGGGAATCGACTCCCTTTATGCTCCCGCAACAATACTGCCCCCTATCCCACCACCCCCGAATGCCTCTTCCGCAAACCCAAAAAAGGTTGGACATACTGGGAGCTTTAAAATGGGGCGGGGAAACCCAGTCTTTCCAAACCCTCTGCCGTGCTTTCTCCCGCAGCCCTTGACCATTCGACCACTGGGGGTTTCCCCGGGCCCTTGGGCCAAAAAACCTGAGAGGGTCGTGATTGCACAAAAATTTTGGGGCAAACCCCCATAGAACCCAATAAAATGCAGACTCCCGATTCTTTTTTGGTTTTTGGCCCCTCTGAATTCACACCCTTTTCCCCCCTTTTTCTTTCCCCCGGTGCTTTTGGGGTCGCCCCCACACAAAACCTAGGAAATCCCCGGCTTGGAAAACCCAAACCCGGCACTTTGTTGGTTTGGGTGTGAGTTGGGTTTTCAGCCTCTCTAAAACTGCTCCTTGCTGCCTCTATGCTCCTCCCTGTCTCGGATCTATCAGAATGTCACCAAAAATTTACAAAAACCTTCCAATCCCCTTCCCAAAATTCCTTTTTCTCCGAGGGGAAGACTGCAGGTGCGGGTTTACCATCCCCCAAAAAGGGGGGCCTTTGCCCTGGTATAGCCCCTTTGGAGTTTGGGAAAGCGGGGACTTTCCTTTAGGGTCCTCACTCAAGGGTTTTTTGCCAGTAACCCTTGCTCCGATCGAACCTGGTTTAAATACTGGGGTTTTGCTTGTGGCGGGTCGGCGACAGGCTTCCATTTTGGTATGACCTCTGCCTCGAACCCTTTGGGGACCCCTGTTCAGGACGTCTAAGTCCCCCCAGAATCGGTGCTCACCTAAATTTTTTTCCTTTTCCCCAAAACGAGGGTGCAAATATTTCGATGATTTGGAAAGGGTTTTTCACCCCAACGGGGGGGGGGCCAACCCTCTTTTTTACCCCCTCCTCGATCAATTGCTTGGGGGCAATGGGATGGGTGGGTTTCACATGTACGGGGTTTTTGTGATGTTAACTCCACCCTACAGGCTCTTTGAGTTGGGCCTGCCCCGGTTTATCAGTTTGGGACGGGCCCCTTTTGTTCTAAGGGCCCCCCCTTCCCCTGTCTCCACGTCTAGCCCCTTTATACGTGACCCAAAAATCCCCGTAAAACTCTTTCCCCGGAAAAACCCCAGGCAAAAAACTCCCCTTCTTTTGCTGGTTCCTTTTACCTCATCCCAAGGCTGCTGCGCCTATGTGCTGATCTCAAACCCGAAAGTATTTTTCGGAGGCCCCTTTTCATGGAAAAGTTTTGAATTTCCCATTTACAAACGTTCGGTAGGCCCGCTTACCCTTTTTAATGATGGTGAATGGTCCCTTCCCCTGCCCCGCCTTTTTGTGATCCGTGGGGGCAAATTAGGCCCTTTTTCCCCCTTGAGGGGAAATTTCTTTCCCCCCTTCCGTTACGCTTTTCTGGACGAACCCCACCTCCTGCAAAACCCCCCTTGCGACATACATGCTCCTGAGCCCATTGCGTAGGTCCCCCCACCTACTGAAAAAGTGGTTTTTTCCCCCTTTTTGACTCCTGTTCCCCCGGCCCAGCCTTTTTAAAAACCCTGGTCCCCCAACTGTTTCCCCCCAACAGCAGCCCAATGGCGAAAAACCCGTGCTTTCCTGAGGGGCTTCCCCGAGGGAAACAGTGCCGCGGAAAGTAGCGGGCCCCAATTGTGGCCTTTCCTACAGGCTTCTTTAAAATGCCCTTAGCCACCATTTTGAACTTTTCCCCCAAGCCAGGGGATGTGGATGGTTGGGGTAGGGAGAAGCTGTGTGACCCTAGCACCTGTTGACCTCCCCATTTCCCCCCTGGGGGAACCGTACCCCCGTCACTGAGAATTTGTTTCTGGGGACACCCCCCGCGAAAAGAAGATGTCTACCAGCCCTTTAGCGACCTGGTTTCTTTTTCTACGCCTTTCAAAGCAAACCCCTTTGGGGGACTGGGCGCGTAGTCCACCCGCGTTTAAAAACATTTCCCGTGCCCCCCTTTGGCCGGGGGTGGGGGGGGGATTGGGCCCAAACAGTTCCCAAAAGCCACCCCTCCCCGAATGGTGTGTCAAAATTTAAAGGGGGATGTTTAAAAGGGGCCTTCCCTTCACCCCTTGTGGCGGAAACCCTTTTACCACGGACATACATCCGAAAAGCGGGGGGTGTCTGCCTTTCCCCGGGGGGCCCAAAGAAAGTCCCTCAAAGATTTGGTCACTGTTTTTCTGGTGCCGAGATGACCCGCCCCTGAGCGACTCGTGAAACCCCCTTTACATTCCCGTGGGCAAGTAACCCCGCTGGTACCTTTTAACTGAGTGGGGCCCTTACCCGTCTTCCCCTTGGTGAAAACCCCGGGAAAAAACAGCCCCCTTTCACAAGAAATTCCCGTCCCCACCTCCTTAACCTCCTGTTTTTTCCCCCCTCCACCCCTTCCCAAAACCCCAAGGGCTTACGACGAAGGGGGTTTTTTCCTGGGGGCGCCCTAAACTCATCAGGGGCCAAAATCTATTTCCTGCTTCCCCTTTCTGGAACGACTACCCGGTTTTTTACCCCCTTTTTCCCCTTCTTGCTCCGTGTTTTAAAATGCTGCCCCCGTAAAACAGTCAAAAAACTCAGGGTCCCCCCGGTCCCTTGCCCCTGGAATATTTTTCCCCTGATCAAATCATGAAGGGTTTTTTCCATCACCAACGCAGACCCTCGCCCGGAAGTAAGGGGTTTCGGGATTTATCTTAGGGAACTGGAAACTCCTCACAAACCACGATTAGAGTAAGGGGCTGGATTTTTCCCCGTCAAATCCCCTTTTTTTTCGCCAGCGTTGTTCTTTTCTACACCCCATGAACAACCCGTGTCCGTAAAAACTTTCAAACCCTTTTGCGGGCCAAACCCCCCTTTTTCCACTGGTAACGAACCCTCAGCCTAGTGCCCTCCCCCCCTGACACGGTTTCGGGCCCGTGCTAGCCCCTAACTGCACTCCCCCCTCTTTAACTGAATCCCTTTTTGGGTTCCCCGCGGGCGTTTCCCCTTTACGACCCCCTTTTTCCCCTCTTTAAAAAGGCCCGCTGCCTTTTTGGAACCCCCTTTACAAAACCCCCCCACAAAGTCCCTTCCCTTGGGGACAAATGAAACCCTAATGGCCCTTTGCCCCTTCCCTTCTGCCCCACCATGGGTTTGGCCGCTTTGGGGGAAAAATCTCCTTCTCCTTGCCCTCTTCTCACCTGTGCCTAGCACCTGTTTTTTCCGCACCTTGTGCCCAAAGTGCCCCTTTTAAAACCCCCTCTGCGAAAATTTAACAACTCCCCCCGTGTCTTGGCTGTTCTCTTTCAAATGTTTGGTTATCAGGGCCCAATGACAAAATCTGTTTTCCCTTTATAACTAAACTCTTCCCCAAATTAGCGAAAATCCTTCTTTTTTCCTTTAACCAAAACCCTTTCTCCAAAAAGGGGACAAACGGCACCAAACTGGTGTACGTTTTTTCCCCCTTGGGAATTTTGCCCCGAACCCAAATTTTCTTCCTTTAAAAACCCCTCCTCTGTGAGGTAAAACCTTTCATCAATGATTCCTTCCCCAAGCCAAAAATCAGTTTGGGGTGTTGCTGGCAAGCAGTGAAAATCTGCAATGCCTTCCCCGTCAATGCGCTGACAAATGACTGCCCACTTCTGGAGGCCAAACCCTGACTGGTCGCAAACGTTTCGAAACGACTGATGTATGCATCAATCGAATCGGTTCCTTCAGAGAATTTTTGGAAACTTGGGTCGGGGAGCGTAACTGGCACAGAGTCACTGGAAACTGAACTCCATCCTCGGCGGTCCCCCTCTGTTTTTCTCACTTTCTCTAGCTCTAATTGAACCTTTAATCTTTCTGTTTCCTGCGCTTCCCTTATTCTTTCTGTTTCCTGCTTCTTCTTTCTGTTTCCTGCGCTTCCCTTATTCTTTTGTTTCCTGTGTTTCTTTATCATTGGTGCCTGAATCCTTAATTTTTCTATTTCTTGCGCTTCTACTGCGACACGGCGCCTTTCCGGCGTTCTTTCCCTTTCCATCTTTTGCTGGTTTTCAAAAAATTTGTCGCAACTCTTCTCCCGAATAGCCTAAATCACGAGCGACGCTCACGAGTTGTCAATAGGGTGTTCTTTTCTTCCGCCATTGTGTCTCTTTTTTTTTTTTTTTTTGAACAAGATTTTATTACTCGACAGCCAAACTGGTGGTTATCGACACGAGGGGACGTAAATAGCACATCCTATGAATGATAATATTGGCTTGGGACAACGTAGTTAGTTTTTATAAGACGCCGCGCCTGACCCAACTATGGGAGCAAATTTTATAGGAATCTGTGCGAAATGAGTACTCTGGGGCTGAAATCCCAAGCCTAGTATTAAAACTATCTTGGAAGCAATGCCAAGCCTAGTATTTAACTATCTTGGGAACATACAGTAAGACAACCCTTGTCTTAGGATTACAATACTTGAATCCCCCCAGCTCCTCTTGAGAATTTGAAAAATTTATAATAAATGGGCAGATATCCTGGCAAGCTCCCCAAATAAATTGTCAACCTCGGGTGATGTCAGTGGGGGAAGGACTAGCGCACAGCCAAACACCCCTCACAGCTTTGCTTAAATCTCATTCATATATCATGCATTCGTCACATCAAACCACTAGTAAAGTCTATAACTTTACTACACATGATCATAGAACGAAACATCAATGCATATGGAATCAAATGAAATAAACATTCTCTCTTTTCCCGAACTTCACAAAATCATTTATCTAAACTTTATTAACTAACCCGGGTATAAATAGATTTCTACTTTACCCGGCCAGGTGATCTTAATATTCACGAATACTGTCTCTTTTTTTTTCCTTTTTTTTTTCTTTTCACTGTCACTTTCACAACACGGCACAACTGCTGGCACCGGTCAAGTTAGACTGCTGGCATCGGTCAGGCTGACTGTTGGCCCCTGGCGGTTGGTCGTCGATGGGAAAGTGGCGCTGGCCAAGTATGAGGTCGAACCCCAGTGAAAATAGAACAGTGGCTATCAAAATCACTGTTCTCCTTTTTTCTTCCTGCATTAAACGCATTGCACTCTCTCTCTTTTCTCTTTAGTCTGCTTTATCAAATGGACATGGTTGCTTTTCTTTTTTTTTCTTTTCTTTCTTTTCTTCTTCATTAGTTAGCAACTCTCTCTCTCTCCACATCTCTCCTCAGTCCTTCCTCTGAGACTATCTCATGCTAATCTCTCAACTTGGTTCTCTTCTCTCCTCCCCTATCTCTCTGCTTTTTCTCCTCGAGATTACACTCAGACCTCTCTCTCTCTGTCTCTCTGTTCGTTCTCCTCTCGTTTCTCCCGTTCTCTCACTCTCACTCCCTCTTATTCGTTCCGATCTGTCCAAAAAAGGGGGAGTACCATTGGTCAGTATTTTTACCCACTGACCACCGAAGTCATCTCCCTCTAATTCCCTTGGATATTCAAATCATGACAGTCCGCCCACACACCTTTCTCTCTGTGGTGGTCAATCGGTCATTTAATTGATTTTGCTAGATTTCACCCCACCACACACTACCTTCCCCCTTTCCCCACTTAACGGGGGCCGTTTTGGCTTAAGTCGGGGCACTGGTCAGTGTAAATTGGCTAGCTGAGTTGGGTAGGCGCCACGACGTCTAACTAACATGGGCGCTGGTTCCACAAATTTACCAGATGAGCCTGAGCCAGGCGCTACGACTCGTCCGCTAGACATCGAGGCGTCGGTCAAAACGGCTTAGTCTGTCTGGGTGGGTCGGACCGTCTCCGTGAAGCCTCTCCACTAAGCTTAATTGGCCGGATCCGAACCATGGGCCCGTCTATGTGGCGCCTAGAATGTTTGAGTTCAAGCTTATGTCCGAACAAATTGGCTGGCGACTCCACGAGTTGGGTTGTTTCATTTTTGTCCGTGACACACACACACACACACATACACACACACACACACACACACACACACACACACACACACACACACTCACACTCACACGCGCGCGCGCGCGCACGCACGCACGCACGCACGCACGCACGCACACACGTACGCACACACACACACACACGCACACACATACACACACACACTCTCTCTCTCTCTCTCTCTCTCTCTCTCTCTCTCTCTCATACGCACGCACGCACGCACGCACGCACACACACACGCACACACACACACACACACACACACACACACACACACACACACACACACACACACACACACACACACACAATTTAGAAGAACTGCCACTAAAACAAACGCTAGATTTTCCCTCCTTCCTTTCATTTTCCTTTTAAGAAAAAGATCAGTGCCATCTCCTCTGCAAACGTGTTCAATTAAAGTTAGGGACTGA
>CM031613.1:54095537-54110537 GCA_018398815.1 Conus ventricosus | reverse complement strand
AACCCCAATGTGGAGGTCTTCTCCCTTTGTCATAAAGATTCAGATCCACCTCAAGTGATTGTGTCCTATGAGTGGTGTGGGATGAGGGAGAACTGTCCTGTCAAAAACTTTTCAGAGACAGGGGAGTGTGTGTTTACTGGTAGTGGTGACCAGGTGGGCAAAGTGTCCTACAAACGTCGTGCTAAAGGACGATGCATGTATCGATTTCCACGGTCAGGCATTTTTACAACTTGCTGCAAGTCACCAACTGCTGCACACCTCAGTCTGGACAACAACCTGTCAGGACAGGCCCACGTTGTCAGAGAAATAGTGACATCCACCGACCCATTGAAGACAGAAATAAAAACAGAGTTCACAATAGAGGTGGGCCCTCACCGTGCCTTCGACGTGGACCACACAGAACGTCACTTCGCTGTGGTGGGGAAGCTGTTCCCAAGTCCAGCCCCCGGGGCAGTGTCCGTTTGTACCGACGGTCAGAGAGGTCAGCGGTCAGCACGTACACGCCACCCTGTGAGGACTTCCAACCTTCAGATGTCTGTTTTTATACACTGGGAGGGCAGGAAGTTCTCCTCGTTGCCGATCAGATGAACGACGCCATCCATGTGGTGACCATCCAGGGGAGGAACTGAGGTTTAAGCGGTATCTGTGTGCAGGATTGCCGGTCCTGCATCAGCCCACTGCACTGACAGTGGACATCACCGGACGGCTGTGGGTTGGGTGCAAGGGGGGGGCAATCCTAACATTGCAGCCAGCCGTGTGATATGTGTGTGTGTGTGTGTGTGTGTGTGTGTGTGTGTGTGTGTGTGTGTGTGTGTGTGTGTGTGTGTGTGTGTGCCCATGCGCGCGTGTGTGCATGTATGCGTGTGTATGTTGTGTGTGTGTGTGTGTGTGTGTGTGTGTGTGTGTGCGTGCGTGCGTGCGCGCGCGCGCGTGTGTATGCGTGTGTGTGTGAGTGCGTGTGTGCGCATGCGCGCATGTGCTTCTTTGCTTGTGTGTGTGTGTGTGTGTGTGTGTGTGTGTGTGTGTGTGTGTGTGTGTGTGTGTGTGTTAGTGAGTGTTAGTGAATGAGTGTGTGTGCGTGTGTGTGTGTGTGTGTGTGCGTGTGTGTGTGTGTGTTGCTCTGTGATTGTCGGTGTGTGTGTGCGTGTACGCACGAGCGCGTGTGTGTGACTGTCCGTGTGCCTGTGTGTGTGTGTGCGTGCGTGTGTGTGTGTGTGTGTGTGTGTGTGTGTGTGTGTGTGTGTGTGTGGTGTGTGTGTGTGTGTGTGTGTGTGTGTGTGTGTGTGTGCTTCTCTGTCTGTGGATGTGTGTGTGTGTGTGTGTGTGTGTGTGTGTGTGTGTGTGTGTGTGTGTGTGTGTGTGTGTGTGTGTGCGTGTGCGTACGTAAGTCCGTGCGAGCGTGCGTGTATGTTTGTGTCTGTGCGTTCGTGTGTGCGTGCGCGTACGTGCGTGTGTGCGTGCGCGTGCGTGCGTGCGTGCATGTGTGTGTAGGTGAGTGTCTATCTTGTTTTCAATGCGTTCAAACGAAATCTATGGATTAAGCTTTCAATCTCCCTAGACGAGAAAGAGACTTGTTTGTACGTTTTCCCCTTGTACCCATCACTAAACTTTACACAGTTGTGATAATATTGGACATCTGAGTTCATCAGTAATGTTTTACCTTTTTCTCTTGACGTTGAATTTATAATTGAAAAACATTCTTTCAAATCTAAAGGAATGTTAAGTGGTATTGCGTAATTAACATTTTGAGCTGCTTTTCTTGCTAGTTGATCTACGCGCTCGTTGGGTACAATACCACAATGAGAGGGGATCCAACAAAAAGTAACAGTAATGCCTTTCAAGGATAAAAGATGAATGAGATGATGAATTTCTAATACCATATCAAGACGAATTGAAGGACATGCAGACTTAATCGAGTGGATTGGTGCTTTCGAATCAACACCTATCATAATTTGGGAATTATTTATTGGAAAATTTAGGATCAAATCTAACGACTTAAGTATAGCAATTAATTCGGCACTAAATATCGATAACTGTCTACCAAGATAGAAGAGCTTTTCTATTTTGAAACTAGGATCATGAAGGCTGCTCCCGTGTTATCATTTTCTAGCACTGAGCCATCTGTAAACATTTTCAAATGGTGATTGTAGTTACTTTCTAAATGAGCGTAAACAGATGTTCTTAAGGTATGTGGACAATCTTTTTTTGATACATCTGTATAATCTATATCAAAGGAGGCTTTACTTTGTTCCCATTTTGGAATAGGTGAATATGTGGGCTTTTGGGCAATGTTGTTTTTATCTATTTTAGTATCCTTTAGAAGATCGGAGGAAAACGAGTAAATAGACGTAGTTGATAGTATATTTTGGGCACGTTTTCCGAAATCCTCCTCTGATTTTAAACATACTTCTTCTGAGCTAAAATTGTTTTGTGAAAAGCTCTTTAAGATAAATTTTGAAGTAGAAGCTTTCCGAAGTTCTGCAAGAGTTAAGATTCCTACCTCATGATACGTCCCTAAGTTAGATTGTCATAACGTTAAATGTATGTGTGGGGAAACCTTAAGCATCAGTCATTTACTAATTCAATGCCCAAGAGCAAGAGAACTCTTTACAAATTCGGGTATTGATGGTTACACTGATGGATCGACTTCCTTGCCTTTACCAAGTATTTTAAACAGTTCTTATGTTCTTGAGTCAATTTGCAAATGTTTGTTAAGTAGTTCAATTGGCCTTTATCTTTAGATCTTGTCTCTACTCAGTTACATAATTTGTTTTGATCAAATGGAAGAGGGATAGAGGGGAGGGTGGGGGGGAGGGGGGGGGGGGGGAGGATGTGATATTCTAGCATTAACATATTAATACACTCAATCACTTACATACTTCATTCACCCACATATAAAACTGTCTGAATCACTGTAGTGGAAGGACATTAAACCGACGACAACACACACACACAGAGTGTTTGCTTAACACTTTGATGGACCTGGCTCTTCCATTGACTATCTATTTTGAAAATAAAACTGGGGGCAGCAGCTACAGAGGAAGATGTGTTTGAAGATGAATTAAGGAGCCAATGTACAGTACACACACACACACACACACACACACACACACACACACACACACACACACACACACACACACACACACACACACACACACACACACACACACACACACACACACACACACACACACACACTGCATTCATAATTCCATCCTTAAAAATAGAGAAAGGTTACTATCTTGGTAAGAATATTTCCATATTTACTGCGGAACTTGTTGCCATTATTATGGCGTTAAACTTTCTTCTTGATTTTCAATTTCCTGCATTTCAAATACTACTTTGTGTTGATTCAAAATCAGTCCTAGAAGCTCTAAAATTTTCGAATACAAGTGTGAGAGCAGAACTTATATCAGAAGTGTACCACTTAATTCATTTTTTGCATTTACGTGATTCTTATGTCGATTTTTGTTGGGTTCCATCTCACTGTGGATTATCTGCTAATGAAAGGGTAGACAAATTAGCCAAAAAGGCTGCTATCACTGAATCTGATTTAACAAAGATATACATTCTTTTATCCTTACATGAGAGTTCTAGTCTTTTAAAAGACGCAGCCTGGAACTCTATTTTAAATAAGGGAAAAGGCACCAAAAACAAAAAGGGGATATTATTTAACAAGATATCAGACAATAAAACAGGTATCAAGAATCTCTACCAAGAGAGGATTTTAAAAAGTTTGATTTTTAGATTGAGGCTTGATGCCTTTAAAACCAAATTCTGTAAACATGTGACTTGTATTTGTGGCCAGCAAATCACTCCGTTCCATCTACTTTTTGTGTGCGATAGAATGAAACCCGATTTACCTGCTTGGTTGTTGAACACTGAACCGTCGATGTCAGCCTTTGAAGACATCATCTCTAACGAATCAAACATTTTTGAAGTTGTTCAAGGACTGATTAAGAGCCCAATTGGACATTTACTTTAACATCGTATGTTATTTTCCCCATCTTGGTGTTAGTTGCATGTATAGTGTTTCTTTTTATAGTTTTGGATTTAGTTATGTGGTGCTTTTTTATTTTATTTTATTTTATTTTTTTTATCGAGGCCTAATTGCATTATACATACCTACGCATGCCCAAAATCAACACCAACCGTTCTCATGTATACACCCAAAAAGATCACATGCACCCACACATAACACTTACAGACTGTCTAAGATCACTGTTAGGTGGATAGAATTAAATTAAAGAACGAGTGTCTATCTCGCTCTGTGTCAGCGCGCACGTGCGCGCGCAGGCGTGTATGTGTGTGTGTGTATATGTGTGCGCATGTACGGTGTGTGTGTGTGTGTGTGTGTGTGTGGTGTGTGTGTGGTGTGTGGTGTGTGTGTGTGTGTGTGGTGTGTGTGTGTGTGTGTGTGTGTGTGTGTGTGTGTGTGTGTGTGTGTTGGAATGTGGGTTCACCTCAGTGGCATTACTCCCTCGCCGCTCATTTCGACTCCTCATCCACAGCCACAGCCCGGCCCACCCCACCACAGCTTGGGAACCAGCAATCCACAGGGAGCAGTCCATGTCAAGTCGTCACGAGACAACCCTCCAGAAGAGAGTGCACTGCCGCCGAGTCACTTCGGTGGTGTTCAGTGGGCCTGTTCAGATCCAACATACACACAACACTGCCTATTAAGCCCCCCACTGACGATAATAATTGCTTAGCGTGAGTGAGCTCTCCCTCCGGAGGGCGCCACCATGTCCATCCAAGGAAGTACCCATGAATTTGTCGAAACCGACGACCGCGACAGAATCCAACCAAGGCCACAGACGTTGAGAGGTAATCAGAACTTGGGTCACCATGAGAGCAGGGCATGAAGTGCCACAGAATTTGAGACTATTGTATGCTGATTGATGAAGATGAAGATGATAAAGATAATGCTACAGATTTCCAGTCTAATCTAAGACTGTATGACAAGGCTGTACTCTATGCTTACTTTCATAATGTATCCCAGCGTAAAACCAGGCCCGTGAGACCGACACCTGCGGGGTTGGTCAGGAAATTTGGGCAGCACTCTCAGAGACGCACCCAAATAAGCTGATGAAATTCCACTGTGTTGATGAAATTCCCACGTGTTGATGAAATTTCGCTGTGTGGTCCCAGTTTTCCCCAACTGAGCCCGTAGCATCTCAACTTTGGAGCAGAAAGATCCCACAAATAAATGGCTCTGATAGGAATCGAACCAACGACCTCCCCGCCGTTGCCCACGACGATAAAAAAGGATGAATTGCTCTAATCTTGTCTATACAACTGCTTAATTTTTACATGAAGTAATAGTGTTGGTTTTGTAGTGAATACTGTACAAGTGTATGTTAATCAGTAATGCTGATTCTGGCATAAATGACGCTGATATTGTAGTGAACATTGCATAAAATGAAGGCATGGAAAATAATAGCGTGCTCCCTGTGTTGTGAAAACTTCGGAATATAAACACAAAGTACCAGAGGTCTGTTTTTCCCATCGGGTGTATACATGTCTTGAGTTCCTGGTCTGATGTTTTACAATGCATAATCTATACTTGAAGCAGCAAAAGATCTATTTTTCTATCGGGTGTTTAATGTTTGTAGATTTCCCTGGTCTGATGTGTACAATGCATAATCTATACTTGAAGCAGCAGAGTATTGCTTCAGAGGGGAACGTTCCAAAGTGACAGACGAACCACCAGGACCCCCAGAACGATGGCTTCAAGACACAAAACTGTGGACAGCCTCCCCATTTTTGAAATCCACCGTGGACAGTTCTCAGTAAAAGAGGGAGGAAGGGTGGAATTGGAGTGGCGCGGGGTGGGGGGGGGGGGGGGGGGGGGGTTGCAAGAGCCCCTTTGATTGCCAGTAAAACCAGGACGCACTTAATTCACGACCTCCCCCTTGTGGTGATTCTAACCCCCCTGAATTTCAGCTTGTCGTATGGTTATGCATGTGTCATTATTTGATAACTTTGTTGTGGATTGCATAGGATAGTCCATTTATCAGTTATTATTCTGATAACTCTGACGTTGATTGTATAGAATTGATAACACATATGACGGTGGTGATTCTTATGGCTGCGTGATTGTATAATGTGATTCACATTTGACGTCTGTTGTGATTCTGATAGCTCTGATGTGTTGTATGATGTGATTCACATTGGACAGTCTGGGGTGATTCTGTTTAGCTCTGGCGCTGATTGTATAATGTGATTCACATTGGACAGTCTGTGGTGATTCTGATAGCTCTGACGCTGATTGTATAGCGTGATTGATTTACGTGGGGTTATTTATTTCGGGGCGTAACGAATGTTTTCCATCATGATGATGCGGGTGATTCCAAGTATTCATGAACAAATACAACAAACATTCCAATGCTGATTCTGTGTATGGTTGGTACTGTTGTGAAAAACTATGATGACTATTGCTGTGGTTTGTTCTTTGGGGTCATTTTTGATTACGCTAATTAATGAATACGAATATAAACTTTGGCTAGTATGATTATCAATTTGGTTTCAGTATTTCGTTCCGTTAGTTGGCTGGTTAGATGAATGGTTTAATTTTGTTGTTCCTGTTGCTTTTGCTTTTGTTGTTGTTGTTGTTGTTGTTGTTGTTGTTGTTGTTGTTGTGTTGTGTTTTTGGCGGCGGTGGTGGTGGTGTTTTTTCAACAAGTTGTCAGGATTTGTTGCTGTCTGACCATCCAAGCACTTCACTGGCATTGCTCCCAAAGCCCTTCACCCCAGCCTCTGTTCACAGCTGCACCCAGCCTGTCCCATAGCAGTCATGGCACCGGCAACTGGCGGGGAGCAGTCAGTATCAAGTTGTCATGAGGCCACCTCCCTGGGGAAGCCCTGCACCGGTGCTGTGTCACTTGGGTGGTGTTAGGGCATGAAGTCCCGCAGAATTTGAGACTTTTTTATGCTGATTGATAAAGGTATTGCTACGGAGGGCTGTACTCTACACTTCCTTTCATAATGTATCCCAGCGTCAACCAGGCCCCAGAGGCGACACCTGCAGTATTGGTCAGGAAATTTGAGCAACACTCTCAGAGAGCATCCAATAAGCTGATGAATTCCACTGTGTTGATGAAATTCCACAGGGGTGGTCCCAGTCTTCCCAACTGAGCCCGTAGCATCTCAACTTTGGAGCAGAAAGATTCACAAATAAATGGCTCTGATAGGAATCGAACCCACGACCTCCCTGGGGTGTCCGCGACGATAAAAAAGGTTAAAATGCTCTGATATTTTCTCTACACTGCTTTAATTTTTTACATGAAGTATAGTGCGGGTTTTGTGTGAATACTGTACAATATGCAGGTTAATTAGAAATGCTGATTCTGGAATTAATGATGCTGATTTTGCATTGAACAAATTTCATAATGAAGACATGAAAAAATAGCGTGCTGGTTGTGTTGAGAATACTACGGATTACATACACAAAGCACCAGAGATCTGTTTTTCTATCGGGTGTATACATGTCTGTAGAGTTCCCGGTCTGATGTGTTTCAACGCATATCTCTACTTGAAGCAGCAGGTATTGCTTTAGAGGGGAAACGTTCCAAAGTGTACAGAAGAACCCCCGAACCCCCCGAACGATGGCTTCAAGATACATACTGTGGGGCAGCCTCCCCATCTTTGAAACCCACCCTGGACAGTTCTCAGTGAAAGAGGGAAGAAGGATCGGAATTGGGCGTGGTGGGAAGGGGGGGAGGGAGGGGGGAGGGAGGGTGGTGGGGGTGGGAGGAGGGTCTCAGGAGACCCTGATTGGGCCCGGAACCAGGACGCACATAATTCACGACCTCCCTTTGTGGTGATTCTATCCACTCTGAATTTGAGCTTAGCGTATGGTTTATTTCATGTGTCATTATTTTGATAACTTTGTTGTGGATTGCATAGGATAGTCCATCCGTAATTATTCTGATAACTCTGACGTTGATTGTATAGAAGTGAGGCACATTTGACGGTGGTGATTTTTAATGATGACGCTGATTTTTATTTATGTGATTCACATTTGACAGTCTGTGGTGATTCTGATAGCTCTGGCGCTGATTGTATAATGTGATTCACATTGGACAGTCTGTGGTGATTCTCATAGGTTGGCGCTGATTGTATAATGTGATTCACATGGACAGTCTGTGGTGATTCTGATAGCTCTGACGCTGATTGTATAATGTGATTCACATTGGACAGTCTGTGGTGATTCTGATAGCTCTGACGCTGTTGTATAATTTTGATTCAAAATTGGACAGTCTGTGGTGATTCTGATAGCTCTGACGCTGATTGTATAATGTGATTCACATTGGACAGTCTGTGGTGATTCTGATAGCTCTGACGTGATTGTATAATGTGATTCACATTGGACTGTCTGTGGTGATTCTGATAGCTTGACGCTGATTGTATGTGTGATTCACATTTGACAGTCTGTGGTGATTCTGATAGCTCTGACGCTGATTGTATGATGTGATTCACATTGGACAGTCTGTGGTGATTCTGATAGCTCTGACGCTGATTGTATGATGTGATTCACATTGGACAGTCTGTGGTGATTTGATAGCTCTGCGCTGTTGTATGATGTGATTCACATTGGACAGTCTGTGGTGATTCTGTAGCTCTGGGCGCTTTATTGTATGATGTGATTCAATTGGACAGTCTGTGGGATTCTGATAGCTCTGCGCTGATTGTATGATGTGATTCACATTGGACGTCTGTGGTGATTCTGATTTGCTCTGGCGCCCGATTGTATAATGTGATTCACTTTGACGTCTGTGGTGATTCTGATAGCTCTGACGCTGATTGTATGATGTGATTCACATTTGACAGTCTGTGGTATTCTGATAGCTCTGGCGCTGATTGTATAGCGTGATTGATTTTTCAGCTGGAGGGTTTTTTATTTTGGGGCGTAAAAGAATGTGTTCCACCATGATGATTTCTGGTGATTTCAAGTATTCATGAACAAATACAACAAACATTCCAATGCTGATTCTGTAGTATGGTTGGTACTGTTGTGATTAACTTTGATGACTCTATTGCTGTGGTTTTTTACATTGAGGTCATTTGATTACGCTAATTAATGATACTGAATAAAGTTGGCTCATGTGATTATCATTTGGTTTCAGTGTTTTGTTCAGTTGGTTGGTTTGGGTTTGACGGATGGTTTTATGTTGTTGTTGTTGTTCGGCGACGGTGGTGGTGGTGGTGGTGGTGGTGGTGGTGGTGGTGGTGGTGGTGGTGGTGGTGGTGGTGGTGGTGGTGGTGGTGGTGATGGCGTTTTGGGTTTTTTAAACCCGTTGGCTGGATGAGTTGCTGTCTTATCTTTCCCAAACCACTTCCTGGCATTGCTCCCAAAGCCCTTCACCCCAGCCCCCTGTTCACAGCTGCACCCTCATTTGGGATTGCTCCCAAAGCCCTTCACCCAGCCCCTGTTCACAGCTGCACCCTCACTGGCATTGCCCCCCAAAACCCTTCACCCCAGCCCCCTGTTCACAGTGCACCCCACTGGCATTGCTCCCAAGCCCTTCACCCAGCCCCTGTTCACAGCTGACCCAGCCTGTCCCATAGCAGTCCTGGCACCGACAACTGGCGGGGAGCAGTCAGTTTCAAGTTGTCATGAGGCAACCCACCTGAGAAGACCCCGCACCGGTTCTGTGTCCTTTTGGGGGGTGTTGAGTGGTGCCTGTTGTGATCCAACACACACACACACACAACCCCACTCACACACACACACACACACACACACACACACACACACACACACGGCGCGCGCACACTCATGCATACACACACACACACACACACACAACACAAACACACACAACACACACACAAACCACCACACACACACACACACACACACACACACACACACAACGCACGCACGCACGCACGTACGCACGCACGCGCGCGCGCACACACACACACGCACGCACGCACGCACGCACGCACGCACGCACGCACGCACGCACGCACGCACGCACGCACACACACACACACACACACACACACTAATACTGCTTACGATATAAAATATACATACCGCCCCACCACATCCTCATTCTGCTCCCCCAACAGCCCCATTTCCCCACTTCCCTGTCCCCAGTTACATTGCTTCCACTCCCCCTCCCCATCCATCCTCCCTTTCCCCTGTCCCCACCTCCCCTTTATCTTTCCCCTCCTCCCCTTTTCCTTTCCCATGCGCCTAATTCTTTCCATCTTCCACCTTCCCCCCTTCCCTATTCAACATCCTCGAGTTTTTCCCCGTCCCCACCTCCCCCATTCCCATTTCCCTCCTCTCCTATCCCCCATTTAATCTGTTCATCTCTCCATCCCCCGCCTTAGTCTGTTCATCTCTCCATCCCCCGCCTTAGTCTGTTCATCTCTCCATCCCCCGCCTTAGTCTGTTCATCTCTCCATCCCCTGCCTTAGTCTGTTCATCTCTCCATCCCCCGCCTTAGTCTGTTCATCTCTCCATCCCCCGCCTTAGTCTGTTCATCTCTCCATCCCCCGCCTTAGTCTGTTCATCTCTCCATCCCCTGCCTTAGTCTGTTCATCTCTCCACCCCCCGCCTTAGTCTGTTCATCTCTCCATCCCCCGCCTTAGTCTGTTCATCTCTCCATCCCCTGTCTTAGTCTGTTCATCTCTCCATCCCCCGCCTTAGTCTGTTCATCTCTCCATCCCCTGTCTTAGTCTGTTCATCTCTCCATCCCACACCTTAGTCTGTTCATCTCTCCATCCCCCGCCTTAGTCTGTTCATCTCTCCATCCCCCGCCTTAGTCTGTTCATCTCTCCATCCCCGCCTTAGTCTGTTCATCTCTCCATCCCTCGCCTTAGTCTGTTCATCTCTCCATCCCCCGCCTTAGTCTGTTCATCTCTCCATCCCTCGCCTTAGTCTGTTCATCTCTCCATCCCCCGCCTTAGTCTGTTCATCTCTCCATCCCCTGTCTTAGTCTGTTCATCTCTCCATCCCCTGTCTTAGTCTGTTCATCTCTCCATCCCCCGCCTTAGTCTGTTCATCTCTCCATCCCCCGCCTTTGTTCATCTCTCCATCCCTCGCCTTAGTCTGTTCATCTCTCCATCCCCCGCCTTAGTCTTTTTTTTTGTTTTTTTTTTTCTTCTTTTTTTTCTTTTTTTTTCTTTTTTTTTTTTGGGGGGGGGGGTTGTTTTGCTGTCCCAACCTCTGCTCCACTTCAGAGGCAGTGCACCCACTCCGCTCATTCCGATATCCCGTCCACAGCCACAGCGCGGTCAGCCCCGCCGCAGCCCCGGCACCGGCAATCCACAGGGAGCAGTCAATGTCAAGTCGTCAAGAGGCAACAACCCAGAGGAGACACTGCACTGCTGCCGAGTCACTTCGGTGGTGTTCAGTGGCGCCTGTTCTGATCTAACATACGCAGGACACCACCTACTAAGCCCCCTGCTGACGACAATAATTGCTTAGTCGCGGAGCCGGCGCGAGTGAGCTCTCCCTCCGGAGGGCGCCGCCACGTCCGTCCAACGACAGAACCCATGGACTTGCCGATCCCGGTGACCCCGACGGAACCAAACCAGGACCACAGACGTGGAGAGACATCGAAATTGAGGTCACCATGAGAGTAGGGCATGAAAGGCCACAGAATTTGAAACATTTTGCGTGCGTGCGTGCGTGCGTGCGTGCGTGCGTGCGTGCTTGCTTTGCGTGCGTGCGTGCGTGCATGCGTGCGTGCATGTGTGTGTGTGTGTGTGTGTGTGTGTGTGTGTGTGTGTGTGTGTGTTGTGTGTGTGTGTGTGTGTGTGTGTGTGTGTGTGTGTGTGTGGTGTGTGTGCTTGCCTGCGTGTGCATGCTTGCTGCGTGTCTGCGTGCATGCGTACATGCGTACGTCGAATGTGCTTGCGTGCTTGCGTGCGTGCGTGTGCGTGCGTTTATGTGTGTGTGTGTGTGTGTGTGTGTGTGTGTGTGTGTGTGTGTGTGTGTGTGTGTGTTGTGTGTGTGTGTGTGTGTGTGTGTGTGTGTGTGTGTGTGTGGATGTGTGTCTTATATGTGTTTGTAGTACTTATCACAATGCTCTATTTACTTCTTTACGTATCACATCTTTTCTACTACTGCTACTACTACTATTACTACTACTGCCTCGGAAAAATGAACAGAATCCAGCTGATTTCATCAGTAGACACCCCACAAACATTCCAAAATGGGAAAAACTTATCAGAACAGTATATCAAGTATGTAGCAAAAAACTGTGTTCCCAAAGCAATGACTGAAGATGAAGTCAAAAATGCTGCCAGAGGTGATCAACTCTACAGAAAGTAATGTCAGCGGTACAGAGTGGAAAATTGTATGATCGTGACATCCAGGAATATGTCTGCTTCAAAGGTGAAGACTGGACAATGGTATGATCGTGACATCCAGGAATATGCCAGCTTCCAAGGTGAAGACTGGACAATGGTTATGATCGTGACATCCAGGAATATGCCAGCTTCCAAGGTGAAGACTGGACAATGGTATGATCGTGACATCCAGGAATATGCCAGCTTCCAAGGTGAAGACTGGACAATGGTTTGATCGTGACATCCAGGAATATGTCAGCTTCAAAGGTGAAGATTGGAAAATGGTATGATCGCGACATCCAGGAATATGCCAGCTTCCAAGTGAAGACTGGACAATGGTATGATCGTGACATCCAGGAATATGTCAGCTTCAAAGGTGAAGACTGGAAAACGGTATGATCGTGACATCCAGAATATGCCAGCTTCCAAGGTGAAGACTGGACAATGGTTATGATCGTGACATCCAGGAATATGCCAGCTTCAAAGGTGAAATATCTGTACATGATGGACTGATACTTCGTGGACACAGACTCATCATACCAGTGGCACTACAAAACAAAGTTATCGCCATAGCTCATCAGTCACATCAGGGAATTGTGAAAATAAAACAGCTTGTGCAGAGAAAATCTGGTTCCCTGGCATCGACAAGCTTGTTGAATCAACTGTCAAATCTTGCATACCATGTCAGGCGTCCTACTCTGGTCCCGTCCAGCGAGAACCAGTGATTCCTACGTCTTTACCTGCAGAACCATGGCCATCCTTAGCCATTGACTTTGCTGGTCCATTTCCCAGTGGTGACTACTGTTTGGTTGTCATTGATCACTACAGCAGGTATCCAGAAGTTGAAATTGTCCCTTCAACACATTCAGCAAAACACTCATCTCCAAACCACAGGAAATTGTTGCACGCCAGGGCACCCAAAGACTGTTCAAACTGACAGTGGACCCTCCTTTCAGGGAAATGGATTCTCCCTGTTCCTTGAAGAACATGGAATCAAACACAGGAAGATTACCCCCAAATGGCCCGAAGCAAATGGAGACGTCGAACGCTTTATGGCACCCTGAACAAGAACATTCATGCATCATGTGCTAATAACCAGAACTGGAAGTCTCAGCTGAACACTTTCCTCACGCTTTACAGAGGCACGCCACACAGTGCAACTGATATCAGTCCGTTTGAAAGCATGTATGGAAGGATAATGAACACTGGACTACCTGGTCCTACCACTGTTCATTCCAAATCTCAGCGTTTCCTGCAAGATCGCATGTTTCACAATGACTTTCGCAGCAGAGCAAACTGACTGACTATGCCAACACCAAAAGACATACCAAACCTACCAATCTCACAGTAGGTGATCATGTTCTTGTCAAGCAGTCAAAGACAAATAAACTCACTCCTCCGTGTGATCCTAAACCTTTGACTACCATCCACAGAAAAGAAAGCATGGTCACAGCACAGAGGGGTTTTCCCCGAGAATTGTCAGAAATTCATCGTTCTTCAAAGCGCACCCCTCCTTTTTCTTCTGTGGAGGAGAAGGAAAGTGATGAAGATGATGACAGTGAATAGTGAGGAGAAGGAAAGTGATGAAGATGATGACAGTGAACAGTGAGGAGAAGGAAAGTGATGAAGATGATGACAGTGAATAGTGAGGAGAAGGACAGTGATGAAGATGATGACAGTGAATAGTGAGGAGAAGGAAAGTGATGAAGATGATGACAGTGAGGAGAAGGACAGTGATGAAGATGATGACAGTGAACAGTGAGGAGAAGGAAAGTGATGAAGATGATGACAGTGAACAGTGAGGAGAAGGAAAGTGATGAAGATGATGACAGTGAACAGTGAGGAGAAGGAAAGTGATGAAGATGATGACAGTGAACAGTGAGGAGAAGGAAAGTGATGAAGATGATGACAGTGAACTACCCACGGAGATGCGTCAGCAGGCAACTGACGATGGAACATCAAAACTTCCACCATCGACTGCCAGAAGGTCTACAATGAGAACATCTCCAATCAAGGACAAAACTCATACTTTCCTGCCTGAGCAGATTGAAGACCACTCCATGGACTATGATTCCCAGCCATGTGTGACCATATCAGGACGACGTGTGAAGACCACTCCATGGACTATGATTCCCAGCCATGTGTGACCATATCAGGACGACGTGTGAAGACCACTCCACGGACTTTGATTCCCAGCCATGTGTGACCAAATCAGGACGACGTTGTGAAGACCACTCCATGGCCTATGATTCCCAGCCATGTGTGACCAGATCAGGACGACATGTGAAGACACCACAGAGACTTGATGTATAAAGAAATCAAGTATTCAAAAAGACAGACATGTGAAAACTAAACAAGTCAAATTATTCAGACATATGGACAAGTGAAAACAGTATTTTATTATTTTGGCGAAAGGACATTTGAATTGACTTCTAAAAGACCCTTTTAAAGGATAATCTGAAAAATTGTAATTAAAAAACAAACTTAAGAAAAACAAATGTTTTCTCAAGTTAAGATTTTATCTAAAAGGTGGGGAGGAATGTAGTGTCGGTGTTCTCATTTTTATAATGGATGCTGTTCCTCTAACCACATTTGAATATGCCCCGAACTGGTGTAACAGCCCATTCATACCCCCCCCCCCCCCCGGAACTTACCCTGGGGTAAGTCTGGGCTAGCCTGCTTTTA
>CM031613.1:54088037-54090537 GCA_018398815.1 Conus ventricosus | reverse complement strand
GGATTCAAGTATTGTAATCTAAGACAAGGTAGTGTCTTACTGTATGTTTCCAAGATAGTTAAATACTAGGCTTGGCTTGCTTCCAAGATAGTTAATTTCTAGGCTTGGCATTTCAGCCCCAGGTACTCATTTCGCACGATTGCCTATAATTCGCTCTCATATTGGGTCAGGGGGCTAGGCGTCTTATAAAAACTAATTCCGTTGTCCCCAAATAATATTATCATTCTAGGATTTTGCTATTACGTCACTCGTGTCGGTTTAAACCCCCAGTTTGGCTGTCGTTGTAGTAAAATCTTGTTAAAAAAAAAAAAAGAGAAGTTATAATGGCGGACGAAAAGAACACCCCCATTGAACAACTTGTGAGCGTCGCTCGGGGATTTAGGCTATTCGGGAGAAGAGTTGCGAGCCATTCGTTGAAACCCAACAAAAAAATTTGGGAAAAAGATGAGCGAGCGGAAAGACGACGTTTTCGCAGTAGAAATGCAGAGCAGGAAAAGGCTAAAGAAGCACAGGAAAACAGAAAGATTAAGGAAACAATTAGAGTTAGAAAGGTGAGAATACAAAGGGAGACCACCGATGAGGGTAGTTCAGTTTCCAGTGACCCTGTGCGCAGTTATGCCCCCGACCAAAGTTGCCAAAATTCTCTGAAGGAACAGATTCGAATGATGCATACATCAGTCGTTTTGAAACGTTTGCTACCCGTCAGGTTGGCCTTCAGAAGAGTGGGCATCATTTTGTCAGGTATTGACGGGTAAGGCTTTAAAGTTTTTTACTGCATTACCAGTCCAACAATTGATTTTGGGCTGTAAAGGGAAATCTTTGATGAAAAGGGGTTTTACCTCACAGAGGAGGGGTTCAGGGAAAAAATTTCGTTAGTTGTTACAAGCAGGTTTAAAGTTTCACCAGTTTGGGCGCGTTTGATCCTATTTGAGAAGTGGTTAGAGATGAGTGGTACGAAAAAGGAGTTTGCTGAGTTGAAAAAAGCGGTTATGAAGGAAAAGTTTTGTCAGGTTGCGGGCCCGAGTTAAACCTCATTTGAAAGAGAGACAGCCAGAGAAGCAGGAGAGTTGTGAAGTTAGCAGGGTGTATAGGGGGCACGTTTGGGCATAAAGGGGAAAGGGGAAACAGGGGCCAGGACAGGTTTAGAAGAGTGAAGGGATAGGGGGTTTTCTGACATTTTTGAAACCCAGTGGTGGGGAGAAAGGAGGCAAAGGGACAATAGGGTTTCATTTGTCCAAAAAGGGAATGTGGCGAGGGATTGTGCTGAGGTTCCAGAAGGCGCAGCCTTGCAAGGGTGGATAGGGTCGCCCCGGGGACGACCTGCGTGGGGAAACCAAAAGGGGTCCAAATTAAGAGGGTTTAAATGCGGTATGGCTAGCAGGACGGCAGTCAGTGTCGGGATGGGGGCACTAGGCTGAGTGGTTATTACCGTGGGAAAAAGTGTGGATTTGGGGCAGAGGGTTTAAAGTGTTACGAGACAAGGTTGTTCATGTGGTGTAGTAAGAAAAAACGCTGGTCGAGGAAGGGGATTTGACAGGGCAAATCCAGACCTGTACTCTAATCGATGGCACTGTGAGGGAGTTTCAGTTGCTAAGATAGAAGTACGCACCCCTTACTTCTCAGGCGAGTTCTCTGCGCTGGTGATGGAGAAACCCCTTCATGATTTAATCATTGGAAATATTCCAGGTGCAAGGGATCCAGGGGATCCTGAGTTGTTGACTGCTACAGGGGCAGCAGTTCAAACAAGGAGCAAGAAGGAGGAAAAGGTTGATAAACCGTTAGTCGTTCCAGCAAGGAAGTCAGGCATAGATGTGTCACCTGATGAGTTTAGGGCAGCGCAGGAACAAGACCCTTCGCTCATGAAGTCTTGGGAGTTGGCAAGAGGTGGAGAGAAACAGGTGGTTAGAGGAGGTGAGACAGAATTTCTTGTGAAAGGCGGGCTGCTGTACCGAGTGTTCACCAAGGGGAAGACAGGTAAGGTGACCACTCAGTTAGAGGTACCAGCAGGTTATCGTGACACTGTCATGTCAGTGGGTCACGAGTCGCTCATGGCGGGTCATCTCGGCACAGCAAAACAGCTGACCGAATCTTTGATGACTTTCATTGGCCAGGAGCAATGGCAGACATAAAGCGTTTCTGCATGTCATGTGATGTGTGTCAAAGGTCAGCCACAAGAGGGGTGAAGAGGAAGGGCGCCTATTAAACATCCCCCTTTAATTGACACACCATTCAGGAGGGTGGCTGTGATCTGATCGGCCCAATCTCGCCCTGTTCCAAAGGTGGGCACAGGTATGAGACATGTAAGGTTGCAAAGGAAAGTTTGCAGAAGGCTAGGGTCGGGCAGAAGAAGCAATATGACAGAAAGGTGAGGAAGCAATCCCTCAAGGTGGGAGATCAAGTTCTGTTACTGCTTCCCACGGATCACAACAAGCTGCTGATGCATTGGAAAGGACATTCACCATCACTGAAAAGGTAGATCAGGATTTACCGAATTGAGGTG
>CM031613.1:54078037-54080537 GCA_018398815.1 Conus ventricosus | reverse complement strand
ATTTTGTGCCAATAGTTCGACACATCACGATTTTATGGAAACGAGTTGGAATTGGAATCGTGGGATGTCGGACTATCGCTACTTTTTCTTACAGTGTCGGATTATCGAAACATCTGAACGTGGGGAGTCGGACTACCGATGTGTCGGACTATCGAAACGTCGGACTACCGGGCCCAGCCCAGATTAAAGAAGAGTCACTCTCATTCTATAAGAGAGAAAGAGAAGTGGAGAGACGGACGGACTGGCAGACAAATAGACAGACAAGCAGACAGACGGGCCGACACACCGACAGACAAACTGATCCTGGTTCATCTCCCAGTGTTACCAGTCCACACTGCAACAGACTATTCCATGCGAGGATCAGTCTGATCAGCCATCTTCATACACACACACCACCCAGTGACAGCAGAAAGTTGTGGAGAGAACTGTAATATGCCGCTTCTAACTCACCTTCGCCCTCAAACCAGTTTTCGGGCGAAAGTGACCTAGAAGCGGCATATTACAGTTCTCTGACAAGTAAGACTTCAATAACCAAAAAATAACGATTATCTACAAACAGACATACTGTGTAGGGTTATCCGTTTTCAATACTAATTTACTAAACTTTTCAGATTTTAGTTTTTGTTTAATCCTATGTTTTTCCTGATCATTTTCAATAACATCATTTTCGCGCAAACATTCTTCAAATGAGTCTCTGTCTTTCATGTGAAATAACACTACAGTCTTTAACTGTTCTCTAAAGTCTTTTAAAACTGAGTTATATTTTTGACATAAAATCCACACACTTATCCCAGCATGTCTTCCGCTGAAAGCTAGTTTCGACAAAGTGTTTCTCTTTTTTAACTATGTCTCTTTCTGCTGAACAGTCATCTATAATAAATAGCGCCTGCGTTCCTTCAAACAGTCTATAAAACTGTTCTAAACACTCACTCAGTTTATTGCTAGGATTAACTAAAAATATGTTATCATTTTGTCCATATAAACCTTCTATCATGATATGCTTTGTTCCATTTAAGTGTGGGCAGAAAATCACAATGTGATCAAAATTATAGCGATAAACTGTTTGTAATAGGTCGAGGACAAATATTGTTTTTCCACAACCAGTCTGCCCACAAATTAATGAACAATGAGGGGTTTTTGTCATAAAGTTTAACTGCTCCATAGTTTTATAACAGAACTTAATCTAATCCGGTTATTGTTTTTATCATGCCCTCTGTTAAAACTTGTTCAGTATAATAAAATCCTATAAGGTCTAAATGTGTAAGATTAATCCAATTCAGTGCTGTAAGATTGTTTCTATTTAGACTAATATTGATTTTGTTGCTTGTTGTTATGACCTTAATATCCTCACCATTGTGAAGAATGACAACAGTAACTTTAGACTGTCAACGTCTAAGTTTTGCCAGCTAATTAGAATTCCTTTAAAAAGGACGTCACTAACGCCCACAAACCCATCCCTCTCCTTATCTTTTAAGACAGAAATTTCAAATATCATTGTGAACGTGTCCCCTAATTTCATTTGCGGCATGAACTGTAATTTTGTAGAAGCATCTTTTAAAACCGTTTCTCTTCTGTGGAGGATGTACTGTTTTTTCCCATACGGCTTTATTTCAATCTCTTTCCGACTATTGTCATCTGGCATAAGACTTACATGTAAAGGGCCAGAGTTATAATGCTTTTCTGAAACTTTTTTGACGGCCAAAAAATGTAAATGGGCTTATGAATTCAAATTTTATGTCCCATTCTAAATATGGTTCCAAGTGCCATTTGAGGTCAGGTTTTCGAACTATTTTATATTCATACTGACCAACATTATTTGCTTCTAGATTGCGCAGTTGTTCTAGTTTAGGAAACTTTTTGTTGTCGCCAACCTCTTTGCGTTTATAATCACCATCTTTAGTGTACTCAAGCCCATACAAAGTGCTATCTCACCGTTCTGTTCAAAGTCTGTAACGTCTGCAAGGTCTTTTTAATTCTAAGGTTTATACACCTCACAGGCGCTAATGTAACTCCTGGTTCTTCTGGCCCCCGCGACATTATTTTTTAGAACAACTTATTATTTTATTTCCAAAACAATGTGTAGGTTATCACATTTCACAACTTTCCCGCTTTGTCTGCAATTTTTATATTAAATGATCCAACCCTCCCACAAACTAATCTTTTAAACTGTAAATTAGGGAATTGTATAATTTCATAATCGCAATATGCAGCTTTCCCTGACGGAAGAGCTCTTAAAACAGTTGAGGGCCTTCCATCATATAAGTTTTCATCAGTGCTCAGCTCTTCTAAATGAACATAGAGTAATGAATGTAATGCAAGATTGAGCGGATTTCCCCCTTAAAGTAGTTTCGTTTGGCGCAACAACAAATCTTTTAGTGACCTGAGTGTCAACTTCAAAGCCTAACATTTTAGCTAGCTCTTTATCAAATAAGTAATCTGTTCTCAGGTTTGAATGTTATATTGTTTTAGATGCTGTGTTGGGAAGGAAAAAATTTTTTTT
>CM031613.1:54062472-54066479 GCA_018398815.1 Conus ventricosus | reverse complement strand
TCTCCCGTGTGGTGGCGTGGTTGTGTGTGTGTGTGTTGTGTGTGTGTGTGTTGGAATGTGGGTTCACCTCAGTGGCATTACTCCCTCGCCGCTCATTCCGACTCCTCATCCACAGCCACAGCCCGGCCCAGCCCACCACAGCTTGGGAACCAGCAATCCACAGGGAGCAGTCAATGTCAAGTCGTCACGGCACAACCCTCCAGAAGAGAGTGCACTGCCGCCGAGTCACTTCGGTGGTGTTCAGTGGTGCCTGTTCAGATCCATCATACACACAGCACTGCCTATTAAGCCCCCTACTGACGACAATAATTGCTTACCGTAAGTGAGCTCTCCCTCCGGAGGGCGCCACCATGTCCACCCAACATACACACAGCACTGCCTATTAAGCCCCCTACTGACGACAGTAATTGCTTACCGTGAGTGAGCTCTCCCTCCAGAGGGCGCCACCATGTCCATCCAAGGACAGTGCCCATGAATTTGTCGAAACCGACGACCGCAACAGAATCCAACCAAGGCCACAGACGTAGAGAGGTAATCAGAACTTAGGTTACCATGAGAGCAGGGCATGAAGTGCCACAGAATTTGAGACTATTGTATGCTGATTGATGAAGATAACGCTACGGATTTCCAATCTGGTCTAAGACTGCATGACAAGGCGGTACTGTATGTTTACTTTCATAATGTATCCCGCGTCAACCAGGCCCGAGACGTACAGACACCTGCAGTGTTGGTCAAGAAATTTGAGCAACACTCTCAGAGACGCATCCATTAAATGATGAAACTCCACTGTGTGGTCCCAGTCTTCCCAGCTGAGCCGTAGCAAAGTCAACTGTGGAGAACAACAATCCCATGAATAAAGGGCTCTGACAGGAATCGAACCCACGACCTCCCAGCCGGGTTTTCGTCACGCCAAAAAAAGGATTAATTGCTCTATATTTTTTTCTACACTGCTTAATTTGTACATGAAGTAATAGTGCTGGTTTTGTAGTGAATACTGTATAATGTGTACATGAATTAAGAATGCTGATTTTGGAATCAATAACGCTGATTTGGGAATTAATCATGCTGATTTTGGAATTAATAATGCTGATTTTGTAGTACAAATTGCATAATGAAGACATGAAATAATAGCGTGCTTGTTTTGTTGTGAATACCTACGGAATATGTACCAAAAATACCAGAGATCTATTTTTCTATCGGGTGTATACATGTTTGTAGAGTTCCTGGTCTGATGTATACAATGCATAATCTATACTTGAAGCAGCAGAGTATTGCTTCAGAGGGGAACGTTCCAAAGTGTACAGACGAACCACCAGAACCACCAGAACGATGGCTTCAAGACACATACGGTGGACACCTCCCCATCTTTGAAACCCACCGCTGGACAGTTCTCAGTGAAAGTGGGAGGAAGGGTCGGAATTGTGCGGAAGGAGGGGGGGGGGGGGGGGGGGAGAAGGGTGCAGGAGGCACCTATTGCCAATGAACCAGGACGCACACAATTCACGACCTCCCCCTCCAAAAATCCCATCCCTGGACAGTTAGCTTTGGTGTATATTTGTGGTGATTCTAACAACTGAATTTGAGCTTGTCGTATGGTTTATGCATGTGTGGTTATTCTGATAACTTTGATGTTGATTGCATACTCTAGCACATACATCTGTAATTATTCTGATAACTTTGATGTTGATTGCATACGATAGTACATACATCTGTAATTATTCTGTCAACTCCGAGGTTCATTGCATAGTATGGTCCATTTATCAGTGATTATTCTGATAACTCTGACGTTGATTGTATAGAATTGGTGACACATTTGACGTTGCTGATTCTAATGGCTGACGCTGATTGTATGATGTGATTCACATTTGACAGTCTGTGGTGATTCTGATAGCTCTGGCGCTGTTTGTACAATGTGATTTGCAGCTGTATGCCCATAGGTGTTGACTGAATAATCATGGTTCAAATCATTTTGACAATACAGGCGAAGAACAATGGAAAGAAAAGGGGTTAGTTTCCGCCACAGATACAAACAGATTACAAGACAAAGCGCAATGCATCTCAACCTCTTGGGTCTTCTTCCGGCAAAAAAAACAAACAACAGTTATGACAGTGAAAGCAAAGAACGATAAACTAGTTATCTTCTCATATTCGGTGCAAAATTCGGTGCAATATATATTAGAATTCTTTCTTTGTATGGGCACACACACAGTGTGAATAATGATCAAGATCAAACGTGCACACAAATATCAAGCAAAGTTATAAAACACATCACATGCATTCCCATCTGAAATTCATCAGGTCATGGCACTCAGAGAAAGTAAATCATACAGACTAATTTTCTCAAAACATACTTTGTCTATGGCACATTTTTTACTAGAACCATTTTAGTTTTGTTTATGTAATGTTCTTAATCTTTCAGTACTTCTGTTCAGTCAGTAGGTATGTCCAGACAATGTTGCCATTTGACCAAGACACTTAGATTAAAAACTTCATCAGTTTCCATCTAATATAATAATAAACGCCTGTTGCTTTTGTAACGCTACAGAATTTATGAATCGCTACAGTTCTGTCATTGTTATTGTTTCTGTCTGATTCTATTCTGTTATCAATGCTTCTCATTTCTATCTCCCTTTCTGTCTAATTCTATTCTGTTATCAATGCTTCTCATTTCTATCTCCTTTTCTGTCTAATTCTATTCTGTTATCAATGCTTCTCATTTCTATCTCCTTTTCTCTGTGTAGTCTTCAACCTGCAGCACGCACCTTATGTCATTCAGAACACTGACCTGGATTCCCAGCTTCTCTGATGACGCATGGCGGTTAACAAAAGTGTCATTGTCATGGAGAACATTCTAAATTAAACTATATTACTCTGCATCCATTTCTTGTAAAAGAACTATTTCTTCCCATTTAAGTTTTTCATTATTAGAAAATAGGCTCGGTAGCTAAATCTGTACTTTTGTTTGTAAGTCTATATGTTTGCCCAACGTTTAAATATGTTTGGAAGAAAAAACACGCATGTTAAAACATGGTTGTATTGTTGCTTTCTACAAATCTGTCACGTCCTTATTCATTAAGTTTATTTCGGGACGTAACAATGCGTTCCATCATAATGGAATAATGATGATTCTAAGTATTTATAACAAGAAATACAACAAACATTCCAATGCTGATTCTGTGGTATGGTTCCTAGCGCTGTGGTAAATCTCAGGACTTTATTGCTGTGGTTTATACATTTGTGGTAATTTTCATTTTGTTAGGTGATACATACTAAATAAACTGTCGTTCGTGTGGATATCAATTTGGTTTTAGTTTTTTTTTTCGGTTGGTTGATTTGTTTATGGTTCATTTGTGTTGTCGTTGGTGGTGGTGCTGATGGTGGTGGTAATGGTGTGTGGGGGTGGGGGATGGTGTGATGGTGGTGATGGTGGGTTTTTTTCTTTGACCAGTTAGCTGGATTTGTTGATGTCTCATCTTCCAATCCACTTCACTGGCATTGCTCCCAAAGCCCTTCACCCCAGCCCCCTGTTCACAGCTGCACCCTCACTGGCATTGCTCCCAAAGCCCTTCATCCCAGCCCCCTGTTCACAGCTGAACCCTCACTGGCATTGCTCCCAAAGCGCTTCACCCCAGCCCCCTGTTCACAGCTGCACCCTCACTGGCATTGCTCCCAAAGCCCTTCAGCCCAGCCCCCTGTTCACAGCTGCACCCTCACTGGCATTGCTCCCAAAGCCCTTCATCCCAGCCCCTGTTCACAGCTGCACCCCAGCCTGTCCCATAGCAGTCCTGGCACCGACAACTGGCGGGGAGCAGTCAGTATCAAGTTGTCATGAGGCAACCTACCTGTGAAGACCCTGCACCGGTGCTGTGTCACTTGGGTGGTGTTGAGTGGTGCCTGTTGTGATCCAACACACACACACACACACACACACACACACACACACACACACACACACACACACAACAACACACAACACACACAACATACACACACGCACGCACGCACGC
>CM031613.1:54039972-54049972 GCA_018398815.1 Conus ventricosus | reverse complement strand
TCATGGAGATCGATGTGTATGGATCACAGATCATGGAGATCGATGTGGAGAGATCACAGATCATGGAGATCGACGTGGAAAGATCACAGATCATGGAGATCGATGTGTATGGATCACAGATCATGGAGATCGATGTGGAGAGATCACAGATCATGGAGATCGATGTGAAGAGATCACATATTCATGGAGATCGATGTGGAGAGATCACAGATCATGGAGAGCGATGTGGAGAGATCACATATTAGAGATCGATGTGGAGAGATCACATATAGAGATCGATGTGGAGAGATCACCGATCATGGACATCGATTTGGAGAGATCACAGATCATGGAGATCTATGTGGAGAGATCACAGATCATGGAGATCGATGTGGAGAGATCACAGATCATGGAGATCGATGTGGAGAGATCACAGATCATGGAGATCGATGTGGAGAGATCACAGATCATGGAGATCGATGTGGAGAGATCACAGATCATGGAGATCGATGTGGAGAGAGTGTCGGGACTGCAAATGAGATGCTGCTGCCACAGCGGGAAGTGACAGATCACTGCACATGGCATCGTCGCCACAGGCCGACGCCACCACTCCGTGATGCACATGGCATCGTCGCCACAGGCCGACGCCACCACTCCGTGATGCACATGGCATCGTCGCCACAGGCCGACGCCACCACTCCGTGATGCAAATGGCATCGTCGCCACAGGCCGACGCCACCACTCCGTGATGCACATGGCATCGTCGCCACAGGCCGACGCCACCACTTCGTGATGCACATGGCATCGTCGCCACAGGCCGACGCCACCACTCCGTGATGGACATGACACCGATGTCATTGCATATGTATATGCATGTGAAAGTGTTATTTGGTTCCTATTGGCTTCAGTAACATATTTTGATACGTTAGAACAACAAATGCGTGTATGCATATGAAAGTGTTTTTTGGTGCACATTGGATTCACCAACATATTATGAAAAATTACAACAAAGAATATGTGTACGCATATGAAAGTGTTAATTGGTACATATCAGCTCCAGTAACATATTTTGATAAGTTAGAAACGAAAAATAATTTCTTTGAAATGGATGCATGTGAATTAAGAAAAACGTAATGGCATTATCATAAAACTTAAAGTCTGTATACAAAATAAGGGTTCGTGCATACGTTTCATTTTAAAGGAAGTAGTCAAGAAGAACTATTTGAATTAATAGCTCGTCAGAATTCAGAAAACAGCTTGTCTTTTAATACCCGGTGTTTTTCTTATAATGTTTCCATGGAAACAAGCAATCATAGGTTTACCTTAAGATGTATATTCGCACTGTTTCACACACACACACACACACACACACACACACACACACACACACACACACACACACACACGCACACACACCACGCACGCACGCACGCACGCACGCACGCACGCACGCACGCACGCACGCACGCACGCACGCCACCACACACACACACACACACACACACACACACAGCGCGCCTATAGAAAAATCTTTCAAAAATCTTTTGAAAGAGTCAACAGTCAGTTCTGAGACATCAGCGAAGGTGGCCTTGATATCTCCTCAAGCTTGGGAAAGAAACAGGGCACATTTTGATCTTGACCACACTGATGTGAGCAAAACTGACCAACCAAATATTTTATCTTATTCTGTAAAGATGCATACAAGAGAAATATCCTCAATGTCTCAAAGTTTACACAGATTGTTTAGTGTCGTCTAATAATCAGTCAGGTTCTGCCTTTGTTATTACTATCACAAACCGTTGAAAGATATGTTCCATCGGAAACGGCAGATCAATATTTGTCGCCGAAATGATAGCTGTTATTATGGCGTTGTCACATTTAATTGACTTGCCACAATCAATATTCAAAGTAGTTATTTGTGTGGACCCAATGTCTGTTCTGCAAACCACAAAATTTCCAAATACCATTTCAAACAACTTTCTTGTCAATGAAATATGCCAATCTTTTTCATGTTTTGATATATTAAGGAACTGATGTCACCTTCTGTTGGATGCCATCGCATTGTGGTATTTGGGGTAATGAGCTAGCTGATAGATGCGCAAAGAGAGGAGCCAGAAATGAAACGTGAGCCACAGTATTGAATATATCCTTTTCTTTACCTGAAGTCAATCAATATATTAAAGCAAACCGTCTGGTGCCGATTCAGAAAATACTACAAAATACGTTGCTTGGCGTGGCTGATGAAAATACTCATTTAATTTCTTATGAACATGTAAACAGCGTTTCTCATTTACAAGTGAAAATATGTACCAATACAGACATTTCATTTCAATATATTATAGTTCAAAACTTGATGCCTGAAAAACTAAATATACGAACGAAGCAAAATGTATTTGTGGTTTGGAATAGAAAAAGGGATCGTTATAAATAGAAAAACTGTGGTTAAAAACATTATGAATGGAGGACTTGGTACGCCAAGAATAAAAGGATATATATTTGCATTAAAACTTGAATGGATTAGAAAAGTAAGAATATCGTCTCACAAGTGGAAAAGTGTTACTTTGCCAAGTTGTCCAAAAATGTATCAACTAGAAAAACATGGTTGTCGCTGATTCAGTTTCGGAGGCCTCACTAGCACCTACTTCTCGTTCAACCATGAGTTCTACCAGCAGAAACAAGGAGCTCCCATGGGTTCGCCAGTGGTAGCCAATCTGTACATGGAACATTTTTGAAAAAGTAGCCCTTGAGACCGCTGTCAACCCTCCCTGCATGTGGTACCGCTATGTGGATGACACCATGACCCGCATACAGGAGACAGAGGTTGACAGCTTCACCACTCACCTGAATTCCATCGATGACAGTATCCAGTTCACTTCAGAAACTGAAGCAGAAGGGAAGATCCTGTTCCTAGACACTCTCATCACCCGAACCCATGACGACAGGGTGGAGACCAGTGTCTATAGGAAGCCCACCCACACTGATCAATATGTGAACTTTCACTCCAACCACCCCTCCAACACAAGAGATCTGTTGTCAACAGCCTCATGCACAGAGGCTCTGTACTGTGTTCCACTAAGGAGGAAGAGCTGAAAGAAGAACACATCAAGACTGTCCTTTCCGCTAATGGATGCCCTGCATGGATGTGGGACAACACTCGAGTTCCCTACCTTTTTCTACAGATACGGACAGTGTGAAAGTGGGGATCCCTATATTAAAGGAGTTTCAGAGCGTCTAGCCAGGACCTTCCAACAACATGGATGCAAAGTGTTCCACAAACCACCAATTCCCTACGCCAGCAACGGACCCATGTCAAAGCCAAAATGGATCCCCTCAAACGGTGTGGTGTAGTGTACCAGGTAGGGTGTCAAGACTGTGCCAATACCTACATTGGCGAGACAGCAAGACCACTCACCACCCGTCTACAGGAACACCAAAAACCGATCTACTTCTGCCATATACGAACACCTACAAGCCACAGGCCACAGTTTCAGCCCCAAGAAACCAAGATCTTATCTACAGAGCCCTTCCTCACAAAAACAAAGTTAAAGAAGCCATTGAAATCAAGACTAGACGCCCCAGCCTGAACAGAGATCAAGGTTTTGAACTTCCCCCCATCTACAATCAGATCCTGACAACTGTTCACCCCACACAACAGTCGCCCCACCAGGCCTCGCTGCCCTAACAGCAACAGTGAGCTGAAGAAGACAGGGCGACAGCTTTACTTTAACAGACGGGCAGTTCAGAGGACAGCGCTCACACCCTTACCACCGAACAAAACTATGACAGCGCTAACGTGTCATATATATTCACTCGGCTCCGGCCCTCTTTGACCAGGTTTTGATACACCTTTACAGCTTTTGCAATCAATTAACAAAACAACCTTTGGATGATAAATTAAAACCATCGTCACATTCTAAACACGGCACTGCATTCTTTATTGCATAAAAATGAAGATGTCAAAATGAAAATGTTAAAAGAAGGAAAGTATACTGTTCCTCCAGACAACTGGGACACATGAATTACAGACAGAACACGACACGTTTCGACCTCTTTGGTCTTCTTCAGGCAGGACAGACAACATTGAAGACGAAGAACGAGCAATCAATTGTCTTCTCAAACTGGGGGTCTAAAAATCAAGATATAGCATTCTGCCTGGAAAGATTCTGTGCGTTGTGATTGTGTGTGGATGTCTTTTTTATCTTGTCTCATCTTCTGTCTGCTACCCAGTGGCCCAAACTCCACACCACTCACTCAGCTCTCTATTCACTGTTCCACTACCCAGTGGCCCTCACCCCATGCCACTCACTCAGCTCTCTATTCACTGTTCTACTACCCAGTGGCCCTAACCCCACACCACTCACTCAGCTCTCTATTCACTGTTCCACTACCCAGTGACCCTAACTCACACCACCTCAGCTCTCTATGCACTGTTCCACTACCCAGTGACCCTAACTCCACACCACTCAGCTCTCTATTCACTGTTCCACTACCCAGTGACCCTAACTCCACACCACTCAGCTCTCTATTCACTGTTCCACTACCCAGTGACCCTAACTCCACACCACTCAGCTCTCTATTCACTGTTCCA
The DNA here is from genome assembly GCA_018398815.1 of Conus ventricosus. Classification (NCBI taxonomy): domain Eukaryota; kingdom Metazoa; phylum Mollusca; class Gastropoda; order Neogastropoda; family Conidae; genus Conus; species Conus ventricosus. Next base: position 54,045,405 of record CM031613.1, on the reverse strand, counting down.
CTACCCAGTGGCCCTAACTCCACACCACTCACTCAGCTCTCTATTCACTGTTCCACTACCCAGTGGCCCTAACCCCACACCACTCAGCTCTCTATTCACTGTTCCACTACCAGTGGCCCTAACTCCACACCACTCACTCAGCTCTCTATTCACTGTTCCACTACCCAGTGGCCCTAACACCATGCCACTCACTCAGCTCTCTATTCACTGTTACACTACCAGTGGCCCTAACCCCACACCACTCACTCAGCTCTCTATTCACTGTTCCACTACCCAGTGGCCCTAACCCCATGTCACTCACTCAGCTCTCTATTCACTGTTCCACTACCCAGTGGCCCTAACCCATGTCACTCACTCAGCTCTCTATTCACTGTTCCACTACCCAGTGACCATAACTCCACACCACTCAGCTCTCTATTCACTGTTCCACTACCCAGTGGCCCTAACACCATGCCACACTCCAGCTCTCTGCAGACATTGCTCCTTTGTGGTGTTTAGGAGTATGGCATGACTATAACGTCACCCCAATATGGTGTAGAGGAGCATGACACAACGATGACGTCACTCCATTGTGATGCAGAGGAGTATGGCACAACGATGAAGTCACTCCATTGTGGTGCAGAGGAGTATGGCACAACGATGACGTCACTCCATTGTGGTGTAGAGAAGCGCGGCACAACGATGACGTCACTCCATTGTGATGCAGAGGAAGCATGGCACAACAATGACGTCACTCCATTGTGGTGCAGAGGAGCATGGCACAACAATGACGTCACTCCATTGTGGTGCAGAGGAGCATGGCACAACAATGACGTCATTCCATTGTGGTGCAGAGGAGTATGGCACAACGATGACGTCACTCCATTGTGGTGTTAGAGGAGTATGGCACAACGATGACGTCACTCCAATGTGGTGTACAGGAGTATGGCACAACGATGACGTCACTCCAATGTGGTGTAGAGGAGTATGGCACAACAATGACGTCACTCCAATGTGGTGCAGAGGAGTATGGCACAACGATGACGTCACTCCATTGTGGTGCAGAGGAGCATGGCACAACGATGACGTCACTCCATTGTGGTGTAGAGGAGTATGGCACAACAATGACGTCACTCCAATGTGGTGTAGAGGAGTATGGCACAACAATGACGTCACTCCAATGTGGTGCAGAGGAGTATGGCACAACGATGACGTCACTCCATTGTGGTGCAGAGGAGTATGGCACAACGATGACGTCACTCCAATGTGGTGTAGAGGAGCATGGCACAACAATGACGTCACTCCATTGTGGTGTAGAGGAGTATGGCACAACGATGACGTCACTCCATTGTGGTGTTAGAGGAGCATGAGAGAACAGTAATATGCCAATCCTAACTCACTTTCGCCTCAACGAGTTTCGGGCGAAAGTAACCCAGGATTGGCATATTACTGTTCTCTGACAAGTAAGACTTCAATAACCAAAAATAACGATTATCTACAAACAAACATACTGTGCAGGGTTATCCGTTTTCAAAACTAATTTACTAAAGTTTTCAGATTTTAATTTTTGTTTAATCCTATGTTTTTCTTGGTCATTTTCAATAACATCATTTTCACGCAAACATTCATCAAATGCATCTTTGTCTTTCATGTGAAATAAAACTACAGTCTTTAACTGCTCTCTAAAGTTTTTTAAAAACCGAGTTATATTTTTGACATAAAATCCACACACTTACCCCAGCATGTCTTCCACTGAAAGCCATTTTTGACAAAGTGTTTCTCTTTTTAACATGTCTCTTCTGCCGAACAGTCCATCTATAATAAATAGTGGTCTGCGTTCCTTCAAACAATCTATAAAATGTTCTAAACACTCACTTAGTTTATTGCTGGGATCAACTAAATATATTTCATCATCTGTCCATATAAACCTTCTATTATGATATGCTTTTTTCCATTTAAGTGTTGGACAGAAAATCACAATATGATTAAAATTATAACGATAAACTGTTTTGGTAACAGGTTGAGGATAAATATTGTTTTTCCACAACCAGTTTGTCCACAAATTAATGAACAATGAGGGGTTTTGTCATAAAGTTTAACTGCTCCATAGTTTTATAACAGAATTTAATCTAATCCAGTTATTATTTTTATCATGCTCCTGTCAAAACTTGTTCAGTAAAATAAACCCTATAAGGCCTAAATGTGTAAGATTAATCCAATTCAGTTCTGTAAGATTGTTTCTATTTAAGTCAACAGTAATTAGTTGCTTGTTGTTATGATCTTAATTCCTCACCATTGTGAAGAACGACGACAACAACGTTAAGGCGTTTAACGTCTAAGTTTTGCCAGCTAATATTAATTCCTTTTATAAGGCATCACTAACGCCACAACCCCATCCCTCTCCAATCTTTAAAAGACAGAAATTTCAAATATCATTGTGAACGTGTCTCCTAATTTTCTGCTTGGAAAGAACTGTAATTTTGTAGAAGCTTTTTTTACAACTGTTTCTTTTCTGTGGAGGATTGTACTGTTTTTTTCCCCATACGGCGTTATTTCAATTTCTTTCCGACTATTGTCGTCCGGCATAAGATTTACATGTAAAGGGCCAGAGTTGAATGCTTTTCCTAAAACTTTTTTGGACGGCTAAAATATGTAAATGGGCTTATGAATTCAAATTTTATTTCCCATTCTAAATATGGTTCTAAGTGCCATTTGAGGTCAGGCTTTCGAACTATTTTTATATTCATACTGGCCAACATTATTTGCTTCTAGATTGCGCGGGCTTTTTCTAGTTTGGGAAACTTTTTGGTGTCGCCAACCTCTTTACGTTTATAATCCCCATCTTTAGTGTACTCGAAACCAACAAAGCGCCTATCTCACCGTTCTGTTCAAAGTCCGCAACATCTGCAAGGTCTTTTAATTCTAAAATTATACACCTTACAGGCGCTAATGTAACTCCCGGATTCTTCTGGCCCACGCGCATTTTTTGTACAGTTTATTATTTTATTTCCAAAACAATGTGTAGGTTATCGCATTTCACAACTTTCCCTGCTTGTCTGCAATTTTTATATTAAAATGATCCAACCCTCCCACAAACTAATCTTTTAAAATGTAAATTAGGGAATTGTATAAATTTCATAATCGCAATAGCGCTTTCCCCCCCTGGTAAAGCTCTTAAAACATTTGAGGGCTTCCCTCATAATAGTTTTCATCAGTGCTCAGCTCAACCAAATGAACAAAAGTAATGAATGTAATGCAAGATCGAGCGGATTTCCCCCTTAAAAGTAGTTTTGTTTGGCGCAACAACAAATCTTTTAGTGACCCGAGTGTCCAACTTTAAAACCTAACATTTTAGCTAGTCTTTATCAAATAATAATCTGCTTTTTCAGGTTGAATGTTAATATTGTTTTTAGATTTGCATTGTTAAGTTTGAGAGTAAAAGCCGAATTTACTCATTGCTTCTTTTAGTGAGCAAACCCGTAATAACCATCAGGTATTGTTAACTGGTTAGCTTGAGCCCCCCAACTTTTGTAATCTTATATTCCCCTTGGTTTCGCTTATATTAAACCCTTCGACTTTGTAAAATATTTCATGGAGCGCGACCGTTTTGGCCCCGCAATTGTTATCAATTTGCATGTTCTAAAAACGAAGGACTGTCTTGAGTTGTTATTGTTACAAACATTTTTTAAAACAAATTAAAAATGAGTGCATTCAAATATACTGGCGCAAAATATTCTGTTGGGGCCGCACTACAATCTTAAAAATATAACAACTGAACACCCTTGACATTGCTGTGGCCCAGACTGCCTCTTTTCATAAAAAGGTGAGTACTCCATTGAAGAGCTATCTTAACCCCCCTATGAAAACGAGCACATCCAGAAAGCGTGGTTTAGTTATCCGATGCAGTTTTTATCAGAACCAGTTAAACTTTGCTGTGTCTTGTGCATCAACTGGGTGTGGAGTGTCGTATGCTGATCATCTAAATCATCCTGATCCTTTGGTGAGGTCAGTGTACAGATTTCATTTCTATTACACCTTAGGCGTATTTTGACTGAACTGCAAGCCCCAAATTACCGAATGACAAATCGTTTAATCCATTTAGCAACAGAATAGACATGAAGGCTTTTGAAAGGATCTGTAACGAATTCAATATTAACATCAAGACAGACTTTAGACAAAAGTTGGATCTTAATCATGGCCTAGGCGTCATTTATTTTCAGGGCACGCACAGAAAGTATAACTTTGACTGGCGTTCTCCTTTCAAAATTGTTCAGCCCTGGTCCATAGAGCAAGAGCATAAAACAGCATGGACAACATTTATCTTGGACGCTTCTAAGGGCCTAACTAGAGCGGGAATAGAACGAATAAACGACTCTATTCGTACTACGTTTGGTGTTTGCTAGGTTCGCAAGCACAGGCGAGATCGAGCATAACTGATCCTTCTACTGGCTTTGATGCACAAAAACAATACTTAGCAAATTTAGAGGACGCCATTAATTCTACAGTTGATTTACCTTCAAGTATTCAAAGGTACCAACATGTTTTACAATACGCAAGATCGAAAGTAGACTTTGCTGTTGGCACTGGTTTTATACATGCTGCCTTCTGACCTCAGACTCCAGATAGGTACAATAATAAACTATAATAATGAAATTCTTATAGCAGGCAATGAACAGAAGGTTGGGAAAAACGACATAAATTCTGAGCCAGTAATATTACAAACAATAAAAGAACACCCAAGATTAAGTCATCCAATCCCCGAAGTCCAAACCCCCAAAGTCATTGAAGACTCAGCAAAGCTCGCGGACTCTGTTCGCGAAGTCAAAAATAATGACCATGAATATGAAAAGACAGCGCTTGTTCTTGGATTAACTGGCATAGGATTACTTGGTCTTTATCTTACTAAATAGTAACCCAACTATTAAGAGAACTAATGTCCATAAGTGCTCGGCCATAAAGCCAACTACTTTGCTTGCAGTAGACAAAAGCCAGCTAACAATACCGCCTAATATACCAGGTAAAGCGTCTACGGCTTTTACCGGCTAATTTTTTTAATAAACTCGCAAGATGATCAAGTTGTTTTTTTACCCATGATTTATCAGGCGGAGGTGATGGCGATGGAGGCACTGACCGGGAACCACCGCCGCCTGTAATAGCCAACACCAGTGTACTTATTGCAAATCCTAAGGCTGTTATAACGCTTGCAAATGTGACTCCGTGCTCTCTAAACAGTGTTCTTATTCTTTCTGCTAGTGTTGTGTCTTCATATAAAATTTTTCGATAGTTTCTCTTTCTATCACTTGAGTTCGTAATTGGTCTCGGTTTATCACTTCTAGTCTTGCTGATCTTTCTGTTCAAGATTTTTTAGTCTTTGGGCTATTCTTTCTTTAATCTCACGCCCTACGATGCGTCTCGCCTCAACGATTTTTCTTTTCTCTTTTTATTCCACCTAAT
>CM031613.1:54016168-54038972 GCA_018398815.1 Conus ventricosus | reverse complement strand
CCCCCTCCTGAAGTCACAGAGGGGGGGGGGAATAACACAAAAGGATCACCACACACCCCTCCCTCTTGGCGTTGATCTACCGCTGTTGAGGTCACAGAAGGGGGGGGGGGGAGATAACACAAAAGGATCAGCACACACCCTCCCTCTTGGCGTTGATCTACCGCTGTTGAAGGTCACAGAAGGGGGGGGGGGATAACACAAAAGGATCAGCACTAACCCTCCTCTCTTGGCGTTGATCTACCGCTGTTGAAGGTCACAGAAGGGGGGGGGTGGTGGGAGGAGATAACACAAAATGATCAGCACACACCCCTCCTCTCTTGGCGTTGATCTACCGCTGTTGAAGGTCACAGAAGGGGGGGGGGGAGATAACACAAAAGGATCAGCACACACCCCTCTCTCTTCGGGGGCGTTGATCTACCACTGTTGGCGTCACAGAAGGGGGGGGGGGGAGGGGGGGGAGATAACACAAAAGGATCAGCACGACACCCCTCCTCTCTTGGCGTTTGATCTACCACTGTTGGCGGTCACAAGAAGGGGAGAAGACAACACAAAAGGATCACTGTCATCAACCGTCCTCGACCCTCCATCCTGAAGAAACCAGACCAGATGTTGACGCTCACAACTTGACCACTGTGCCACTCCACAAGTCTGACGCCGCTGCCCAGCGACACTGCCCACTGACTCTGGGTCTGTCAATGCACAACGTGTGGGTGCGAAAGAGAGGCGGGCAGTGACCGACGATTCTGTCATCGACAACCACATCAGTGTCATGTGCATCAGCGAGTGGTCTTCTGCCTGGTGGCCACCAGTCATGTGCAGTGACCTGTCACTTCATGGCATGGCAGAGTCGGTCCTTGACCTTGTGGCCACCAAGTAATGTGGAGTGACCTGTCACTTCCTGGCATGGCAGAGTGTCCTTGACCTTGTGGGAGCAAGTCATGTGCAATGACCTGTCACTTCCGGCATGGCAGAGCGTCCTTGACCTTGGGCCACCAAGTAATGTGGAGTTGACCTGTCACTTCCTGGCATGACAGAGTGTCCTTGACCTTGTGGCCACCATGTCATGTGCAGTGACCTGTCACATTCCTGGCATGGCAAAGTGTCCTTGACCTTGTGGGGACCAAGTCATGTGCAGTGACCTGTCACTTCCAGGCATGACAGAGTGTCCTTGACCTTGTGGCCATCAAGTCATGTGCAGTGACCTGTCACTTCCTGGCATGCAGAGTGTCCTTGACCTTGTGGGGACCAAGTCATGTGCAGTGACCTGTCACTTCCAGGCATGGCAGAGTGTCCTGACCTTGTGGGAAGCAAGACATGCGCAGTGACCTGTCACTTCCAGGCAGGCAGAGTGTCCTTGACCGTGTGGGGAAGCAAGACATGCGCAGTGACCTGTCACTTCCGGGCATGGCAGAGTGTCCCTGTCTCTCTGCTCATCATTTTGCTGGGACAGGGAGGATGCAGACAGAAAGCATGAAGGAATCACATGAACAAAGACACGTAAGTTGTGTCAGTTCTTGATGCAGACAGAAAACATGATGGAATGACTGGGACAGAGACAAGGTAAGTTGTGTCAGTTCTTGATGCAGACAGAGAGCATGAAGGAACGACTGGACAAAGAACACGGTGAGTTGTGTCAGTTCAAAGGAGGGGTGGGATACGGAGGGAGAGATTTACAAATCATGGAGATCGATGTGGAGAGATCATGGGGATCGATGTGGAAAAGATCACAGATCATGGAGATCGATGTGGAGAGATCACAGATCATGGAGATCGATGTGGAGAGATCACGATCATGGAGATCGATGTGGAGAGATCACAAATCATGGGGATCGATGTGGAGAGATTTACAGATCAGGAGTAGATGTGGAGAGATCACAGATCATGGAGATCGATGTGGAGAGATCACAAATCAGGAGATGGATGTGGAGAGATCACAAAATCATGGACATCGATGTGGGAGATCACAAAATCTTGGAGATCGATGTGGAGAGATTTTCAAATCATGGAGATCGATTTTGGGGAGAGATCAAGATCACGGAGATCGATGTGAAGAGATCACAGATCATGGAGATCGATGTGGAGAGGAAACACAAATCATGGTGATCGATGTGGAGAGATCACAGATCACGGGATCGATGTCGGAGATCACAGATCATGGAATCGATGTGGAGACATCACAGATCATGGAGATAGATGTGGAGAGATCACGAAGATCGATGTGGGGAGATCACAGATCATGAAGATCGATGTGGGGAGATCACAGATCATGGAGATCGATGTGGAGGATCACAGATCATGGAATCCATTTTGTATGGACCACAGATCATGGAGATCGATGTGGAGAGATCACAGATCATGGAGAGCGATGTGGAGAGATACTACATGGAGAAACGATGGGAGAGATCATAGATTTATGGGGATCGTGTGGAGAGATCACATAAACGAGATCGATGTGGAGAGATCATAGATCATGGAGATCGATGTGGGGAGACACCGATCATGGACAATCGTGTGGAGAGATCACAGATCAAGGAAAAATCGATGTGGAGAGATCACAGATCATGGAGATCGATGTGGAGAGGTCACATGTCGAGATCGATGTGGAGAGATCAAAGATCATGGAGATCGATGTGGGGAGATCACGATCGTGGGAAAATCGATCTAGAGAGATCACATATAGAGATCGATATTGAGGGATCACCGAACATGGACAACGATGTGGAGAGATCACATATCATGGAGACTGATGTGGAGATATCACAGATCATGGAGATCGATGTGGAGAGATCAGAATAGAGACGATGTGGAGAGATCACATATAGAGATCGATTGAGAGTCAAGTTTCATGGAGATCGATGTGGAGAGAGTTCGGGACGAAATGAGAGTCTGACACGGTGAAGTGGGTCACGACATGGCTCGTTGGAAGGCACGCCAGGAACCCGTTGACAGACACAGTCTTTGGATATGTGTAATTAAATGTGAAAGTGTTATTAGGTTCCTTTTGGGTCAGTAATAGATCGTGAAACAACGAAATCTTATAGGATCGAATTGGGTTATTGGTACAACATTGGATCCCCATACATAATATGTAAGTTACAACATAGAATATGTGTAGAAGACAGAGTTATTGGAATATTAGCCCCAAGACATAATTTGTAAGTTAAGAACGAAAAATAAATTGGCCTTTGAAAATGGATGCTTTGAAACAAAAACGTAATGGCTTCCAAACCCCAACCCCGTTTTCAATAAGTTCTTTCATATGAAGGAAATGTAAGGAAGAATATTTAATTTTTTGGTTTCGCAAATTCAGAAAACGTTGCTTAATAGGTGTTTTACCATTGTTTCCCCCTATGGAAACAAAGATATAGGTTGTACCTTAAATGTTATTGACATTTACCCAAACAAAAAAAACAAAAAAACAAAACATAAAAAAAAAAACTAACAACATAAAAAAAGAAAACAAAAAGGCGCAACCAGAAAAAGACAAAAAATTTTTTTAAAAACCCAAACACCAAAAACACCAAACCCCCAACCAGAACAACAAACAAACCCAAAAACACGCTTTTCACACACACAAACCACACACACACACACACACACACACACACACACACACCCCCACACACACACACACACACACCACCACCCCCAACCACACACCACACACACACACACACACACACACAACCCCACACACACACACACACACACAACCCACGAAAGCACGCACGCACGCACCACGACACCACCACCACACACACACCACACACCACCACGCACAACACACACACTACACACACCACCACACACAACGCGGGCGCCCCACGCGCGCGCGCGAACCACACACACCCCCCCGCGCCCTATAAAAAATCTTTCAAAAACTTTTGAAAGAGGTCAACAGTCATTTCTGAGACATCAACGAAGGTGCCCTTGAAAATCTCCTCAAGCTTGGGAAAAAAACAGGGCACATTTTGATCTTGACCCACTGATGTGACAAAACTGACCACCAAATATTTTATTTTATTCTGTAAAGATGCTATACAAGAGAAAATCCTCAAAGTCTCAAAGTTTACACAGATGGTTTAGTGTCGTCTAATAATCTTTAGGTTCTGCCTTTTTTATACTTCACAAACCGTTTTTAAAGATATGTTCCATCGGAAAAGGCCAGATCAATATTTTTCGCCGAAAAGATAGCTGTTATTATGGCGTTTTCACAATTAATTGACTTGCCAAATCAATATTTAAAGTAGTTATTTGTGTGGACCCAATTTTCTGTTCTGCAAACCACAAAATTTCAAATCCATTTCAAACAACTTTTCTTGTCAAAGAAAAATGCCATCTATTCATGTTTTGATATATTAAGGAACTGATGTCACCTTCTGTTGGATGCCATCGGCATTGTGGTATTTGGGGTAATGAGCTAGCTGATAGATGCGCAAAGAGAGGAGCCCGAAATGAAAAGGACCCCGTAAAGTAAATTTTTCTTTACCGAAAGTCATAAAATAATAACAAAGCAAACCGTTTTTGGTGCCGATCAGAAATCTAAAATGACGGGGGCAAAAAACTAATTTTAAATTCTTGAACAGAAACAGGAATCCATTAAAAAATGAAAATTTATTACCAAAAAGAAAATTTTACAATAACAAAACAAATTGTGCCTGGAAAAACCAAAATACGGGGGCAAAAACAAAATTGTATTTTGGGTTTAAAAGAAAACGGGAAACAAAAAAAGAAAAATTTTGTTTTATAAAAATTTTGAAGGAGGCATGGACGCACGGAAAGGGGTAAAAGGAATAAATTGCATTAAAACTTAATTTTGGATTTTAGAAAAGAAAGAAAATGATCTACAAGGGAAAAAGGTTAATTTGCCAAATTTTTCCAAAAATAATATCAATGAAAAAACATGGTTGTGCGTTTTTTCGGGGGTATGCATACCGACAACCATTTTAGTTCTTAGCAGACAGAAAACAAGGAAACTGCCAGGGTTTTCGCCCAAAATAGAGGAGGCCAAAACTGGACATTGGGGGAACATTTTGGGGAAAAAATGTAAAATCCCTGGAGACCCCTGTCAACCCTCCCTGCATGTGGTACCGCTATGTGGATGACACCATGACCCGCATACAGGAGACAGAGGTTGACAGCTTCACCATTCACCTGAATTCCATCGATGACAGTATCCAATTCACTTCAGAAACTGAAGCAGAAGGGAAGATCTGTTCCTGGACACTCTCATCACCGAACCCATGACGACGGGGTGGAGACCAGTGTTTATAGGAAACCCACCCACACTGACCAATATCTGAACTTTCACTCCAACCACCCCCCCAACACAAGAGATCTGTGGTTAACACCCTCATGCACAGAGCCTCTGTACTGTGTTCCACTAAGGAGGAAGAGCTGAAAGAAGAACACATCAAGACTGCCTTTTCCGCTAATGGATGCCCTGCTTGGATGTGGGACAACCCTCGAGTTCCCTACCCTTCTTCTACAGATACGGACAGTGTGAAAGTGGGGATCCCTATAATTAAAGGAGTTTCAGAGCGTCTAGCCAGGACCTTCCAACAACATGGATGCAAAGTGTTCCACAAACCCACCAATTCCCTACGCCATGTCAAAGACAAAATGGATCCCCTCACGCGGTGTGGTGTAGTGTACCAGGTAGGATGTCAAGACTGTACCCATACCTCCATTGGCAAGACAGCAAGACCACTCACCACCCGTCTACAGGAACACCAAAACCGATCTACTTCTGCCATACACGAACACCCACAAGCCACAGGCCACAGTTTCAGCCCCCAAGAAACCAAGATCTTATCTACAGAGCCCTTCCTCACAAAAACAAAAGTTAAAGAAGCCATTGAAATCAAGACTAGACGCCCCAGCCTGAACAGAGATCAAGGTTTTGAACTTCCCCCCATCTACAATCAGATCCTGACAACTGTTCACCCCACACAACAGTCGCCCCACCAGGCCTCGCTGGCACAGCAGCAACAGTGAGCTGAAGAAGACGGCGACAGCTTTACCTTAACAGACGGGCAGTTCAGAGGGCAGCGCTCACACCCTTACCACCGAACGAAAACTATGACAGCGCTAACGTGTCATATATATTCACTCGGCTCCGGCCGTCTCTGACCAGGTTTTGATACACCTTTACAGCTTTTGCAATCAATTAACAAAACAGCCTGAAGAAGACGAATGTGATGGCTCAGGATGCTGAACAACCCCCCATCACCCATCAACAACCATGAATTAGAGGCCGTTAGCCAGTTCACGTACCTCGGTTCCACCATCACGACAACCTCTCTCTGGATACAGAGATCAACAGAAGGATTGGCAAGGCCTCTACCACCCTGGCCAGACTATCTCAGAGAGTGTGGAACAACAGCATGTTAACATTGAACACCAAGATTGCTGTGTATCGAGCCTGTGTGCTAAGCACTCTCCTGTACGCCAGCGAATCCTGGACCCTGTATGCCTCACAAGATCTACTTCTGCCATACACGAACACCCACAGCCACAGGCCACAGTTTCAGCCTGTGTGCTAAGCACTCTCCTGTACGCCAGCGAATCCTGGACCCTGTATGCCTCACAAGATCTACTTCTGCCATAACACGAACACCCACAAGCCACAGGCCACAGTTTCAGCCCCCAAGAAACCAAGATCTTATCTACAGAGCCCTTCCTCACAAAAACAAAAGTTAAAGAAGCCATTGAAATCAAGACTAGACGCCCCAGCCTGAACAGAGATCAAGGTTTTGAACTTCCCCCCATCTACAATCAGATCCTGACAACTGTTCACCCCACACAACAGTCGCCCCACCAGGCCTCGCTGGCACAGCAGCAACAGTGAGCTGAAGAAGACGGCGACAGCTTTACCTTAACAGACGGGCAGTTCAGAGGGCAGCGCTCACACCCTTACCACCGAACGAAACTATGACAGCGCTAACGTGTCATATATATTCACTCGGCTCCGGCCGTCTCTGACCAGGTTTTGATACACCTTTACAGCTTTTGCAATCAATTAACAAAACAGCCTGAAGAAGACGAATGTGATGGCTCAGGATGCTGAACAACCCCGCATCACCATCAACAACCATGAATTAGAGGCCGTTAGCCAGTTCACGTACCTCGGTTCCACCATCACCGACAACCTCTCTCTGGATACAGAGATCAACAGAAGGATTGGCAAGGCCTCTACCACCCTGGCCAGACTATCTCAGAGAGTGTGGAACAACAGCATGTTAACATTGAACACCAAGATTGCTGTGTATCGAGCCTGTGTGCTAAGCACTCTCCTGTACGCCAGCGAATCCTGGACCCTGTATGCCTCACAAGAGAAGAGGCTGAGTGCCTTCCACATGCGCTGTCTCCGGCGCATACTTGGGATCACATGGAGTGATCGCGTGACAAACAACGATGTGCTTGAGCGTGCAAAGATTCCCAGCATGACCACTCTTCTCCGTCAGCGTCGCCTCAGGTGGCTTGGTCATGTGCGTCGAATGGACGACGGCAGGATCCCCAAAGACATTCTGTACGCAGAGCTTGCCTCTGGCAAGAGAACAACTGGAAGACCACAACTCCGCTTCAAGGATGTTTGCAAGCGCGACCTGAAGGCTCTCGACATCGACACCAACACCTGGGAAGAGCTCGCTCAGGACAGATCCAGCTGGAGACACACTGTGAACACTGGGCTGGAAGCTGGCGAAGAGAAGCTCCGGAAGATTGCCGACGCAAAGCGTGCACAGAGAAAGACAAGCAGCTGCTGCCAGCAGCTGACTCGGCCTTCAAGTGCATCAAATGCAGCAGAGACTGCCACTCCCGTGTGGGTCTATACAGCCACAGCAGATGCTGTATGACCAACGGAAACATTTGAAAAGGGCGCAAATCCATCGTCTCCCGAGACTAACGGATGCCAACATAACAAAACAACGTTTGGATGATAAAATTAAAACCATCGTCACATTCTAAACACGGCACTGCATTCTTTATTGCATAAAAATGAAGATGTCAAAATGAAAATGTTAAAAGAAGGAAAGTATACTGTTCCTCCAGACAAATGGGACAAATGAATTACAGACAGAACACGACACATCTCGACCTCTTTGGTCTTCTTCAGGAAAGACAGACAACATTGAATACAAAGAACGAGCAATCAATTGTCTTCTCAAACTGGGGGTCTAAAAATCAAAATATTGCATTCTGGCTGGAAAGACTCTGTGCGTGTGATTGTGTGTGGATGTCTTTTTTTTTATCTTGTCTCATATTCTGTCCGCTACCCAGTGGCCCTAACCCCACACCACTCAGCTCTCTATTCACTGTTCCACTACCCAGTGGTCCTAACCCCACTCACTCAGCTCTCTATTCACTGTTCCACTACCCAGTGGCCCTAACCCCAGGCCACTCAGTCAGCTCTCTATTCACTGTTCCACTACCCAGTGGCCCTAACCCACGCCACTCAGTCAGCTCTCTATTCACTGTTCCACTACCCAGTGGCCCTAACCCCATGTCACTCACTCAGCTCTCTATTCACTGTTCCACTACCCAGTGGCCCTAACCCCAGGCCACTCAGTCAGCTCTCTATTCACTGTTCCACTACCCAGTGGCCCTAACCCCACGCCACTCAGCCAGCTCTCTATTCTCTGTTCCATACCCAGTGGCCCTAACCCCACACCACTCACTCCAGCTCTCTATTCACTGTTCCACTACCCAGTGGCCCTAACCCCATGCGCGCCACTCACTCAGCTCTCTATTCACTGTTCCACTACCCAGTGGCCCTAACACCATGCCACACTCCAGCTCTCTGCAGACATTGCTCCATTGTGGTGCTTAGGAGTATGGCACAACGATGACGTCACTCCATTGTGGTGTAGAGAAGCGCGGCACAACGATGACGTCACTCCATTGTGGTGTAGAGAAGCGCGGCACAACGATGACGTCACTCCAATGTGGTGCAGATGAGTATGGTACAATGATGACGTCACTCCAATGTGGTGCAGAGGAGCATGGCACAATGATGACGTCACTCCAATGTGGTGCAGAGGAGCATGGCAAACGATGAGGTCACTCCATTGTGGTGCAGAGGAGTATAATACAATGATGACGTCACTCCAATGTGGTGCAGAGGAGTATGGAACAACGATGACGTCACTCCATTGTGGTGCAGAGGAGTATGGCACAACGATGACGTCACTTCAGTGTGATGTATAGGAGTATGGAACAACGATGACGTCACTCCATTGTGGTGCAGAGGAGCATGGCACAACGATGACGTCACTCCATTGTGGTGCAGAGGAGCATGGTACAATGATGACGTCACTCCAATGTGGTGCAGAGTTCTGGTCAGGATCCGGATCACAGGGTGGATGCAGGATCATTTCACCTCGGTGGGGGTCTTTGCTCTCCCTCCTGCCCTTCCAGACTGTAATGAGAATTGTAAGGGCGTGTGTCTGTATAGAAATGAAAGAGAGGTGTCACTGTGCATGATGGACTTCCAGACTGTAATGAGATTGTAAGGGCGTGTGTCTGTATAGAAATGAAAGAGAGGTGTCACTGTGCATGATAGACTTCCAGACTGTAATGAGAATTGTAAGGGCGTGTGTCTGTATAGAAATGAAAGAGAGGTGTCACTGTGCATGATAGACTTCCAGACGGTAATGAGAACTGTAAGGGCGTGTGTCTGTATAGAAATGAAAGAGAGGTGTCACTGTGCATGATAGACTTCCAGACTGTAATAAGAATTGTAAGGGCGTGTGTCTGTATAGAAATGAAAGAGAGGTGTAACTGTGCATGATGGACTTCCAGACTGTAATGAGAACTGTAAGGGCGTGTGTCTGTATAGAAATGAAAGAGAGGTGTCACTGTGCATGATGGACTTACAGACTGATTAACATGTACTGCATGTTCTACACTGAGGGCAAAGTGAACTCAGTTTACTGGTTTACAGAAGACTCGCAGAATAACGCAGAGTGTATTTTTGTTTAATTTTCATATATATCTTAATTAACTCAAATTTTACAGACTGACCGGTCGGTATTCATTATATACAAGATGCTGGCAGACTAAATAGACTAGGACAAATTTCAGAAAAACAAACACGCCCAGGCATTTCTTGTTAGGAGCTGTCAGACAACACTTTCTAATGGATTTGGGTGTGTTGAATCCATTTCTTTTGTCTGACAAGACTGAAATTGCTTAGATGGCCTGGAATATAACGTTTTTCAAAATGGCCGCAAACAAAAGTACGGAACCGGTTTTGATTCATACACACCTTACTTACTTGCGTTTTACACCACTTGTGCTAAACTTTAATATTGTTTTGTAATTTTTCTACCGCTATAAATCTGTTTCAGCCATTTGATTTAAATTATTTTAAAATAAGTGTCAAAAACATTTTTTTAAAAACACACTGAAAAGTAACAAGAAACCTTATAGTGGCCTCATACCTTCACACTTTGACCGAAATTGAATGCTTCTACAAAGACTTAGCAACAGTCTGAAGACTGTGTCACAGATGAGACGTCAGAACAAAAAAATGAAGAAATGACGCGCACTGAATGCAAGTCCCAGAAAGAATTTTGAGCGTTGCACAAGATTTGGTGTATAATGTGAGTGGTTGTACACACTGGACCCCAAAGTACCTTGGTCTGGGTAGTACTCTCCATTAGGCTACTAGGTCAAAGGAGTTGGTTTTTTTATTTCACTGTGCTGGACACACATGAGTTACAACAACATAAAGCAAATTGACACAGCACTGGCAGAAAGCACTCTCAAGGCAATGGATCCAGCAACAGGAGCTGTGGTTTCACCAAATCTTGTGACAATATAGACATCAATGATTTTCACCTTGATGGAAAGAATAATTTCCATGCCACTAAGTTGCTGCTTGGCAGAGAGCCCCCGAAGGAGACATGGGGTTGAGGACACTTCAGCCTTCAAACAAAGGCTCAACCCTTAAAGTATCTGAGGCCATGGACAAGCTTGTTCCTGCACAGATTATAGAAGGCCGTTCAGAACCTACAAATACATCTAACATCAAGCACGAGTGGTTCAATGCAACATCTGAAAATGAAAATGCTGTTCAGGCCGTAGCAAAGGACATGACTTTCAACCTCATGCACAGCAAAGAGGACAGTGAGGCAGGCTGGACACAATTCAACCAAAACTATTAGCACGGCTGACCCAGCAGTGACAAGCATTGGGTATATGCCCATCATACAAGCTCCAGCTTATGATTGGACTCCCCCAACACTGTCATTCAGAGATGCAAGCACGTTGCTAACAAAACTGGGGCAACACTATGTTGTGCTAACAGTTGATGACGCCTTGTTCTGCGAAGTGATGGAGTTGAAATGGGCGAAAAAAGAATACCAGAACCTTCTGGTTGTCAGGCTTGGTGGTCTTCATACCTCACTAAACTTCATGAAGGTAATTGGAAAACACATGGAATGCTCAGGACTTGTGGTGTTGCGGGTAGAAAGCAATCTCTTGGACAAAGACCGCAGAACAAGTACTAGCAGGAAAGCCGTACATCAGAGACATGAGATCCCACAAATTAACACTTCAAAGCATGTGGAGAATCCTGCTTCCTCAGCTGTTGCAATTCATCAATGAACAAAAGTGAGAACTGAAAGAGGAGATTGAAGATAATGTACAGAAGGAAGACACAGACGCGCTGCTGTCTGTTCTTGCTTCCAAGCAGTTCAGATATCTTGTGGATGACTTTGTTGCATCCCATGGTGATGCCAACTTTCAGTTTTGGTGGATTTACATGCAAATGGTGGAAATCATGCTAATGTTCACCAGAGCAAGCAGAGATGGTGACTGGAAGCTGCATCTGCACGCATTTACGTCCATGCTCCCATATATGATGCGATATGACCACACTAACTATGCACGCTGGGGCTGTGTGTACGTGCGCGAAATGCAACAACTGCCAGATGAGGTCAAAGCTGAACTTGAAGCTGGAAACTTTGTGGTGAAACGTGGAAAGCAGCCTTTCAACCAAGTTGATCCAGATCAAAGCCAGGAGTTGCTCAATGGGACAGGGGAAAAGTGTGGCGGAATCGTGGTATCACAAAAACACCATCAGCTTTGAGCAGATGGATGCTGTCCTACAACATGCGATCCCACATTTCCTGTGAAACCAGAGACGCTTTTGACACTGGTCCAGAGGATACTGTCAACCATAATGACTGCAACAGAGGAAGAAGAAGGCAGGACAGGGTAGATGAAGATAAAGTGTTCACTACTCTGAAGAACTTCAAACTGTTCTCCAGCGATGTTCCTGAAGAACTGCAAACATTGCAACCAAAGATCTCGCCCACAAGAGCATTGAGGAGGACTTGCTAACTGCACAGCAGAAAGGTCAAAATCAGTTGAACACGTTTGTTGATGAGAGGTTGCTCCCTCATGCTGAAAGGAAGATAAA
This sequence comes from Conus ventricosus, assembly GCA_018398815.1. NCBI lineage: Eukaryota > Metazoa > Mollusca > Gastropoda > Neogastropoda > Conidae > Conus > Conus ventricosus. The sequence continues at coordinate 54,026,545 of CM031613.1, read as the reverse complement.
GTTTCGTGATGCCTTGACAAAGAACAAGCACTAACTTTTGCAAGTCCGCATGACGTAAACCAGAAAAATGTGCACAGTACCAAACAGAAAACAATAAAGGCAGACAGGAAGATTCTTCAGATATTGATCACTGCCTATGAGGCAGGACGGAACGTTGACCTCTCCATGGCTTTAAAACACGAACTGATGCAAGTACCCTCTGCACTAGCAGAGATGAATGGGACGCTACGTTCTGGTTTAAAAGCGCTTCTGCTTCAGGCACTCACTCTTGAAGACCCTGTCCACCAAACCTAGATGAGACTGATCTTGGTGACATGCCACACTTGTTGTTGATGGACAGGCACTCATCTGCAGCACTGGAAAACCCCAACAACGACTACATTTGGAGACCTGGCAGACGTTTTCATCAATACTTTTCATCAAGCTGGACGAGGTTTCAAACGCATTGATGTAGTATTTTGAAGAGGCGTGCTCCTACCAGCAAAGTGGGAGAACTATTTTTCTCATCCTGATAACAAGGCTGACCTGGCGAAGATTTTGTCAAGACTGATCATACTGCATGCTCCAGTTGACCAAACTATTGTTGCAGGTGGTGGCTTCAATGATGTCACACAGGTGGAGTCTTCAAACTCCAATACAGATGTACGTCCTCTGGAGGCTTCACACGAGGAGGCTGACACCAGGATAATCCTGCACTGTGTACACTGTGATGCTGAGGCAAGCAGCATTGTTGTGTCCCCAGGGACATGGATGTTGCAGTTCTGCTGCTGGTGCATTTTCATCGCATCAAGTGTCACAAAGTCTGGATAAAAGTAGACACAGCCAAATCCAGAAAATACATCACCATCCATGCTGTTATCGAAAACCACAACCATTGAAAGAGATAAGCTCCAAAACCTTTCTGGATTTCATGCTTTCACGGGCTGTGACACAACGCCGTACTTTGCTGGACATAGCAAGACAACTTGTTTGAAGGTTTTCCTACAGCACCCTGATTTGTTGAGTGTCACGATACAGGGTTAGATTTGTTCTTCCAACTGTTTATTTTAGGAACGTGTGTGATAGCTAGGCTTAAAAGAAACATTGTGTTTGGAAGTTGTGTGCCTGTGCATGTTATTTTTAGTTGCATGCAAGCGTGCGTGTGTCTTCCTTAGATACTTCGTTCCCAGAGTCCAACAACCGGTTTGAATTTTGACGTGGCCTGAACTGAGTTCAGGTAGACAGGGGAGGTCACTTGTGTGTGACGAGTCAGTCGAGACTAGAAGTTTCCCTCACACGACGTATGCTGTGCTTGGCTTGGAACCTCCTGTTCCCCACAGTGGTGGAGTTGTGGCGTGGACATTATTGTCCCCCAATTTCGTGGGCGTTTCAACAGTTTTTTCTGTGCGCCTGGTCGTGGGTCCGTCTGGGTTCCCAAAAACCGGGGTTAGTTGCTTGCCGTGGCCCCTTCCGCCCTGAGCTGGTGAGAGTGGCCGTTGCCCAAGTGGGGGCCCAAAATGACGGTTGGGGGGGGATTTTGTTGTTGGGCCCGGGCGGGTGGAAGGAGTGGCTCCTTTGGGACCTCTTTTTAGCAAGGATTTTTGGGTCTTGGGTTTCCCTGCTAGGGAGGGGGTTTTGAAGGGGGCCCGATTTTAAGTATGGGAGGGGGATGAATGGGAGAATAAAAGGGTTGTCACCCGGGGGAAAAGCGGAGGGGGGGAAAGAGGGAAAAACCCGCGGAACTCAACGGGGCCCAAAGAATATGAATGAAGTTTTTTGTCAAAGGCTAAACCTATTTTCGTCTCCCCCCAACTACCTTGGCCGTCAGGGTTAGTTTTGTTCATCTGTCAGTTTTGGATGTGTTCTTCGTCTTGGGTTGTAAAACCCCTAAACCTTTTGAACAGAAAAAACCGCAAAAAGTTTTCCTGTTTGGGGACTTTTGGTTTCCCCTTCTTTAAAGGGAAAATTTGCATTGAATGAACTATAGTTGGTGATAGTTTTCTTATCTAAAAATTCTAAAATTTTTGGGGATTCGTGCTTTGCTGCCTTTTGGAATGTTTGGGTTTCCCCCTTGTTGTTGTGGTGTGCATACATTTTTGAAATTTTTGGTTGTTTGATTGTTGGGTTGTTTAAACGGGTTTTTTGTACAAAAGGGGAAGGAAGCAGGCGGTGGGCCCAGTGTGTGTGGGGTCTTTTTTTAAAAGGGGCCTTTTACGCTTTCCCTTGTTAATGTAATTTTGGTGCCCCTTTTTGGGGTTTTTTTGGGCAAATTATTGGTTGTTGTTTTTTTTGTGGAGCCCCTGTTGGGAGGGTAAAATTAAAAAATTTAGTTAGTTTATGTTACTTTTGGGGTTTTCAGTGGGGTTTAGGGAGGGTTTTCTTTGTTGGTTTTTTGGGTTTGTGGATAAAGGTTGAATGGGGGACGGTCGTTGGTTTTGTGAACGCGGATGAAGCCCCGGGACTTGGTGTTTCCCATCCCCTCGGCGCCGTGCCCAAAATTTGGGTTTGGCAGCGGTGGGATCGATGGTTTGAACAGTGGGTTGGGGGAGTTTCATTTCGTGGTATGATGGGGGTGTGATGGGTTTTAGGCCCTCCTTGTTTTGGTTTGTCTTTGTGTCCTGTTGTGTGTTTGTTTAAAACGTGGGGGGTTTGGGAAAGGGGCCTGGGGCTTTTTGGAGCCGGGGGGTCGGACCCAGAGCTCGACTGAGTTGGGCCCCGGCCCAGCCCTGATGCTTGAGGGGGCATCCCCCTCAGGCGCTCAGTTGGCCCCGTTTCCCTCTTAGCGTTCAAAATTTTGGGTTTAGTTCCAAATTTTTTAGGTCGCAGTTGGGGTTTTTGTATGATTTGTGTGTGTAAAAGGGTGTTGGTAGAAAAAAAATTTTTGACGCTTTTGGGGAACTGATTTTTTGCGATGTCGACTGTGGGGGGGTTTGGGCCTTCGAGGACAAAAAAAAGGGTTTTTTAAAGGGGTTGGGGGCCGTTTGGTTCCAGACTCGGAGGCTTCAGAGGAAAAAGGGGGATGCTGGAAAGAAAAACTGTCGAGGAGAAACCTCGCTTGTTGAGAAAGAACGTTCCCCGTGGGTACCAAACCGGGGTTTAAAGGGTTTTGGGGACCAAAAGGTTTTTCGGTTGGGCCAAAAAACGGGAAAGCTTTTGGGACGGACAGGCACCGAGTTAGTGGTTTTTGGTTCAGGCGGAGCTAAAGGGGAAAAAAGGGAAAGATGAACTTGCGCCCAAGAGGAACGGGGTTTAAAGGGGGAAAAAGGGTTTTGGTCCCCAGGAAAAATTGGGGAAAGGAAGAGTCGGTGCCGGGAGTTTGGGAAAGGAAGGTCGGATCGCAGGGGGAAATTGGGAAAGGGAAGATTTGGGAAATTTGGGGGAAGGAAAAGGAGCTTAATCAAACAAAAAGAGGTTAGGAAGGAAGGGGTTGGTTCGCCAGGAGAAATTAAAGGGAAGGAAAGAGTTGGATCCCCGGGAAAAAAAATTTAAAGGAAAGGGAAAAAATGGAGCTTGGAGCGATTAAAAGGGGGGAGGGACCTGAGTTGGGGAAAAGATGAGACCCAGTTGCCCCAAAGCGGATTTTGGGAGCTCAAAAAGGGAAAAAGGGTTGTGAAAGACGCTGGGTCTTTAAAAGGGGATTTTTAGCGAATTTGGGCCCCAAACAAGCCGCCTGTTTCGTACCGTGTGCGGTTCCCCAAAAATTTCGCCAAAGGAGACGATTTGAGGCTTTTTTTTTGGCCCCATTTTAAAAAGTATCCCGTTGCGCATGAGTGGCCAGAGGGGTTTGGGGCTGCGGTTGTCCCCGTTGTTGCAGGGGAAAAGGGGAAAGCGTTTTGTTATTGATCACGGGGGAAACACCACTCGGGCTATCAGGGCCATAAAGGCCGCTTTTTCTAAGAGAATTTCGTAGGGTTTCCAGATTTTTTACCGGAGGAAGTTTGGGTGGGGAAAAAGAATTGGACGGGATTTAAACCCGGTTTTTAAAAGCGCCTAAAAGCGAATTTCCCCTCTGGGGTTTTTGAAGGGGCCCCAGGGGGTGGACTCAAAAGGGACCCAAAAGCTTTGTGTGATTTGTTCTTAAAGGAGAACAGTTTTTGTCAACTCCAGTGCCGACCTAGCTTACTAGTCCCCCAAGAAGAAACCGCAAAAATGTGGAGGAAGCCGCACAGCTTGTTTTGCCATGTCGAAGTTAGGCGAGAGGGAAAGAGTGCACAATCCTCCCATTGGTGCCCCGGGTCGGGTTTCGGGGAAAGTCCGCCCAGAGGGTCAGTCACCCCCTAAAAGGAAAAAGGACTTGGGAAAAGGGGAACTAACAAACCCAAAACTGTGCAACTGAGGGAACCGGTAAAGGCAGCCCACCGTGTGATTTCCAAGGCCCCCTCGTCGTCCTCGTTTTTAACACGGGGGGGGAAAGTTTGGGATTTTGGTGCAGGTTTTGGGAAACCGGGTTTCTACTCCCCGGCCGTCCCCGTTTTCTGTGAGTTTTGATCCCTCGCCGGGGAAGGAGGCTTGGACAGGGAAAACCTGGGGCTGCTTATTCACCATACTTTCCCCCGACTGTGAATGGCAAGGGGGGTGACAGGGGTTTAAAAGACACAGGGCGGAAGTTTGTTGCGTTAGAGAAGCCCTTTTGGTGCGGAAGTCCCTTTGGGGGAAAAATTCAACTGGAAATGGGCCCGTCGTTATGTGGGGGAAAACCCACCCCCTTTGGGATTTAAATTTTTTGTGGACACCCGCTTGTGCAAAGGGAAAATTTGTGTGGCCGGGGCGGTCATTTGCGTTTTTGAAAATGTCCTTTGGGGGAAACCAAAGGTTTCCGGGATGAACGGGGGAAAAAAGGGAATCTTGCAGTTCCTTTGTTTCCCCTCGTCAAAAACCCTTTGGGGGTGTTCAGACCCGAGCCGGGGAAAAGGCGGTGAGGGGAAACCTACACTTTTTCGACCCCGAAAGTGTTTTAAGGTCTCCAAAGTTAGTCCCCAAAAAAGGCGAGAACTGCAAAAGAAAGGGTGCCACGTTTTCAACGTGCTAGAGACCCCTGTTTCCGAAGAGAGTTGTAGTTCGCGTTGGCAAAAAAGTGGAACCCGGCACTTTCCCATTTAAGGGGGGATTTTTACAGAGGTATATTGTGAGGGTGATCAACCCCGTATTTCCCCAAAGGGGTGTGCCCAAGCCGTTACGTCAGGGGTTTTTCAAATCTCATGACCCCCCAATGAAGCGGGGAAATTTTGGGGCCCCAAGGGAAAAACCCCATCAGAGGGGCCCCGGTTTTTTTTTGGCCCGGGGGTTGCAAGGGGACATTCATCGATACTGTTTGTCTTTCGAAAAGCTGCCCGAGGGGTGGCTCCTGCGGGAAAAAGTGGACACCAGGAAAATGAAAAAAAGTCGTTCAACTCTCTCAAAGAGTCGTTCTATCGCAACCCCTATGTGTTCTACCTCACTTCAACAAAACCCTTTTGCTTCGCAGGGTGCGGGCAGATCAGGGTAGGGGCAGTCCTGTCCAGGAACCCAAGGTAAGGACTTCAGTGTGGGCTTGCGCAAGCAAGGGAAACTTTTTCAGCCGAGCAAAACTATTCAAGTTTGGGGGGGAGTGTTTTCGCTTGGGTTTTGGGGGTTTTGGGAAAATTCAGTCCTATCGTAAAGGCCGACAGTTTCGGTTCAGAGTTGGGGGATTTAGCCCCTCCCGTTCTGCCCCCATGAAAGGGCCAACAAGGTTGTCATGAGATGGTCCTCCCGATGCGCCGTTTCTTTTGTTGTGGAGGCCATCCCGGGGAAGGAGAATGTTTGGAGTGACTATTGAGTCGTGAAGTGAGTGGGACGTTCTGCCCAAAACTTACCTGTACTGTTTCCTGGTTGTAAAGTTTAAAACCCCCCAGGTTTCATCTGGAAAGGGGGGTTTTTCACGATACAGGGTTAGATTTGTTCTTTCCAAATGTTTATTTTTTGGAAAAAGTGTGTGTTTGCTAGGTTAAAAGAAAACATTGTGTTTGGAAGGTTTTGTGTGTGCATGTTTTTTTAGTTGCATGCAAGCGTGCGTTTTGTCTTCCCTTTGATTTTTCCCTTCCTTCCCGGTCCAACAAACCGGGTTTGGGAAATTTTTACGTGGCCCTGAACTGAGTTCAGGTGACGGGGGGTTCCCTTGGGGTGTTTACGGTTCAGTCGAGCCCAGAAGTTTCCCTCCCAGAGTATGCTGTGTTGGCTTGGAACTTTTTCCCCCGTTCCCCCACAGTGGTGGGTTGTGGCGGGGGACATTATTGCCCCCTTTTTGTGGGCGTTTCAACAGTTTTTTTTTTGGGGGCCCGGTCGTGGGGGCCCCTTTTGGGTGCAGAAAACCCGGGTTTGTTGTGTTCCGTGGTTCCCCCTTTTCCCCACCTGAGGGTGGTGAGGTGGCGTTTTCAAGCTGGTGGCCCAAATGACGGTTGGGTGACGTTGTTGTTGGGGGGACAGGGAGCGGGTGGAAGGAGTGGTTTTCCCCCCGGGTTTTTGAACGGACTTCGGTCTTGGGCTTCCTGACTTGGGGGGGGGTTTAAAGGCCCCAAAGTAAGTAGTGGGGGGATGAAAAGTGGGAAGGGAAAAGAAAGGGGTCATCAGGGGGAAAGCGGGGGGGACCCGTAGGAAGGGAATCAACCGTGGGCAAAGAATTGAATGAAATTCTTTGGGCGAAGGGTCAACTATTTCGTCTCCGCCAACATATGTGGCCCCTCATGTTGTTTTTTTTTATCTGCTCAGTTTTGGATGTGTTCTATCGTCTTGGTGTTTTGAACCCCATGAACTTTTGGAAAAGAAGAAAGTCCAAAAAAATTTCACGTTTGGATTTTGGTTTCAAACCCTTTGTTGAAAGGGAAATGCAATTTGTAATGAATATTGTTTGGTTTTTAGTTTTTTTATCTCAAATTTGGGTTTTGTGATTTGTGCTTTGCTGCCTGGTTGGAATGATTTGAATACCCCGTTGTTGGGTTTTGATACATTTTTGAAATTTTTTGGCTGATATTGAAAGTTGGGGCATTTACAGGTTTTTGTACCAGAGAAGGAAGCAGGCGGGGGGGCGTGTGTGTTTTGTCTATGGTACGCGTGGCCTTGTTTAAAGTAATTTTGTGCGGGTTTGGTTTTTTAAAATTTTGGTTGTTGTTTTTTTTTTGTGGAGGAATTTTTGTGATGTGATTAATAAATTTTTGTTAGTTTAGGGTTCCCTTTGGGTGTCAGTGTGGTTAGGGGGGTTTAAACATAGTTGGGGTTTTTTTGGGCTTGTGGAAAGAAGGTTGAATTTCGGGGACTGGGCGTTGGTGTTTGAACGCGGAGTGGGCCCCGACTTTTGGGGTTTGCCACTTCCCCCCTTGGGAAAAAAAAAAATTAAGACGAGCTCCCCAAAATGGTGGGGAAATTTATTTCCCGGGGTGTTGGTGTCAAAACTGTGACTCGGTGAACATGGTTGGTCAGTCCCGTTTCGCAAAGCCCTGCACCAAAAAAAACCCCTGCCCCCAAAAACGTGATGCCTTGTTTTCCACACACAGGGGCACATATCCGACCAAAATATCTGGCTACAAATTTTCCCCGCAGCACCCTGCCTCCCCCCCCCGAAAAACCCCCGGGTTTGGGAGGGGGCGGGACCCTTTATTCCTGTTCTAAGTCCTTCCACAGTTTCCGGGGCAAAGCCCCGATGTGAACTTTGTGGATGCCAAAAAAAAACCCGTGCCTAGTCGCCGGTTTAAATGAGAACTCGTCTTCCCTTTCACAGTGGCATGAAGTGCGTGACACCACAACAAAAAAAAACGAAGTGGATAGTTCTAGACAGTATCAGTGATTGTGGGTGTAAATAAAAGAGAAAAAAAAATTTTTTATTTTTTTTTACAGTTTGTTTGGCTGGCTTGAATCAAAATTACAATTGATGGGAAGGGGAAATTTCCCAAAGGGAAAACAAAAAACGATTTAAATTTTGGAGAAATTACCAATAGTTTGATTTCCTTTTAATGACCAATTGACTTTACTACAAACACTAAGTCTTATCAATATTATTCTCACTTTCTTTCAGTCCATCCTCCCTCCCTCATTGACACCCCACTCCCTCTTGAAAGTACAGAAACGGCTATTTCTGATAGGTTGTGAATGTTTTGTTTTTAATGGTAAACAATTATTGACTACAGATAACTCAAGAGTGCTTGAATGCTCTCTCTCTCTCTCTCTCTCTCTCTCTCTCTCTCTCTCTCTCTCTCTCTCTCTCTCTCTCTCTCTCTTCTCTCTCTCTCTCTCTCTCTTCACCTATTTCGTCAAACAAACAAAAATAGATGTTTTTGTTTCTAATCAACAGATTGTTTTATTACTTATGGCAAGGTAAGGAGAAAAGTGAACTGTGGCTCCGTTTTGATTTTGTTTTTAACTGGTGTCATATTGTACTGGCTTGTCGTTTTGTATATTTATGATTGAAAAATTGGTTGAATATGTTAAAAAAAAGGAATAAGGTGTTTTCTGTTCTTTTAAATATAAAATGTAACAAAAGTTAGTCAATAGCAAAACTTTTGGTAGCAAAAATGGAAGTTTGGTTACAGAATCCTTATGGCAGTATTTTTGGCAGCCATTTGGAATATTTAATTTAGTGCGAAAACTACGCTTTTGAGAGGTTGTCAGACAACAAAATTGAAACGAGCATGGTCACATTCTTTAGAATCAGTTGTCTGACAATTCCTAACATCATTTGCCACCTACTTTTTATTTTGGCCTTTTTGTGAAATTTGTCCTAGTCTAAAAAGAATTCTACCAGGAAAAAAATGATTTATCTGATCTTCTGTTGTGTCTTAAATCATCTTCCGTAGGTCAGTAATACTAAAATGCCTATGCACTGATTTTGTAAACGAAATCACTAATCTTCGTTTTGTTCTCGCATTATGATTCCAGTGCAATGGTATTGTTTGTATACTGTTATAAAAACGCAAATCTTGCGTTGGTTTGGATGGAGTTCCAATTGTTAAAAGTCACACAAAGTAAGGGGCAATGACGATAGTGTGCGCTCCATGGACTGACTTCGGTGTGTGGACCTTTCAGCTTCAGCTGGCAGATGGTCACTGCCCCAAGTCTGATGGGAAGCTGTTGAGTCCTGTCCTAAAGAATGGACTGACTTCGGTGTGTGACCTTTCAGCTTCAGCTGGCAGATGGTCACTGCCCCAAGTCTGGTGGGAAGCTGCTGATTCCTGTCCGGAAGGAAGGGAAGGACAAGAAGAAGCTGGGCAGTCACAGGCTGGTCAGTGCAAGTTCCACAGTGAAGACACTGGACAGAACCATCAACAGCCAGTCACAGTGAAGACACTGGACAGAACCATCAACAGCCAGTCACAGGCTGGTCAGTGCAAGTTCCACAGTGAAGACACTGGAGACAACCATCAACAGCCAGTGACAGTGACGCCTTGAGAGTAAAAAAAACCATTACTGTACTAGAACATATTTTGTCTTCTTGTGCAGGCAAGAAATGCATGACTTTTTTTCAGTTTCTATAGTATCGACATTTTCAAAAGGTAAGATAGTAAGAACATGCAGAAAATGACAGTATGAATTGGAAGATGTTGAATATCCTCATAATATCTAACCCAAATCACACGATTTCATTGTGGTTTTAATTTTCAAAGATGTTATTTTCTTCTAGCAGTAGCATACACTCACACAGGCCCACACAATGCTCTATCTTGCGATAGTCTGAATAGTGTTGGCACACTTACATGATACACTGAAGACAGCATATTTTGTACACACACACACACACACACACACACACACACACACACACACACACACACACACACACACACGCGCACGCACGCGCGCACGCACGCACGCACGCACGCACGCACGCACGCACGCACACACACACACACACACACACACACACACACTTAATGTTTACACGCATTGTACAGGTTCTTTCTGTCGTGTCTCGTCAATTCAAATGAGGTTTCTGGAAAACGGCCAAGTACGATAAGATAATGCACTGGAAGGAGGGAGGGGGTGGAAATGGGGGCCAGTGGGGGTAGGGGAGGGTAGAAGAGGGAGAGGCATCACAGGAAGGAGAAGGAGCTGGGTAGGAGTAGAATGATGGAGGTGGGGGGGGGGGGGGGTCAGGGGAGGGGGAAAGAGGGGATGGAGCCTTTGAACGTTCAAACTGACTCTGCAGGTCTTTCGTCGTCTCCTGACTTGTATCAGCTGACAATTGTGTAGATTCTGCTTATAGCTTTTGCTGTTGTTCCGAAACAGGACACGGCAAACTACGCAGATAAACTGAAACTGAGAGAGTTGTTGTGCAACACCACCACATTCTTCCTTGTTGAGAGCCACCACCACTCTGCAGTTTACCTATTTGGTTGTCGCTGGCTGACGGTTTCACCACGTGACTTTTGGACGCATGCGTCAGCAGAGATC
>CM031613.1:54007276-54015168 GCA_018398815.1 Conus ventricosus | reverse complement strand
AACAATGCAAATCAAAAAACAATATTAACATTCGAACCGGGAAAAAGCAGATTCCCTTATTGATAAAGAGTAGCTAAAATGTAGGCTTTTAAAAGTTGACACATCAGGTCACTAAAGATTTGTTGTTGCGCCAAACAAAACTACTTTTAAGGGGGAAAATCCGCTCGATCTTGCATTACATTCATTACTTTATGTTCATTTGGATGAGCTGAGCACTGATGAAAACTTATATGATGGAAGGCCCTCAAATGTTTTAAGAGCTTTACCGGCGGGGAAAGCTGCATATTGCGATTATGAAATTATACAATTCCCTAATTTACAGTTTAAAAGATTAGTTTGTGGGAGGGTTGGATCATTTAATATAAAAATTGCAGACACAAAGCAGGGAAAGTTGTGAAATGCGATACCTACACATTGTTTTGGAAATAAAATAATAAACTGTACTAAAAATGTCGCGTGGGCCAGAAGAATCCGGAGTTACATTAGCGCCTGTAAGGTGTATAACTTTAGAATTAAAAGACCTTGCAGATGTTGCGGACTTTGAACAGAACGGTGAGATAGGCGCTTTGTATGGTTTTGAGTACACTAAAGATGGTGATTATAAACGCAAAGAGGTTGGCGACACCAAAAAAGTTTCCTAAACTAGAACAGCTGCGCAATCTAGAAGCAAATAATGTTGGCCAGTATGAATATAAAATAGTTCGAAAGCCTGACCTCAAATGGCACTTAGAACCATATTTAGAATGGGAAATAAAATTTGAATTCATAAGCCATTTACATATTTTAGCCGTCAAAAAAGTTTCAGAAAAGCATTCAACTCTGGCCCTTTACATGTAAGTCTTATGCCGGACGACAATAGTCGGAAAGAAATTGAAATAACGCCGTATGGGAAAAAGCAGTACATCCTCCACAGAAAAGAAACAGTTGTAAAAAAAGCTTCTACAAAATTACAGTTCTTTCCAAGCAGAAAATTAGGAGACACGTTCACAATGATATTTGAAATTTCTGTCTTTAAAGATGTGGAGAGGGATGGGGTTGTGGGCGTTAGTGACGTCCTTATAAAAGGAATTAATATTAGCTGGCAAAACTTAGACGTTAAACGCCTTAACGTTGTTGTCGTCGTTCTTCACAATGGTGAGGATATTAAGATCATAACAACAAGCAACAAAATCAATGTTGACTTAAATAGAAACAATCTTACAGAACTAAATTGGATTAATCTTACACATTTAGGCCTCATAGGGTTTTATTATACTGAACAAGTTTTGACGGAGAGTATGATAAAAATAATAACTGGATTAGATTAAATTCTGTTATAAAACTATGGAGCAGTTAAACTTTATGATAAAATCCCCTCATTGTTCAATGATTTGTGGACAGACTGGTTGTGGGAAAACAATATTTATCCTCGACCTGTTACAAACAGTTTATCGTTATAATTTTGCTCATATTGTGATTTTCTGCACAACACTTAAATGGAACAAAGCATATTATGATAGAAGGTTTATATGGACGGATGATGCCATATTTTTAGTTGATCCAGCAATAAATTGAGTGAGTGTTTAGAAGCCTTTTTTAGATTGTTTGAGGGAACGCAAACGCTATTTATTATAGATGACTGCTCGGCAGAAAGAGACATAGTTAAAAAAAGAAACGCTTTGTCGAAACTAGCTTTCAGTGGAAGACATGCTGGGATAAGTGTGTGGATTTTATGTCAAAAATATAACTCAGTTTTAAAAGACTTTAGAGAGCAGTTGAAGACTGTAGTTTTATTTCACATGAAAGACAGAGACTCATTTGATGAATGTTTGCGCGAAAATGATGTTATTGAAAATGACCAGGAAAAACACAGGATTAAGCAAAAACTAAAATCTGAAAAGTTTAGTAAATTAGTATTGAAAACAGACAATCCTACACAGTATGTTTGTTTGTAGATAATCGTTAATTTTTGGTTATTGAAGTCTTACTTGTCAGAGAACAGTAATATGCCAATCCTAGGGCACTTTCGCCCGAAAACTGGTTTGAGGGCGAAAGTGAGTTAGGATTGGCATATTACTGTTCTCTAGGGAGAAAATCCGCTCGATCTTGCATTACATTCATTACTCTATGTTCATTTGGATGAGCTAAGCACTGATGAAAACTTATATGATGGAAGGCCCTCAACTGTTTTAAGAGCTCTTCCGTCAGGGAAAGCTGCATATTGCGATTATGAAATTATACAATTCCCTAATTTACAGTTTAAAAGATTAGTTTGTGGAAGGGTCGGATCATTTAATTTAAAAATTGCAGACAAAACAGGGAAAGTCGTGAAATGTGATAACCTGGCACATTGTTTTGGAAATAAAATAATAAGTTGTTCTAAAAAATAATGTCGCGTGGGCCAGAAGAACCAGGAGCTACATTAGCTCCTGTGAGGTGTATAACCTTAGAATTAAAAGACCTTGCAGACGTTGCGGACTTTGAACAAAACGGTGAGATAGGCGCTTTGTATGGTTTTGAGTACACTAAAGATGGTGATTATAAACGCAAAGAGGTTGGCGACAACAAAAAGTTTCCTAAACTAGAACAGCTGCGCAGTCTAGAAGCAAATAATGTTGGCCAGTATGAATATAAAATAGTTCGAAAACCTGACCTCAAATGGCACTTGGAACCATATTTAGAATGGGAAATAAAATTTGAATTCATAAGCCCATTTACATTTTTTAGCCGTCAAAAAAGTTTCAGAAAAGCATTCAACTCTGGCCCTTTACATGTAAGTCTTATGCCAGATGACAATAGCCGGAAAGAAATTGAAATAACACCGTATGGGAAAAAACAGTACATCCTCCACAGAAAAGAAACGGTTTTAAAAAAAGCTTCTACAAAATTACAGTTCTTTCCAAGCAGAAAATTAGGAGACACGTTCACAATGATATTTGAAATTTCTGTCTTTAAAGATGTGGAGAGGGATGGGGTTGTGGGCGTTAGTGACGTCCTTATAAAAGGAATTAATATTAGCTGGCAAAACTTAGACGTTAAACGCCTTAACGTTACCATCGTCGTTCTTCACAATGGTGAGGATATTAAGATCATAACAACAAGCAACAAAATCAATGTTGACTTAAATAGAAACAATCTTACAGAACTGAATTGGATTAATCTTACACATTTAGGCCTCATAGGGTTTTATTATACTGAACAAGTTTTGACGGAGAGTATGATAAAAATAATAACTGGATTAGATTAAATTCTGTTATAAAACTATGGAGCAGTTAAACTTTATGATAAAATCCCCTCATTGTTCAATGATTTGTGGGCAGACTGGTTGTGGAAAAACAATATTTGTCCTAGACTTATTACAAACAGTTTATCGCTATAATTTTGATCATATTGTGATTTTCTGTCCAACACTTAAAAGGAACAAAGCATATCATGATAGAAGGTTTATATGGACAGACAATGACGTATATTTAGTTAATCCTAGCACTAAACTGAGTGAGTGTTTAGAATACTTTTATAAAGTGTTTGAAGGAACGCAGACACTCTTTATTATAGATGACTGTTCGGCAGAAAAAGATATAGTTAAAAAGAGAAACACTTTGTCAAAGCTGGCTTTCAGCGGAAGACATGATGGGATAAGTGTGTGGATTTTATGCCAGAAATATAACTCGTTTTAAAAGACTTTAGAGAACAGTTAAAGACTGTAGTGTTATTTCACATGAAAGACAGAGACTCATTTGAAGAATGTTTGCGCGAAAATGATGTTATTGAAAATGATCAGGAAAAACACAGGATTAAGCAAAAATTAAAATCTGAAAAGTTTAGTAAATTAGTATTGAAAACGGACAATCCTACACAATATGTTTGTTTGTAGGGCAGTTATTTTTTGGTTATTGAAGTCTTACTTGTCAGAGAACGGAGAAATGCAGGTTCTAGAGTCGCCCGGTCGAAACTGGTTGAGACCGGGTGAGCTAGAACCTGCATTTCTCCGTTCTCTGCATTCACTCACACACATACACACATGATAACAGGCATATCAGTCCAGTAACATTGTATCAAACTTTATGTGTACAGGATCCTCTGGCATGATGGAGGTGGAGGCAGCTCGTGTGATCTGGCGGCGCTCAGTGGAACGCTACAAACTGCGATACACTGTCCTGCTGTCAGATGGGGATGCCAAGACCTACAATGAGCTGACAGCCATCAAGCCTTACGGTGATGAGGTGGAGATTGAGAAGGAAGAATGCATCAATCATGTCAGCAAGCGGCTTGGTTCAGCTTTGCGAAATCTAGTGGCGGATTGTCGCAAGAAAGGTATCACCCTTGGAGGTCGTGGCCGTGGTAATCTAACACAGAATGCCATACGGAAGCTGACCATCTACTACAACCGTGCCATCCGCAAGAGTAGCAGTGCTGAAGAAATGAAAAAGGCCATCAAGGCTTCTCTTCAACACTGTTATTCTACTGAAAGCAAGCCCCAGCATGAACTGTGCCCTGTGGGTGTTGACTCCTGGTGCTTCTATCAGGCTGCCCTGGCTCAACGTCAGGTTCCCGGTCACCATGATAAGCTCATCCACACCCCACTCAATTACAGTAAACTGCACCAGCACCTGGAACCCATCTATGAAAGGCTGACAGACACTCAGCTTCTAAGCAGGTGTGTTGCTGGCAAAACACAAAACTCCAATGAGTGCTTGCACAGCCTGATCTAGTCCGCTGTACCAAGGACAAGTTTGCCTCACGCCGGCGGGTGATGTTTGCAGTCTACACAGCCATCAGTGAGTTCAACTTTGGCCCTAGTGCTGCTCAGGACACTGCCAGCTTCTTTGGTTTTCAAAGAGGAACTCACATGAAGAGGCTAGGGGCAAGCAGGCAGCAGAAGAGGGAGAGGAACAGCGTCAAGTTCCAGAGAGACAAGGCCAACAAGCGGCGGGACACAGTTCGAGCTGCCCGACTGAAGAGACAGGAGGAGCTGATGATGCTGGAAGGGGGCCCTGCCTATGCTGCAGGGCAGTTCTGACTGTGTGGTGTTGTGCTGTGGGGCTGGCTGGGGGACCTGAAACTTTTAACCAGGTCTGTAAGTAAACCATGTGTGTGTCACTGTGTTTGTGCTCCTTTTGTCTGCGTTTTTCTCATTTTCTGTTTTTGCTCCGCATGCTGTACAAGTATTAAAATTTCTCAGAAACTGTCTATTCAAATCTAATGAAATTTGGCACATATGTACATTGTTGTCTTATTGATATTTTTATAGAATGATTTTTAAAAATCTGTTTTATTTTTTTATTTTCATGATGTCGATTGCATGATACCGCTGATAATTTGAGGCAATATTTTTTGAAAAATCATTAAAAATTAATTTTGCACAAAATCAAAAATATCTCTCTATTAGAATGTAAAGAGACTCATAGTGTACATGTGTGCCAAAATCATGGATCTGTGATGGATAATACCTGAGTAAAATCATTTCTTAAAAATCCAATATGGCGGATGTTTATCTTGGTTGCCATGGCAACGGTAAAAAATAAGGTTGATTTGTTGGTATATTTTTGTGTTAGGACTCATAGCAGTATCAATTCAAATGACAAAAAATGTCTTATTTCCTATATTCTGAAAATTAGATTTTACTGCCTCACATATCTGAAAGAGTCAAGAATAACTGGATAGAGGTTAAGGACAAACAAGGCAATATAAAACGTTTAAAAATACCCGACGGTTACTACAACTTTGTTCTTTAAGAGAAGTATTTAGCGAATTTAACATTAAGTTTTACAATTAATGAGGCAAATCTTATAGTTACTATGAATTTTCCAGAAGAAAGAGGGGAGTACGTTTTCCCTAGAAGCCTTTCTCGAATTTTAGGTTTTTATAATAGTGTGAACATATAGCTTCGACACACACAGCCTTGTAGAATGGGGCATTTATAAGTATTTAGGTAATAGACCGGCTGATTTCTTGTGAACCCAATGTTGTATGTCCATTTACAACAGTTAAAAACAGATACTAATTTGTTTAATGGCTATCCATCTACTGTTCTACGAGCACTGCCGTCAATTAAGCAGGGTTTTGCGATTATCAACTATACAGATTTGATGGAGACAGTCAATTTAAAGAATTAGTTGAGGGACCTATAAATTCATTAGATGTAAAAATAACTAATCAACCGGAAAGCCGTTGTTGTTCTGATTTATTAATAGTGCTGGAAGTAGAAGAGCGTACTGTAAACCTTAATTTTTTATGTACCTGGAGAGAATGTAAATATGTTTGTTCACGATCACCAAATCTTATCTAGCACGTAAGCCCCCGTTTCAATGTGTTAATTATGTCGATTTTTGGCGGTTTTGCGTGTTAATTTTTTTGTAAAACAGTGTTAATTTTGGCCAAAACTGATATGAGATGGACGTGATGTGTATGTGAAAAGGGGGGTTTTCGTGCAAAATAAGATGGGTGGTCTTGAACAAACATATTTACATTCTCTCCTCGCAAGAGCCCAAAGCGCATATTACAGAAAAACATGATAAAAATTCAAATTCTAATTCAAAGCGCGCACACACACACACACACACACACACACACACACACACACACACACACACACCCCCGGGGGGGGGGGGGGGGGGGGGGGGGGGGGGGGGGGGGGGGCGGAACTCTCACACGCAGACAGACACAGGAGCGCGTTCAACACCAGCAAACACGCGCACAGTGGTAACTGGATATCGTTAATCACGTCGAGGGAAAAGATGTGTCTTTAGGAGGTTTTAAAAGTCTCTAAAGAGTCCGTGTTACGCAATGAAGAAGGGAGACTATTCCACAGAGCAGGTGCCTGGTAAGAGAAAGATCGTTGGCCTGAAGTTTTCAGGCGAGCGGAGGGAAGCCGAAGCAGACGAGAATCGGTGGAAGAGCGTAAGTTGCGAGACGGAACATAGAGATGGAGGAGGTCAGAGAGGTAGGAGGGAGCCAGATTATTCAGTGATTTGAAAACCAGGAGGAGAACTTTAAAGTCAATGCGAGACTGAATTGGGAGCCAGTGTAAGGAAGACAGAATTGGTGATATGTGATCAGATCTAGAGGAGCGGGAGATCAACGGGCGGCATTGTTCTGAACTTTTGAAGTTTAGAGATGAGCGTTAAGGGACAACCGGCAAGAGGGAGTTACAATAGTCGAGCCGAACAGGACAAAAGCACAGATTAGTCCTTCAGAGCATTTTGAGTAAGAAAGCGGCGAACTGAGCTCATTCTACGAAGTTCAAGGTAGCAGGACTTGCACACATTAGAGATATGTTGTTTGAAAGAGAGAGTTTGGTCGAGTGTAACGCCGAGGTTACGAACAGACACTGATAGATTTATTTCATTTCCATCAACATTTATAGAACTAGGGAGAGAATGAGTTCTAAAAGTGTGTTTCGAAGCAATGAGGATTATTTCCATTTTTGTCTGCGTTAAGTTGTAGCTTGTTATTGTGCATCCATGATTTAACATCGTAATGCATGCTTGAGAACAGAGATTATTTCATGAAGCTGACTGATATGGGCAGAGATATACAGCTGGTTGTCATCTGAAAAGCTATGGTGAAGGAGAGAGTGTTGGCTGATAATGGCCGAGAGAGGCTGGGTGTACAGCACAAACAAAACCAGTCCCAGGACAGATCCCTGAGGAACACCAACTGAAGTGCTCTTGCTGGAGACTTAACACCTTTCACTGAAACAGTTTGCGTGCGATCAGAGAGATAAGAAGAGAACCAGGAAAGGACAGAACCAGAAAGACCAAAAGAAGTGTTGAGTCTTGAGAGAAGAATGGAGTGATCTATTGCATCAAAAGCAGCAGACAAATCTAAGAGTGTATTTTTGTATAAATTTCATATATATCTTAATTAACTCAGATTTACAGACTGATCGGTCGTATTTATTATATACAAGA
>CM031613.1:53989776-54002276 GCA_018398815.1 Conus ventricosus | reverse complement strand
TGTGTGTGTGTTGTGCGCGTGCAGATCGCGCAGCGCGTGCGTGTGTGTGTGTGTGTGTGTGGTGGTTGATGTGTGGTGTGTGTGTGTGTGTGTGTGTGTGTGTGTTTGTGTCGCGCTTGCGTGTGTGTATATTATCGGGGTGTGTGTGTGTGTGTGTGTGTGTGTGGTGTGTGTGTGTTGTGTGATGTGAATATTTGGAAGTGTGTACGTGTGCATGCGGAATCGTGTGTGTGTGTGTGTGTGTTGTGTGTGTGTTGTGTGTGTGTGTGTGTGTGTGTGGGGTGTGTGTTTTCGTTGTTGGTCTTGTTCTTTTTTTCTGTCCCAACTTCTGTGCAACCTCAGTGGCAGTGTACCCACGCACTCATTCGGATCCCCGTCCACAGGCCACAGCCCTGTCCACCCGCCACAGCCGTCCACAACCACACCCCGTCCACAGCCACACCCCGTCCACAGCCACACCCGTCCACAGCCACACCCCGTCCACAGCCACACCCCGTCCACAGCTCAGCCCGTCACAAGCCACAGGGCCCGTCCTCAGCCTAAGCCCGTCCACTGCCACAACCACGGTCGGTTCGACTCAGCCCGCACCGGCAATCCACAGGGAGAAGTCATTGTTCATCTAGACGGCAACCCCACCGGAGAGACACTGCCTGCTTGCCGAGTGACTTCGGTGGTTGTCAGCGGCGCATGTTTGATTCCAACAACGCAGTGGGCACCACTTACTAAGCCCCTACTGACGACAATAATTGCTTGGTCGTGGAGCCGTGTGGGCGCCACCACTTCCATCGGAAGAGCTCAGTTGGTTAGAGGCCCCGCGAGTCGTGATCCTGGGGTTGCGGGTTCGAATTTAGGTACAGGGGGATTTTTCACAGAGTGAGAGTGTGAGAGAGAAGAGAGGAGAGAGGGAGAGAGAGAGAGAAGCACTGTGAAACCCGTGCACATACATCACAAGACATTCGCAAGACACACACAGAGACGAGGTGGCTGGAATAGACTCAGTTGGTAGAGCGCCGGGAATCGTAATATGGTGTTCCTGGGGCTGCGTGTTCGAATCTCCACCAGGCCGTTCGATACAGGGGAGATTTTTTCTTTCCTCTTGGAGGTTAACATTGGTTCTGTCTTCATTTCCCATACAGTCCTTCGACTGAGGACTATAACGAGCTTCGTGTGTGAACACAAGCATAACATTTGCACCACGAAAATCCATCACCAACTTCCGGTAAGAGAAGGCCAGTGTGGCTGTTGGTATGGATGGAATATTACACTCTAGGATGCACCTTCCGAAAGAGGAGTATGGCTTGCATTAATGGCCGGTTACTGAAACCGTCACTGTCACGACCGACACTGGTGGCTGCCCTGACAGGATCGGTCTAGATGGGTTGTGTAGGGAGTGCCTGACATCACACGCCTCGCAAGAGCCAACACGAGAAGGATTACGATAAACACCCCATGATTCCACACCAACACACACTGTCATAAATAAGCTTTCAACACACACTTACATGCACAAACAAATCTTCACAAACAAGCATTCCGACGCACAAACATGCTCAATCACAATCAAGCACTCCCACACACCAACATGCACATTATAAATAAACATTTCACCCCTACGACGTACACAATCACAATTTACAGCTTCCTGCACATATGACTATACACAAGTATAAAGAAACATTTCCAGCATCCGTCTCTTCCCACACCCTGGAGTGCCGCCCCACACCCTGCATCCGTCAAGTCTACTGGGAAGCACCTGCGCACTTGGTGCTCCCGAACCGGGTTGGTTCTTGTAGGGTGTCGCTCAAAGCCGACACCTCGACCACGCGTGCAGGAAGTGAAGGCGCGTACCGGTGGGGGGGGGGGGGGGGAGGGGAGAAACGTCGGCGTGTTAATGGAGGGATGGACGCTGGGGATTCAGGGTCCGGGCAGTCAAGACGGCGGGCTTTTCTACCAGTCCGCGGTCACGACCTGAGCGTGGCATCAACCAGGCTTGGGGCATAATCCAGTCCGCGGTCACAGCCAGTGACGTGGCCTCAACCAGCATGTGGCTCCCATCCAGTCGCGTCCCAGCCAGGAGCTTGGCCTAAACCAGCACGTGGCGACATACAGTCAGCGGTCCCAGCAGGAGCGTGGCCTTCAACCGCACGTGGCACAATCCAGTCCGCGGTCCCAGCCAGAGCGTCGCTCAACCAGCACGTGGCACCAACAGTCCAGACTAGGGTGAAGCCCCGGGAGGGGGGGGGGGGGAATCGTAGCTGGGAGGAGGGAATGAAAGGGAGGAAGGAAGAGAAGATAGAAGGATGGGTACTGGAACCCCGCCGTCTGTACAGTCTGACCCATGACTGGCTAAATCTTAAACAGCACTAGCTGATGGTTGCGAGTGGGGGAAGTATACTTAATGCACCAACAAACCCCAGCTCAACACAGACCTGAGCATTAACAGTAAACAATCAATATCGTTAAGTTTCTCACATGATGCAGGTAAGGGACTGCATTATATCAACAGGCTATAAAACAATATGAATTTTCTTCACCTTCTCTTCCACTCACGTTAACAATTTCCTTTCTTAGGAAATTAAACCAACACAGGACCATCGCTTTATAACTGCCACCACATTTGCAAATAATAATTCATGGGCATAAATGTCACATTTATAGCCACTTTTGCAAAATAACACAAATCTCAACCACGATCCGAACGACAAATCATGCGTACGCACACTCGCGAACATTAAAAACGCGTTCTCTTGAACACATCAAACAGGACGGTGCCGAAGAATAAGAGTCCGGCGAATGGTTTGTGTCAGGGGCGGACGAGCGAGACCAAGCAAGTTCCAAAACCCTGAAATCACCAGGTTCTCTCCCATCCCCACCGACTACCGCTATCCCAGATGCATAAACAGGAGAATGCATTTGGATATAATTAGAATGGCCAGGTTAAAGATTGAATTAACCAGAGAAAAGGTCTCAAACAAATATTTCTTTACAATTTTGAAAACAAAAGAAAAATTGCGCAAAAGAGAAGAATAAGCCGGCTACAACAACAAAACCAAAACAACAAACCACGCGAAACTGAATGCTTACCAGCTACCGTGGGTGAAACCAGAAGAGCGGGTCAAAACGACTCTCTCTGCCTCTGTCCAGTCGAGAGGACAGAAGCGCGTTGCGGAGGAAAGAAGAAGTGATGTCCCTCCCTACAGGCCGACTGTAGGAATTGAAGATACCGATGTCCCCCCCTCCCCCCCCCGCAGTACGGTGAATGAACCAAGACCGGAGCAGGGCGCTCCCAGAGACTTCTTCCGCTCGAGTGATGTGCTAACCTCCCTCAGCGATGGCGGCCAACCTGACACGCTGGCGTCACAGAGTGTGCTTACTTCAAACTAAAGAAATGATGCACGTGCTGCGACAGGTAAAAAGGCAGGCGATTGAGCGATAGACTGCAAGTTCGAGAGAAAGGTACCAGCCACCGTGAAAACAGCCCCCCCCCCCCCCCCCCCCCCCCCCCCCCCCCCCCCCTGGTTGAATAGCAGGGCAGTGGAATTAGAGAGAGATGAGAGAGAGAAAGCAAACCAAAATTGAGATGAATTCACCAAGGGTGCTACCGCACACAAGCCACATTAAGGGACGGAACTACGACTATCGCATCGCAATAATAAATGAGTAATCTCGCCACCCTAGTGGGGTTCCATCAAGTCGTAGGCCTCGTGACAAACTCGTGACAAACCCCCTTCTAAAAGATCTGTTTCTCTGAGGATACAGTGCTCCTTTGAACCTTGACGCATGAGCAAATTCACAACTATGCGGCCGAACCCAACTCTCTGTGCTCGACAGGAGAGTACTGGAGTCCAATACAAAAACATTCTCGATAGAATATACTGGGAAATACATATAATACATTATCAAAAGATCTAGCAACCTTCCAACCATGGAAAATAACAATCCGAACATTGGTGATTCACTACCGTTAACATCACTGAAGTGATTAACTGTTCATTACACCTGTGCAAAGACAAAGGGGGATATAACCTGGTTGAGGGGGAAGTGCTCTCTGACCGATTTTCCAATGTGCTGACTACGGAGATCGGCCTAGATTGTCAGCATCCGTATTACAGGACCCTTGATATGACGGAAAAGTGAACGCATGACTTGCAGTTCCACTGCCCAACCCATGAGTCGACGACTGACTGGCCGGAGTTACCGGTCCAGGCTCTGGAGTGGATGATGATCGCTTCCAGTACAAACTTCCGGCAGTCTTCTTCTTGGCACGCCAGTGCGCGTCCAAATTCTGCCTGAGAGATTCAGCACAGTAGGGGGCATCGATAGTCCTATGCGGGACAGCCTTTGGGTATCGACTCGCAGATTCTACCACTACCAAAGTTGTAGCGGTGACCGCGATGGTGGAGGATTAATGGGTCCCACCAGGTCAACCACATCCGTTCTGAATGCCCTCCCCAACCAGTGGCACTGACCTAGGGGAACTCGCTTTCAAGCGACCCTTAGGCGTTGTCCGCTGGCAGAAATCGCAACTGCGGCTGTTACTGCCTAACCTGTGAGTTATCCCTGGCAAACGAAGTCTGTCTTACTCCTCGAGAGTCCGCTTGGTGCCCCATGATGACTGCCATGGGGGAATCGTGGGCCTGCCGGAGAACAGATTCTCTCAAGTTTTGGGGAACGACCAAGCTGCGTGGCCTCACGATCGGCTTGAGTGAAAAACCTTAAAGTGATCCCCTTGTGGAGCTTAAAGCTCACCTTGGGCGTGTCGGCGCGACTGTGTGGGACGATACACAAGTTGTCGTGCGTTGGACATCCATGTCCTGGCCTGAAGACGGATAATGCTAGCGGATCGGCCCCATTGCCAGAACTCGTCAGATATCGGCTGAAGAACGGGACGCAATTCCTGTTCCTGACGTCTTAGCTGTGGCGGTGTGGTGACTGCCACACACGCCTGTACGGGGCAAATCCGTAGACACGGGGATGACTGCGTCCGTTGCGAAGGTGATAGTATTCCCTATGATAAGGGATACAGGAGTCGCTCCACGCGAGGGTCCCATACTTCGCCACAGAAGGTAGAGGGGGTGGAAGAGATAGAACGAGTACCTGAAGGACGGGTGGAGGTAAAACCAGCCTCAACCTGCACACATCGTAAACTTGGCCCGGCCCGCCGGGCCTTAGGGGAAACTAAATTCTTATCACAAAGTTCGTTGATGCTCGAATCCCTGATGGGTGTGACCAAGAGGGAACCAAACAACAGAGTGAAACATGGGGGCACTCTGAATCACCAGAAGCTGGGATGGAACCCACGTTAGACGAAGGCACGGGACGGGGAAAGGACCAGCCACGTCTACCAGCGGCTTAGGACAATCTTTCCTAATGTGGCCAGGACGACCACAAAGAAAACACTGTCGGGGCGCTGGAAATCCCCGTTGTACTTGCCTGCCTTGGTCACCCCGTAGCGTTGTCGGGCGCCTTATGCCCACTACTCCTGTGGAAGGGCTTCCTCTGCCGTATCTGGGCGATGCACATAAGCCCTGACGAGCTTCCAGCAAACACCTCAGCGGTGTTGTGAATCGCAGCGCGAAATCCTGAGGTGCTGTCTCGCCTATCGGATCCTCAACTCTGGGGACACATTGTGGTGAGCTGTTCAATGAGGATCAGATCTCCTGCTCCAACTTAGCCAACTGACGACCAGTACCCTAGCGTTTTGCGCTGGCCTATCACCAAACTGCACGAAGGTCTCGTCCGTTAGTTTTTCTTCATGGGACCTGAACTTCCCTCCTGTACGTCTCTGGTGTCAAGGGGAACGCTTATGCTGAGCCAACTGCATGTCTGCATAAGACGCACCTGATTTAGAGTGAGCAACACTCCTTGCAGCACCAGATAATCCAGGAAAAAAAAGGTGCATTGCCTTTTGTTCCTCAGGGACAATTGGTTATGATCTAGCAACCTTGTCAAATGCTCTAAGAACATATCAATGGTCTCACTAGGTCTGAACTCTGGAAGCTTTAAACTTTGGGCTCTAACTCTATCGCGTGCATGTCGATCAACCCCTGATTTACAAGATGCGGGAGAACGCGAAGAAGTTGTTCCATCTCTCCCTACGCAGAGCCTCCTCCTGTCTAGTTCTTCCCTACGGAGGGCTTCTGCCTGGCAGCCTCTTCCCTTACGCCGATCTCCTGTCTGCAGCCTCCTCCCTACGCTGAGGCAGCCTCTTCCCTACGCTGTGCAGCCTCTTCCCTACGCTGATCCTCCTGTCTGGCATCCTCCTCCATAAGCTGAGCAGCCTATTCATACGAAGGGCCTCCTGTCGGGCAGCGCCTCTTCTCTGCGCAGCATTGCCTCTTCCCTATGCAGAATCTCCAGTCTGTCAGTCTCCTCTCTGCGCAGAGCCTCCATCCTATCCAACTCGTCCCTACGCTGAGCAGCCTCTTCCCTTCGCAGAGTTTCCTGCCTTGCGGCCTCTTCCCTTCGTGAGTTTCCTGCTAGCGCCTCTTCACTACGCTGCGCTCCAGAAACATCAGGACGGAGTGATGTCCTGGGCGGGGGATCACACTTCCGACACCGGAGGATGACCCGTCTGACCCGTCCTTGGGTCTCGACCTTCCCATGAGGAAAGTCCCCCGGGCATACTCCATTCGAGGGGAAGCATGGAGAAGAGAGGGCTTGGTTTCTGCGACTCAACTGAAGCCCACAGTTGCTTCGCTATACTCGATGCTTCCGGCGGAAGTGCAGTCGGGTCTCAGCAGGAAAAATCCCCTAGCGAAGAAGAAGTGAAAGTACTCGCTGGACTATCGGCTACTGCACTGGAATAAGTGGAAGTCACTGTAGTCGAAGTGCTGTTTACTAATAGTAGGGGGACTACATTTTGAAAACCCTTCTTTCTTTGACGAACGCGTTCGCCCTACCACCAGCGCCCGGACGTCGCCATGACATAATAAATAAAAAAAAAAAAAAAACCCAAAATTTTTTTTTTTATCTACGTTTTCAAATACGGGGAAAGACCGAGTCCACTGAAAACAATTTTTAGGGGTGTGTGTATATGTGTGTATGTGTGTGTGTGCGTGTGTGCGGACAAGTTCCGTCCTGCTCCCACTCTGGCACACCGCGCTCTACACTCGAGCAACAGTGCTTACCCCCCGGCTACCGAAAAAAAAAAAAAAAAAAACTTTGTCGGCTGCCCCATTGGCAACACCCGCTCCAAAGCACGAGCAACAGGTGCGGTGGGGCTGGCCGGAAAAAAAAAGACAAACTGGCAGACGGAATCCGGAGAGAGGAAAAAAAAAATAGGAACACTAACGTCCGATCAACCTGTACTCAATGACCAGGTATCCCTGTCCCCCCCCAACACCCAAAAACTGGACTAAATACAAAACAGGTATGGAAGACTGAGCGGCAACTGAAAGCAAGATTACGGCCGTACCTGCGTGAGGTACCCGGCGGAAGGGCGGTCTGGACGCCGGTCGATCCCCTCGCGTTCGCACTCGACTCCCAAGTCACGCCGGATGTTCCTTTCTGGCCACCAAATTAGATCCTTCACGCTGAGTCACCCAGCCCACCACCTACAAAACAAACACGAAAAAACTGACCAAACATTACAAAACAGACAAACCTAACAGGTACTCCGCCGAAACGAGGACGAGACAGTCAGGCCCTTCACATCCGGGGACGAGAGCCCCCACAATTGTCACGACCGACCCTGGAGGTTCTGCCTGACAGACGATCGGTCTAGATGGGAGTGAAGGGAGTGCTCCTGACCTCACACGCCTCGCAAGAGCCCACACGAGATAGTATTACGATACAACACCCATTTTATTCACACCAACACTCTCAGTCATAAATAAGCATTCCAACACACACAATCATGCACCAATCCAATCAAGCATTCACGCTCACAACATGCAACAATCACAATCAGCACTCCAACCACCTCAAACATGCACAAATTATAAATAAACATTTCACCATACGTCGTACACAATCACAATTACAGCTTTCTGCACATATGACATATACACAATTCATAAAAGAACATTTCCAGCATCCGTCCCTTCCCAAAACCCCTGGAGTGCTCCAACCCCTGCTCCGTCAAGTCTATGGGAGACCTGTCGCAATAGGTGCTCCGAACCGGGTTGGTTCGTGAAGGGAGTCGCTCAAGCCGACACCTCGACACGCGAGCAGGCAGTTGTAATGAAGTGCGCGTTCGGAGGGGGGGGGGGGGAGGGAGAAGAAACGTGGCGTTCGTTACTGGAGGTCCTGGACGGGGTTCAGGGCCCGGGCAGTCCAAGCCGGCGGGGTTTTATACCAGTCCGCGGGTCCGACCAGAGCGATGGCCTCAACCAGCGGTGGCATCATCCGTCCGCGGTCCCAGCCAGAGCGTGGCTCAAACCAGCAACGTGGCCATCCAGTCCGCTGGTCCCAGCCAGAGCGTTGGCCTCATCCAGCACGTGGCACCATCCAGGTCCCGCGGTCCCAGCCAGAGCGTGGCCTCAACCAGCACGTGGCACATCCAGTCGCGGTCCAGCCAGAGCGTGGCCTCAACCAGCACGTGGCACCAAACCAGTCCAGACTCCGGGTGAAGCCCCCGGGAGGGGGGGGGTGGGGAAATTAGCTGGGAGGAGAGAAGAAAGGGTGGGAAGGAAGAAGGAAGAAAAGAAGGAAGGGTATGGAGCCCGCCGTCGTACAGTCTGACCCTGCTGTAAATCTTTACAGCACTCGCATGATGGGCGAGGGGATGTCTACAATGCACCAACAACCCGCTCATACACAGACCTGAGCATAACAAGTAATCCAATCAACTCTTAGTCTTCTACATGAAGCAGGTAAGGGGACTGGGCATTAAATTCATCAGGCTATAAATCATATATGAATTATCTTCACGTCTCTCACTCACGGTTTAACAATTTCCTTTCTTAGGAATAAACCTACAAGCGACCATCGCTTTATAACTGCCCAACCACATTTGCAAATAATAATTCAATGGCATAATTGTCACATTTTATAGCCAATTTCCAAAATAACACAAATTCCAACAGCATCCGAACGATCAAATATGCGTTACGCACCACTCGCGAACTAAAACTCGTTCTCCTTGCACACACAAACAGACGGTGGCCGAAGAATAAGAGTGTCCGGGCGAATGTGGACAAGGGGCGGACGAGCGAGGACCTAGCAAGTTCCAACCCTGAAATCACCAGGTTCTCTCCCATCCCCACCGGATACAGCAATAACCAGATGCATAAACAGGAGAAAGAATTTTGGATATAATTTAGAATGGCAGGTTAAGATTGAATTAACAGAGGAAAAGGTCTCAAACAATATTTTTTTACATTTTGAAAACAAAAGAAAATTGCGCAAAGAGAGAATAAAGCGGTAACAACATCAAACCAAACAAACAAACACGTAATACTGATGACTTACAGCTACGTGGGGGACCCAGAAGAGGCGGGTCTCAATCGACTCTCTCTGCCTTCTGTCCTTCGAGAAGGACAGAAGCGCAGGATGCGGAGAAGGAAGAAGTGATGTCCCTCTCCTACAGGCCGACGGTAGAATTGAAGATAACGACTGTACCTCGATGATACGGTGAAGAAACAAGACGGAGAGGCGCTCCCAGAGGACATCTTCCGTCGAGTGAAGAGCTAACCTCCCTCAGCGATGGCGGCCAACAGGCCACGCTGCGTCACTGAGTGAGCTACACAACTAAAAGAAATGAAGCACTGTGACAGGTTAAAAAGACAGGCGAGAGGCCGATGACAGCAAGTTCGAGAGAAAGGTACCAGCCACCGTGAACCTACAGGATGACTAGCTCCGGGCAGTGGAATTAGAAGGAGAGAGAGAGAGAAAGCAAACCGAAATTGTGTCTGAAACTACACCAAGGTGCAACCGCACCAACAAGCCACATTAAGGGACGGATACACGGACAACAGCAACGACAATACATAAATGAGTATTCCGCCACCCTAGATGGGTCAAACGTCGTAGGCCTCGTGAATAACTCGTGACAGTCACACACACAAAACTCCACCGCCTGTCTATACAGGCCAGTGTCCGCAGGAGTATCGTCCTGTGTACACAGAAAGAAAGAAAAGAAGGAAAAAAAAAAAGTCCATCCAAACGACAGCCCCATTGAAATGCCGATACGGTGACACGACAGAACCAAACAAGGGACGTGGAGAGGACATAAAAAGAGGTCTCCACTGAGAGCTAGGCCATGAATGGCCACAGGATTTGAGGGACTTCTTTTTATGCTAATCGATGAGAATGATGATAATATGATGATGCTACGGATTGGCATTTCATTTGAGATGCGTGACTGGGATGCTGCTGTACTCTACGATTCCTTTCATAATATATCCGGCGTCAAACAGGCGAGAGATACAGACAATCCTGCAGTGTTGGTCAGAAACTTTGAGCACACTCTCTGAGATGCATCCATTAATTGGAATGAAACTCGACTGTGTGGTCCCAGTATTCCAAATGAGCCCGTAGCAAATCAACCTCTGGGTAGGAGCCGGTCGGGGCAGAAAAAATCCCCCGTGGGAAATCGAACCCACGACCTCCCATCCGGGAATCCGCGACGCTAACCACTTCGCCACGGCGTCGGGGTGTTGTCATTGTTCTTGTTTCTGGGTCACCTACTGAATGTTCGTTTTCCTCAAACAGTCAGGGGGAAACGCACGGTCACGTACATGCGCTCACACACCACGCACAAACACGCACGTACCATGCGCACATGTACACACACATACATGCACACGCGCGCCCCACACGCACACACGCGCACACGCACGCTCACAGAAAATGCATACGCTTCTATGCGCCCATATGCACATGCGTGCGTGCACACATAGATATACACACAAACGCGCACGCACATACAAAAACCACCATGTGCCTGTGCGCCATTTGGGGGGAGGGTTGGGGGGGGGGGGGGCTCACAGACACACCACACACACACACACACACACACCCCAAACACACCCCACCACACACACAACATACATTGCAGATGCGTGCGCATGTAAAGTAGGTACTCAAGATCGGCCAGCGCGTTAGGCTAATGCGTAGGTCAGACATCGCTAAGTCGTAGCCACGAGACACTCTTTTAAATTCCTCTCATCTTAGTAATTAATTCATTGACTATCAGCTTTACATTATAATTAATGCGGTGTGGTATCAAAAAAGCGGATGTGGTGTAGCGTACATGGACTAATCTGCAGTCAGTCATACTTTGATGAAACTAAAACTGTGCGTGCGGTGTGTGTGTGTGGGTGTGTGTGTGGTGTGTGTGTGTGTGTGTGTGTGTGTGCGGGCGTGTGTGGTGTGGGGTTTGGTGTGTGTGTGTGTGTGTGTGTGTGTGTGTGTGTGTGTTACAGACGAAGATCAGAAATCATCAGCTACAATGGCGACAGGGGGCAACGAAGAAGACACTTGCCCCATGTGCTTGGACATTTTTTGAAACCCTAAATTTTCTACCGTGCTTTCATAGCTTTTGTGAAAGTTGCATTGAAGACCTGGCACAAAGACATCGGGTGGAACATTCCCCTGTCCTTCTTGCCGTAAGGAGACCTCTCTACCACCAGGTGGAGCGGTTCGCTCTGCAGACTAATTTCTAAAATTAAGACTCAACCTCCTCAGCAGAAGGGAGGAGCACAGGACATGTGCCAGATCCACCAGGATAAAAACTGGAGTTGTACTGCGTGAAGTGTGATGAAGCCCTGTGCCTGAACTGTAAGCTCACCAGACACGAACACCACCAAACAGAAAGATCTGACACCAGCCATTTTCCTTAAAAAGAAAAACCTGCAGGCAGATCAAACAACGTCTGCAGAATGCCGTGTCTGACGTGAAGGAAGATGTGACGTCACTGCAAGAAGAGAGACAGTTTTCTGGACCAAAAGAGGCAGCCCTGGAGAAGACCATCCGAGACAGAAAGTGCCACCATGTGGGGGCAGCTGACAGACAGATGGAAGAGAAGCTGAACTCCTTGCAGTCCACGTTCACAGACCTGGACAAGGACGTTTTTCTGTGTCATTGAAGAACGGGAAGGCCGCAAAAAGAACTCTCCAGTCTCCTCCACAAGTCAAAAACGCCATCCTCTGGTACAAACCGTGACGTCATCACCATCGCCAAGGAGATGAGAAGTGGGCGTGGCAGCCCGCAAGCTGTAGCCGCTCTGACGTCACGAGAAGAAAGACCCGTCGTAGACCCGTTCTTCACTGTGACGTCGGCACTGACGTCATGAAACAGTGTCAAGCACCGACGAGACAGAAATAAATATTCACATCACACGCAATCTTACTCCATACGCGTTCTTACCCAGGGGTATAACGCTTAGACTTTTATAAAATACCACCCCTTCTTTATTAAATTATAGAAAATGTCTACACTCAGAACTCCGGGTGTAGAACAGAAAGAAATGGGGGAAAGTTTTAAAAAGGTTTTTCAATCAGCTTAGCGTCACGATCTCCAAAGTCCTCCTCGTCGCCTCTCTCCCTGAAGTCACC
>CM031613.1:53970887-53988776 GCA_018398815.1 Conus ventricosus | reverse complement strand
CATGTTGAAGACTACACGAGAAAGGAGATAGAAATGAGAAGCATTGATAACAGAATAGAATTAGACAGAAAGGAGATAGAAATGAGAAGCATTGATAACAGAATAGAATCAGACAGAAAAGGAGATAGAAATGAGAAGCATTGATAACGAATAGAATTAGACAGAAAAGGAGATAGAAATGAGAAGCATTGATAACAGAATAGAATTAGACAGAAAGGGAGATAGATATGAGAAGCATTGATAACAGAATAGAATTAGACAGAAAGGGAGATAGAAATGAGAAGCATTGATAACAGAATAGAATTAGACAGAAAGGGAGATAGAAATGAGAAGCATTGATAACAGAATAGAATTAGACAGAAAGGGAGATAGAAATGAGAAGCATTGATAACAGAATAGAATTAGACAGAAAGGGAGATAGAAATGAGAAGCTTTGATAACAGAATAGAATTAGACAGAAAAGGAGATAGAAATGAGAAGCATTGATAACAGAATAGAATGAGACAGAAAATACCAATGACAGAACTGTAGCCATTCAATAAATTCTGTAGCGTTACAAAAGGCACAGGCATTTATTATTATATTAGATGGAAACTGATGAAGTTTATAACCTAAGTGTCTTTGTCAAATGGCAACATTGTCTGGACATACCTGCTGACTGAACAGAAGTACTGAAAGATTAAGAACATTACATAACAAAACTAAAATGGTTCTAGCAAAACATGTGCCATAGACATCTTACAAAGTATGTTTTGAGAAAATGGGTCTGTATGATTGACCTTCTCTGAATGCCATGACCTGATGGATTTGAATGCCATGACCTGATGGATTTTGAATGCCATGACCTGATGGATTTGAATGCCATGACCTGATGGATTGAGATGGGATACATGTGATGTGTTTTATAACTTTGCTTGATATTTTGTGTGCACTTTTAATCTTGATCATTGTTCACACTGTGTGTGTGCCCATACAAAGAAGAATTCTAATATATATATATAATATATATATTGCACCGAATTTGCACCGAATATGAGAAGATAACTTGTTTATCGTTCTTTGCTTTCACTGTCTAAATGTTGTTTTTGTGTTTTTTTTTGCCGGAAGAAGACCCAAGATGTCGAGAGCATTGCGCTTTGTGTTGTAATCTGTTTGTATCTGTGGCGGTAACTAACCCCTTTTCTTTCTATTGTTCATCACTGTATTGTCAAAATTATTTGAACCATGATTATTCAGTCAACACTTATGGGCATACAGCTGCAAATCAATCACATCATACAACAGCGTCAGAGCTATCAGAATCACCACAGACTGTCAAATGTGAATCACATCATACAATCAGCGTCAGCCATTAGAATCACCACCGTCAAATATGTCATCAATTCTATACAATCAACGTCAGAGTTATCAAAATAATTACTGATAAATGGACCATACTATACAATCAACGCCAGATTTTCAAATAATCACTGATAAATGGATCAATACATGCAAATGAGCCTCAGAGTTGACAGAATAATTACAGATGTATGAACTAGAGGTAAGCAATCAACATCGACAGTTATCAGAAAAATTACAGATAGCATAACTAGAATATTCAATCCACATCAAAGTTATCAGAATAACCACACATGCATAAACCATGACGACAATCTCAAATTCAGAGTTTGTTAGAAATCAGCCGAAATAAATCACCAAAAACAATAACTGCCCAGGGATGGGATTTGTTGGAGAGGTAGGTTCGTGAATAGTGTGCGTTTTTTTGGTTCATTTGGCAGATAGGGCCGTCCAGCACCCTTCTCCCCCCCACTCCCTCCCTCCCCCCTCCCCGCACCCCCATCCGCCCTCCACCCCCCCACGTTCCGCACAATTCCGACCCTTCTCCCACTTTCACTGAGAACTGTCCAGCGTGGGTTCAAAGAGTGGGAGTGTCCACAGAAAAATGTGTTTGAAGCCATCGTTCTGGTTGTCCTGTGGTTCGTCTGTACTCTTTGGAAACGTACCCCTCTGAAGCAATACTCTGCTGCTTCAAGTATAGATTATGCATTGTATACATCAGACCAGGAACTCTACAAACATGCAAACACTCAATAGAAAAAATAGATCTTCTCAGGTATTTTTGGTATACAAATTCCGTAGTATCACAACAAAACCAGCACGCAATTATTCATGTCTTCAATATGCCAATTTTTATTGCGAACTCGCATTAAGAATTTCAAAATGAGCATAAACCAAAATCCGCGTTATTGATTCCAAACTCAGCATTCTTAATTCTTGTAGACATTATACAGGTATTCACAACAAAACTAGCACTGAATACTTCATGTACTAATAAGCGAGTGTAGAAAAAAAGATGAGAGCAATTAAACCTTGTTGTTGCTGGCAAAAACCCGGCTGGGAGGTCGTGGGTCGATTCCTGTCAGAGCCCCTTTATTCATGGGATTATCTGCTCCACAGGTTGACTTAGCTACGCTCCAGCTTGGGAAGAACTGGGACCAACACAGTGGAATATTCATCACTTAATGGATCGTCTCTGAGAGTGTTTGCACAAAATTCTTGACCAACACTGCAGGTGTCCCCTGAAACGTAAGAAGTCTCGGGCCTGGTTGACGCGGGGATACATTATGAAAAGTAAACGTAGCAGTTTACGCGCCTTGTCATGCAGTCTTACACCAGATTGAAAATCCCGTAGCATTACTTCATGCAATCAGCATAACAATAGTCTCACATTCTTCTGCAACTTCATGCCCTGGCTCTCAATGGTGACCTAAGTTCTGATTACCTCTCTACGTCTGTGGCCTGGTTGATTATGCTGCGGTCGTGCGGATTCGACAAATTCATGGTACGTGAGAGAAAGAAAATATCTATGGTTCAAGACCACGCCATGTTATATTTTGCACGAAAAACCCCCTTTTTCACATACATAATCACGTCTGACCGGGCTCATAATCCTTTTCTGGTCAAAATTAACAACCTGTTTTTAAACAAAATTAACACGCCAAAACCTCTAAAATTGACCGAGTTACGTCAAATTTAAAATGGGGTTTCCGTGCAGAATAGATTTGGTGATCTGAAAACAAAGATATTTATCATTCTCACCAATAAAATCATATAAAAAAGTGCAGAAACTCTTCGCATCTGGCCACATTACTGATCACCCTGGTCTAACTTAGACCCAAAATGACATAAACATACTAATGCTTACTAGTACGCTCGATCTACTTCCATCACCATTAATAAATCAGAACAAGACAACAGAACCTCCATCTTGATTAGCGTTATTTTTTACCTTTAAAGAATTTAAGTGCTAAATTAACTAATATCTTTAAATGACTGTCTCCGCCAAACTTATATAACTGAATAATCTCAAAACGCCTACCCTAGTTTTGACGGCAGTGCTCTCAGAAAAGTAGAATGGATGTCCCATCAAAACAAATTAGTATTTGTTTTTAAACTCATCTATAAATACATAGCCACATTGGGATGAAAAATTAGAAAATCGGATGTCTACTGCTCACATACTCAAGAAAGACCGCTTTTTAAGAGCATATTGTTTATAAACATGATACGTTTCACCACTAATTCATAAAAAATGCCAGAAAATTCGAGCAAGGCTTCTTGGAAAAACGTACTCCCTTTTATTCATTAAGTTCTGGAAAATTCATAGTAAAAATAAGATTTCCTCATTTAATTTTAACTTACTTGCCAAAATGCTAAATACTGGTCTCTTAAAGAACAAACAGTGTGTAGTAGCCCAATCAGGTTATTTGTTAAATGTTTATAATAGTATTGCCCTGCTTCGTCCTTAAATGCAACCGCAGTATTATATTCTTAGCTCAATCAGATATGTTAATCCATTTTACTTTAAACCCAATTTCTTTGAATGCAAGTCGCTAAAATCACCGAGCTATAGTCAAGTTGGGTACGTTAAGAACACACGCTGTTTTTGTTGGGGTTATAGATCCATTTACAGCACCTTATTTTTATAAAACTATTTTAAAAACTATGTTAAAAAAATGAACCCTGTAAATATAATGAAAGTGCCACATACAAATAAGGAGCGTTGTATAACCCGCAAATCTTTGGACTTCAGTATACTAAGCCATTGGAGTAGGACCCGGAAAATCAATCTGGCTTCCAAGACAGACTGTGTAACCCCCTAACATAGAAATACAAATGCCGCCAATAACAAATGAAGAGTAACCATCATCATGGCTACTCCAGCCCTATGGATTTTTACCAGAATCATTTAAATTTTGCTCAATTACTGCACAACTACTGGCAGCGGTGTTTTCATATTGCAAACCATTGAAACCACCCCAATCAATTAGTAAGGTGCAGTATATAACTTGTCATGTTTATTTACCAGTACAGTAACGAATACTAACTAACTACAAGTGCTCTCTCCCCAGCGACGGAACGCGTTTAAACCATTTGAAAAGCCCAATGGGCCATCATGCATATGAAAGTAATCTGCTACGAAATTAACATAAATCCTTCACTGGATTTTTAGACCAAAGTTTATACCGCAAATCATGGTATAAGGCACATTTGTAATTGTGTGGGCGAAACGTAGAGAATCTACTTATGAATTACTTGGCCTGGCCACAACCTCTATACAACCAGACAAACAAGTTCGAGTAGGGATCCATAGAAACAAAAACACCTAATAGCTTCTCGGGCAACATTAGATCATAGATGAAAGTGAAGGTCCTAACCATGCCAGGAGTAGCAAAGTGCTAAGATGACTCCATACGAACATAACGTTTGGTGTACTATTTTAGGATCACAAGCACAGACTAAGTCTAGCATAGTAGATCCATCTACAGGCTATGATGCCAGAAAACAATTTCTAGCCAATTTTATAAGACGCTATTACGTCGTCTGTTGATTTGCCTGCAGCATACACAGGTATCATAGACTGTTCATGCATCATGCTAGTCAAAGGTTGACATTGTTGTGGGCCATGGATTATACATGCTACCCTCTGACCTAAGACAACCTGATTGGGCATGATACAGAATTATAACAGATGAAACCCTTATAGGGCTGGGAGACGACCAAAACTTTAGGGCACATCAAGGCTCTTAAACACAAGGCCTGCTCCATCTATTTTTAAAGAGAGTACCCAAACCCTGAAGAAAGCGATTCAGATTATAAGGCTCTCCACAGCCAGAAAGCAGCCCAGAAAAGCACCCACCATTTGATCTACCTCACACAGACAGTCACACAAGCGAAAAGACAGCCCTCGTTGTGTTTTTTAACTTTTACAGGATTAGCCATACATGTATTTCACTAAAAATTAATCCAGCAGCTAGGCACTCCTAACGGCCACAGATGATCCACCATATTAGAACCAGCAACTTTGCCTATAGTATACAAAACCCAACAACAACACTTGCCTATATAATCCAGGCAGAGCATCAAGCGCTTTGTCTGCTAAACTTCAATAAGTTTGCTAGAGGTAGGCAATTGATTTCTAATCCAACTATTATAACAGTTGTGAGGCGATGGGGGCGTGCTACGGTCCCTGATGCGCACCAACCAGTTTAAAGCATAAACGAGTGAGAGATAGCAAAACCCAACGGCTGTGAATATACTAACTTATTGTAATCCGCCTGTTCCCTGAACAGAGTCCTTATTCTTTCTGCTAGCGATGGT
This sequence comes from Conus ventricosus, assembly GCA_018398815.1. NCBI lineage: Eukaryota > Metazoa > Mollusca > Gastropoda > Neogastropoda > Conidae > Conus > Conus ventricosus. The sequence continues at coordinate 53,983,115 of CM031613.1, read as the reverse complement.
TATTTCTTAAAGTATTCTGTTTATAGTTTCTCCTTATTCTGCTTTGTTATGTGATGCTAACCGCGCGTCTGTTAAGGAGACAGCACTTCTACCCTGGCCGCCGCTTTGCAGAATTAAAATCCTGTGAATTTTCTGCTAGTATTCTAGCCTTATTCTTCCTCGCCCTCAAATTGGTTTATCGTCTGCACAAAATCCGGGCGAGTTTTGATATTTTTCCTTCTTCTATCTCTCTTCCAACTCACCAAGTTTTGTTGCCAAATTGTTGATAGTTCACACCACCCCTTAGTGTCCGTAGGAGCATCATTAAGCCCAGGATTTTCAACGCATAGGCAATGGAGAATCGTCAATGTTTTTAACTGTGTCACCTCATTAAAACTCGTTCAATTTCTGCTAATGCTTCATAGTTCTGGTGTGCCTAAATCTTGAAAATGAGTCATTTCTATACAGATCGAGTTGGCAACTCTTGCCCAAAGTTCTGTAAAAGACTTAACAGCCTCTGTGCCATAAATTTAAAATGTTTTAATCGCCTTTGGGTCAGCAACAGGGATCCTGCTTCAAATGTGTTTAGTTTTAAAAACTAAGTAGGGTCGGGCTTTGTTAGTAACTCGTTACAAAATTTCACTCCGCTAGTTCTTATATACAGATGGTTGCTTTTTTAATCTATTATAAAATCAAAAGGACTATGACTCTTCTGCAGCTCTAGTCCTAGCTTATGTAGAATGAGTTAATTCTATATGTAAAGTAGTTCTGCACGAGATCACTAACTTCAGGGGGTTTTTCTGCTTCCCTTCTAATGAAGGGATTGAAGAACCTTCGGCAGCTCTTTCAAGTTCTTCGCGCAATGCAGGAACTAATTTCAGTTTTCATCTTCGCAAATTGAAGGGCCTGGCAGATCTCTTTCCTTCTTCAGTATGATCAATTGCGTCAAAATCATCAGCCATATTTATTTATTTATAAATTCTTTTTTTGGTTTATAAAAAATGACTCATAAAAAAATACGGTGTGACCCTCGATAACCATACAGAAAAGAGAAGGAACCCCATGGCGTAAAAGGAAAATGCCGACTGTATTAGTGTAAATACTTCCATCAACAGTTCAGCCTGGACGAAGCTTTTAACATTTCAAGTACCCTGATCTTGTCTCGACGATGTAATAATGCCAGCACTGCTAAGACTATCATTCACAAAATAGAAATAAAATCGTATATCAGATCCTAATCTACTGTTGTTGCTAATTGGGCAGGTGCCATCGTTAATCGATATCAATTAAACGAGGGGAGAAAGAAGTCTTTGCACTAAGAGAGCAGACATTTTGCTCTCCTATTCTGGATCTATGGCTACCAAATAAAGAAAGAAAAGAGAAGTTTATCAGGGAATGACAAAAGCCCAAAACGTCTTAACACAGGCTTAAAGCGGAGGATGGGCCAAAGAATGATGTTAAAAAGATGAGGCAGTAGCAGAAGCATTTGGCAACAGATTCTGCATCCGCTCTAGATTTATCGAGCATGTTAAAGACGCATATGCCATAATACCAAGGCGCACTTAAAAGAAAAAACTACCTTATGATCGTGAACATTTGAAACCTAGCGCGGTTTCTGTCGTTCTGTCTGAAGACCCTGAAGCTAAATACGTGGTTAGTGACATTCTCTTGAGTTTGATGTTGTTTACTAACCCTGGACTGGCCAGAACAATCTTAACCCAGTATAAAAGTAAAACGGTTATTTATTATGAAAACGTTATACACTCCATTACAGAAAATAAAAACAAGCGAGACACTCTCTGGAACATACATCTAAATCAGTCTCTGAAGTCTTTAAAAGGAATTTTGTTCTTATTTACTGAAGAAACAACTCCTTTTCAGAGAGAATCAGAAGCGTTTTATAATCCAAAAATTGAGAAGGTCGACTGTGCAATAAATGGCAAGTCTGATCAGTTATATTCAGGGCGCGGACTTTTACCTCACCAACACTTCGATGAAATAAGAAAGTTATTCGCTGGAGGTAGGCAAAGGGATCCTGCAGTTGATCGTGTATGTAAAAAACTTCGCCTTTATGATGTAAGACTCAAAGACTACTTAATAACAAAATATGGGCTGTGGTTGGATTTTAGATCCACATTTGACAACAGATTGTTTGGAAGTGGAGAAAGGATAGGGCAAGATGGTATAAAAATAAATATTCACAAGAAAGCAGACGGAAACGCCCCAATACAAATGCATGTTTTTTATGGTTTGTGGATGCTCAGTTAAACATTGAAGAAAACAGGCTAAAAGACGCGGCTTATTAACCCGTTCAGTGCCTCACAATATAAAAAGAAAGGTGTTCCCAGGTGCCTGGAAATCTCATGAAAATTAACAAAAAATTCTAGCTCAGAAACTACAAAAGATAGAAAAATGAAATCCATATCTTTTTTTTTGAAGGAAATTGAATGAGATTTTGAATCTGGGCTTCTTTTGTTTTAATTTTTATAATAAAAAAGTATTTAGGCTTTTAGATTTGGATAGATTTTTTTTTCACGATCAAAAACATAGTATTTACCACATCCAAACAAGAACACAGCAAAAAAGTTGAAAATAAAGTTTGATTGTCACACTACACCTGTAAATGAAAGTAAAACATTTTTGGAAGTCTATCAAGACGCTCACACTCGTGCAGATTGACCAGTCCACGACCACGCCCCCCCCCCCCCCCCCTCTCCACCACCACACCCCTTGCTCGACTTCAACCCTCTCTTTCACCCCTCTCTTCCCCTTCCTTTCCGTCTGCACCGTGTGTCACGCCACGAGCATGCCACGCTCCCCTCTCGCGCTGATTTTCAGATCACTGGACACCAGCCGCAGTGCACAGTACACACTAGCCTGACTCGTTCGATGCTGTCAGCGAACACACACTGAGGTCACAGAGCCCTACTCAATAACTGACGAATATGGTCGGCAATTCCACCACTATCTCATCTCACCTTCATGCTCGAGTGAGTCTTTGAAAAAAAGATTATTTCTTTTTTCAAAAATCATCAGCAACCCTGCTCAGCTGTGAAAATACTTGATTGGTGGGGGCTTGCGAAGTTTGCGCCCCCCTCTTTGCAAGCGAGACAAGTGGGGCGGGTTTTCCATCAGTGTTAATAAAGGGGCTTTACCCTCACTTTGATCTTTACTTTTATTTTAGGACTAAGACATATAAGGTTTTTTCGCAAACTTATTTGAGCCCTTTGAAAAAATGTACAAATGAAAATTAAAGAAAAATGATGGTCAGGGGAATGCCATGGGCAGGGGAAAAGCACTTTTATTACAGCGCACTGACTGACAAAAAGGCGCTCAAGGGGGAAAAAAGAAATAATTTAATAAAAAACAGTGGTAGTTAAAGTTTTTTCCTAAAATCCCCCCCGTTCTCTTTTCTGCGGGTTACTGGGTGGGGGAAACTGTCTTGTCTTGTTTTGTTACAAACAATATACGGTTTCATTCGAGCAATTGTTATATTTGCACAACCATTAAGCAAAAAAAGTTTAAAAAAGAAAGGAAGTTTTTTGGCGACGAGAAATATTTTTTTTTGATCCTAGCGACAAATGGCGTGTTAGAACTTTACTTAGACTATTTGAGGGAACTGAAACACTGTTTATTATTGTGATTTTCAGCTGAACGAACATGTTAAAAAAAGAAAAGCTTTGTCAAAGCTACCTTAGTGGTGCCAGCTTGTTTTCTTGTGGCTCTTAACTCAAAAAATATAATGCTGTTTTTAAAAAGACTTTAGATCGCGAAAAAATCGGTTGTATTATTTTCACAAAGGACAAAAGATAGTTTTAAAGAATTTTTAAGTAAAATTTTTTTAAAAATAAGGGAAAAAAGATGGTTTAAAAAAAAAAAAGAGGTGAAAAATCTAAACCGTAAGCTATGCTTAGGGGACGACCCCCCATTCAATACGCTGTTTTTGTAGATTGTTTATTATGATTGTTTTAACATTTGTTTATTATAATTTTATATATAAAAAGAAGTTCGGGGGCCCAGAATCAAAATGCAGCTAGCTCCAAATTTCTTTTTAGTAGAGCTAAAAGACCTAGCGACACAACCCAGTTTGTTAATAGGGGGTGCCAGGAATGTTTTTGGGTTTGATTCACAGTGTGGGGGTTACAAACGAAAAATTGAAATAAGAAACGACAGCAATACCTACCCTAGAAGAGATTTAAAAATTTAAGGGCAAAAAGATTTTGGGAAACATGAAACAAAAATTCATAAAAGAGGAATGCTGGGCGTTGCTTCCTGAAATTGCTTGGAATTTAAAAAATTTTAAATGAGAAGCCCCAATGTTACTTGATAAAGAAAAACAATTTTTGAAAGGGTTTAAAGAAGGGCCCTTTTGTTGCCTGTTCCGGAAACACAACGAAAAAAAGATTGAAATAACTAGGGGAGGGGTTTTGAAAAATATCTAAAAGAAAAAGTCCTCGCTGAAGTGGGGGGTGACACCCCCGGGGGTTAGATTTAACCCAAAGCTCTGCGTTCCCAGGAAAAGCGATGTTTTTTTTTTATTTGTTACTCCGAGGGAGGGAGAAATAGTTTGCCGAACACAGTTAATTAGAGGTTAAAATAAAGGGTGAAAACTTGAAAACCCCTCTTAAGTCGGGATTGCAAAACTAAAAACGGAGATGAAATTCCACCATGTATTCTGACAAGGTTACTGTGATGGTTGACAAAAAAAAAAAACTAACAGATCGCTTTAAATTTCATTAAGTATGTTGATTTTATTGCGTTTTACTCTGTTAATGAAGTGCTACCGAAAGGATTAATAGGAAGATATGTACAAGATTAATTTAAAAAATAATCTTATTTAAAAAAAATGGAGGTTCAACAGTTTAGGTTAAAGCAAATAACTGAACTTCAAAAGGAAATAGAAAGCGACTTGGATAAGTATAGAGTTACTAGAAAGAAATATGCTAAAGCTTTAAATACTCTTTCTTATGTAATTACTGGCTCATCAGCTGTAGCTAGCGTAAGTACTGGGTCTAGTGTTGCTCTTTTAGCTACTGGGGTTGGAGCGCCAGCCTCTTTAGCATTAGGGAGTCTCGGGTTAGGTTTGGGCACCATGTCTATGATTGTAAGTGCTGTTTTTAAAAAAAATAACTCCTAAATTACAAAAGCACACTGCCATTGTAGCCCTAGCATCAGCAAAACTTTGTTCATTAAGATTAAGAATAAGAAAATCATTACAGGATGAAAACATTACAGACGAGGAATTTCAGAAGCTTATGGCTGATGGTGAGGATTATAGATGACAAAAAATTGAACTTCAAAAGGAGTGGAGAAAGACTTACTTCACGACAGGTAGACACTGATGCAATTAAACAGAACATTGAAAAAACAAACACACGATGGGTTTTAAACCCAAAATAAGCAAAAAAAATAATTTTAAAACAAAAATTAAATACTTTTTTTTTGTTTAGCCACTGTGTTTGGCGGGACAACTTGCAACTCTCACGAACAAAGGATCTTTAGGGCAGGCTTTTTAAAAGAGAGAGTTTCTTTTAAAATAATATACAGGAGGGTTGTTTTCATAATTCTTTCAACTTCATATACATCTCGCTCCATAGGGGATCTGTAGCTCTAATTCTAACATCGCCGTCTGCCTCTCCAGGAGCATACAAGTATCTTACTTTTAGCCCAACGGGAAGAGTTTTTGAGTCCCCTGCACATCTTCAGTAATGCTAATTTTTTTTAATTTGATTGCGTTTACTGGTTTAAGGCCTTTTTGCTTTAAATTCTTCATTGTTAATGGCTCGAAAGACTGCTGGCAATCTCCAAACCCCATTCTGTGTTGCGTTCTCTATCTATAATTTCTCTGTGATATTGATAGGTAAACAGGCGTTCAGCTAGATTCTTTTTAAAAGTTTTCTACTAAGGCTTGTGATCGATGGTTGCCTGGGATCCCTCTCTTAACTGTAACTGATGTTTTAAAAACAGCTGGTTCAGACCCTTTAAACTCTTTTCCATCTCAACTTGAATCTTTCCTAGGATACTTTAATGGCCCTCACATGTATCTTTGTTGAAAAGCCACAGCCACAGCAGTTGAGCTTTTTCGTTAAAAGGTTCAGCGTCTTTGTATCTTGAAGCCATGTCAAAAAAACTGTCAGAGCATATTTTAAAACTTTTTTCTTCTAACTTTATCATGTGGAAGATACGCAAGTCCATCTGGTGGGTGTCATTTGGAACTGGTTAACAAATCTAGGCCTTATTATTCTTTTTGGGCGGTCAGATATATTTGCCAAATTCCCTGTTTTGAAAGCCAGTCTTTCGCATCTGATTCAGACATTCTAGCAGCTTTACTCAGTTTTTCAATAGCAGTCTTTCCTTTCCAATACCCTTTAGGAGAATAATATATTTTGTACTTGTATTATCCATATTTTAAATGCATTTTATTTTACACCAGAAAGTGAGCAACAAGATAGACTGAGGTCATGCCAACTGCAATAAAGACTATCTCTGCAGTCTCTGTTCCTCAGATGGCTCATAAAAGTCAGACAGTTCTGGAGGCGGTGTTGTTAGAAACTTCTTTCCTGTCACTAAGTCTTTACTCATTCATTGCGTCATCAACGTCTGTAAATGTGTGCTCTGCATGTCCCTTTTCTCTTAACTTTTTATTAATAAAGTCTAAGGAGCAATTCGTCTTTTCTCATAAGCGTCTCTTGCTTAGCTAACTCTTCCATTGCCCCTTGTTATGCCGTTCTCTCTCTTCATCGGACCTCAATTTACTAAACATATAATTGCTTCCGGAGAAGGCTTAAAGCATTAACAATAGCTCCCCCCCATCAGAACTAATCCAGACATCTTTTTATAAATAAATATTTTTTATGTTTTAATCTTTTATGTATAATATTTTCTGGGATAATCCCCTGTGTAACAAGAAAGTCTTTTGACGAAAACCCCTGCAGTAATTACAACTATAACCTTAACAACGTCCTCAACCTTCCTAGATCTGCCGGGCTTCATTTTAACATGTTTTTTGCTAACATGCTATAGCCTATACTAAGACCGCTAATTACAGCAGAATGGTAAATCGTATTGATAATCTTTTTTTCACTCATCTTTTTATTAACTAAAAAAATAATTAAAATAATCATAATACGAAAGGCTGTCTATGTGCTTTTTAATCAGTAATCTTTTGTTGTTAAAGCCAAAAATAAGGTTGCAACTATTTTTCGGCGAATCTTCTATCTTTCCCATGTTGGGGGGTTTTATTCCAAAACAAGCATTTTGAAAGGGGTTTGAATAGACTATAACACCAACGATAGGCACTGCATAATTAACCAGCGTTTAAACTCATGGTTTTAAAAGTATTGTATTATTTTTTATTTTTTTTTTAAAATGGATTGTGACGAACTATTAAAATTGTGAGGAGCAAGCAGACTACTCCGAGGCTACTCAGCAGACCACTGCCAAAAGAAAGATTATACTCTCTTGGCTGCGTGTGGAAAAACCCAGACAGTATTTAGGCGTTGAACTAAGTATTGAACAGATTCAGCAACTGTCTACTTCAGAGGGTTAAAAACGTACTACGCTGGGTACGAAGCACAGCTAGGGTCAAAAATGGTTAGATCGGTGGGACAGACATGATTGGGTTTATTTTGCTAAGTTAGTAAGTAAATGGCGCGGTTGATTCAGAAGAAGATTTAAAATATGACTTTATGACAAGACCCGGTTTTAAACCAAGTCCCTAGAAACTCTTTGTGTGGACATGTATTACAGATTTGGGACTATGTTATGCCCATTTCATCATGGGATTAATTACTTTTAATCATATTAATTTTGATCATATTAAATTTAATCGCAATAAAAAAAATGACGATCAGGAGAAGAAGACGCCGCAGGACAATCCGCAGGACCAAGTGAATGTACTGCAAGTGAATGTACCACAAGTGAAATGTACCACAAGTAAATGTACCACAAGGTATTATGTTACTAAGACTAAAAATCCTGGGCGCTTTTGCGGCCGGCCATAGACTAGCTGAATTGAACAGACTGAGAAAAGCAAACAATCAGCAAAACAAAATTTGTTAGATAGTAATACAACATCGTGCCAGCACCAACAGCAACACCAACAACAGCACAACACAATCAAACGATAAGATGTATTATTATGTATTGGGAGCTGTTGTTGTTGGTGGGGGAGTTTTAGCATACAAATGCTAACGCCATACTTAGCAGCAAGTTACAAAACCACCCACAAACCAGTAAAAGAAGAAGAACCAACTTCTGCAAAAAAAGAGCAACCTCCCTGTTGTAGACCCATTTTCTATGGAATAGTTTTTTTAAGAAAACTAAATAAAGTACAATTTAAAGGGAACTAAATAAAGTACAAGTTAGTTATAGAAAGTACTTTTTAAGTTAAGTGCAAGTAAATTACAAGTTAAGCGCAAAAAAATTAAGTTCTAGTTTTAAGTTCTTGTTGGGTTTCTTAATTAAGTACTAGTTAGGTTCTTAAGTAAGTTCTTGTTAGGTTTTAAGTTAAGTACTAGTTAGGTTCTTAAGTTAAGTACAATCCAAGTCAGTAAAGTTATCTTTTAAAGTTCTCCAATGCCCTACAGCATATGGAAAACTCAGGATTGAGTAAGTTCTCTTGTTATGTTAGAGACTAGCAACTTTTTGTTAACAGCAGTTGTGTTTACTTGATGAAGAGTAGAGCGCAGATTGACATTTGTGTGAAAAAATACTTTGTTTTCAAAGAGAGCTTGCTTGTAGTTGTCGTGAGAATATTTTTTTTTGACAACTTCTTTATTATGCCTTAGCCGTCTTCATTACAGAAGTCTGGCTGGCAACGCCATACATCTTCGACGCAAACCAACATATTCTTTTTAACTGTCCCATTGAGTTCATCCTTCATTTTCCAATCACTTTCTTGTTCGCAGTTGAATGCAAAGGACTGTGTTTGGATAGTCACATGTGTCGTACCACCCATCAGTTCCTTTAGCTATTTTCTGTTTCTAAACCCTTTAAATAAAAGTCTTCTGTGGGACGTCTAGAAAAAAGATCAGTGTCTGTGTAAAGGACTCTTGCTTCTGGGTACAGCGGTTTAAAGTAGTCGTACAGAAATTCTAACATCAATAACTTTGACAACTCTAATACAGTAAAGCCGATAAACACTGGCTTGCCCCACTTAACACCCTTTTTCTTCATCTTTATGCCAACCAAGCTTTCGTTAAAATCTTCTAAAGTCTTGATAGTTGGGTTTTTAGAGGCAAATTTAATTGTTTGGTTTTCCTTTCATAACTATTTCACTTTCTTTACGTTTGTGTGGATTTTCCTTTAGTTTTGCCAAAACAGCTGTTGTTCATCATTTTTAAAGAAGTTTTTTTCTGAAGCGTCAGTGGCTTGGTTTCTAAGATCAGTATTCTTCTTGATGTATGGCCTCATAAAGAGCTCTTGATCACAGGAAATTATTCTATGAACAGCTCTTAGTTTCAACCCTTTGTCTTAGTTTAAAACTGTTGGAGTCTGTAATGGAAACACATACTTAGTTTTGTGGCGAAGATTGGGGAACGGGGTTTAGGCGGTTCGATAGGACTCATTTTTAATCTTTCTGCGGTTTAGGGGGTAAATCTTTTGTGGAGATCGTGTAATTCTTTAGGTATTCAAGTCTACTTCCAAGATTAGTCCTGCTGGTTTCGGGCGTAAGCTGGTGACAGCATTCCTAACACAATATTAACATCATGAGGCCCTTTTATCATTTTAAGTTTCTCAGTGGAAGCGGTTGATCTTGGCCCATTCCCCTACAGAATGTTTGCGTCTAAGTACATTAGATAGTTGGATGGTTTAGTGGGATCATAGTCGTCTAAATATTTGTTGTTAGTTTTTCAGTAAGGATGTGAGGCCATGCTAATACCTCCCCTCAGCCCATCTTCAATCATCTGGAGTGTGGGTAGATAAGAAATTAAGTCAATCTTGTGTTTGTAGATTTTAAGAATGCATCCCAAGAAAGGCCAGGTGCAGGATGTAATGTGATGAGTCTAAGCTGTAATGTTTCATGCATGTAGTTCTGGGAATTCTGAAAGAGTTGCTAATAAACACACGTCAGCCATTAGATATTGATCATGATAATCGCCCATTGTTTCACAGTGTAATTCTGTCCAGGGTTTCTGAGCGTATTCATAGTCAGCATCAGTTATGTCTTTGCCTCTAAGACTAGAAAAGAAAGCGCCTTTAGGCGGGAGTGAGTCTTCATCAAACCTATCCCACGAGTTCATGTATTCATAAGGAATAGACGCCTTTTCGCACCAAAGACGGATCAAAATATTGTTTAGTGATTGGAAAGTCTTGTAGAGATCCCGATAATTTATCTAAACTTTGCCATCAATTTTTGGGCAGAGTCATAAAAGGATAAACGTCAAGGGTAAAAAGTCATTATTTTCTGAAGAATGCGCAATGAGGTAACCCTCTTTATTCAGAGTCACTTTCTTGCATGATAAAATGAGAATCGTAAACCCCGTAAGTTATGAAAGAAGATAGGCAGTTTCCATTTTGGGGGGTTTAACCTTAAGTTGAAGATTACAATTGTTGTGCGCTGCCCTCTAAACTTTCCAGTAATGTGATCGTGGTCTCTCACTGTCGCGTCTTTACTGTTAGGCGTTAGCTCTAAGCCACAAATCCCAGCGTGTGTTAGTTTAGTCATAACGTTCTTGGTCTTCAGGGTCATAACAATGTCTGAAAGATTTAGTTGGTTGGAGTAGTAATTACGAAGTTGTTTCATCTGCTCTAAAAAACTACTAGCTGCGTTGGGGCCTTGTAAATCTCTGGACGTGTGTGTGCCCCATCTGACCTAACAACAATAAAAGCATAAGAACAGATTTGATGGTGGGTTAATAAGGTTGTTGTTTGTTCTTGCTGTTGCGGGCCATAGTAAATGCGGCAAGAGCGATTCAAAGTCAGCATAAATACGTATGGGCTCATTTGCATTTTGTGTAAATTTTTAAAACTAACTTTAGACCCTGGGGTTTTGGTGTGAGGAGTTCGGTTTCTCAGTCTACAAAACTTTTACAAATGTTTTTATGACTAGCAGCTGCTTCTATAGTTGGGATTCTGACCCAAACACCTTCTACAAAGCCCTGTTTAAAATTGTCTTTTGGGATAAGCCATAAGTTGCTTATTGTTCTGATTAATACATGCTCTTGTACTATCTGTAAACAGTATCAAGTCTAATGTTTGTCAAGTGATCGCCCTAAAATAGGGCCGTTGGGGAGAAACCCTTTGAGGCACTAGATTAGCTTCTACAGACCATGTGTATACGTTTACAGTGATTGGTTTGTTTTGCTCTTCAAACTGGGATATTTCTTTCTATCGTTAAGAAAAGGTTATGTTATCAAAGTTCAGTTCTTGTTATATTGTTCATAATTTGGGAAAATCTGTTTGCATGATTTTTAACAGGATATAAATGCCTAAAACACACACATAAAACACATGTTGTCAGAATTATGTATGTTTAAAAACTGCTCGTTTAACTCAACTCTTTTGGAAGAGGAAGGTAGGAATTGCCCACTATAGGATAGAACTTTGTTTGCCTCAATCTGATTTCAAGGACTGTCCCCTTTAGACCAGCCAGAACCCTTAACTTTGCCTCCTCACTTGCATGGTTTTAAAATGTGTAAGCATGTATCAGCCCAGTAGAGTTAAAGTCGTGATAGCTAATAACTTCTTTCTGTTTAGTTTAAACCCAGACTGGCATGTTAGTATCATCAGGCATTATATAATCAATCAGAACAGCCAACAACACTTTTATGGTGGTTCGCGTTGAGAAGACTCTGGAATTTTAGAGATGCATGTGCTTACACTTTCATGAACGTTCGAGGGGTTAATGATGTCCATGTCTACTTCACTAAACATATTGCTTAATTGTTTGTCATGCTAAATATTTCTTCCATCGTATATAGTTTTCAAACCTCGAATTTACTTGTGGTCGTCATTTTTAAAGCCACATATTTACGTAAATTAAAAAAATAAATGTATATAAAAGTAAGTTTAAAAAAGGCTTTTATTCTTCCCCCCAAGCGTTTTCAACACTTCAAGACACGTTAACCTTACAATAACACCCGCTAATATTTTAGCTTTTCTGAATCACTACAGTCAATGTTCATCACTTTGATTGCTTCGTTAAATAGTTCACTACGATCTTTTTTTATATTGTTTACCCTCATTCTCAAACCCAAATTCACTAAAATCAATGTTTAATACTTTCATTGTTTCGTCAAATAGTTC
>CM031613.1:53963387-53965887 GCA_018398815.1 Conus ventricosus | reverse complement strand
GTTTCGAAAAATTTCCAAGCACATGGGGCAAGTGTCTCTTCGTTGCCTCCTTTCGCCATTGTAACTGCTCTTCTGTCTGTACACACACACACAACGCACACACCACACACAACACACACACACACACACACACACACACAACACACACACACACACACACGGACAACACACACACACACACACACACACACAACACACACCACACACACACACACACACACACACACACACACACATACACACACACACACACACAAACGCATAGTTTTAGTCCATATACGCTACACCACATCCGCTTTCTTAAACCACACTGCATATAATTTAAAGCTGATAGATCAATGAATTAATTACTAAGATGAGAGAATTTAAAAAGAGTGTCTCGTGGCTACGACTAGCAGATGTCTGACCTACGCATTAGCCTAACGCGCTGGCCAGATCTTGAGTACCTACTTTACATGCGCACGCATCTGCACATGTATGTGTGTGTGTGTGTGTGTGTGTGGTGTGTGTTGTGTGTGTGTGTGTGTGTGTGTGTTGTGTGTGTGTGTGTTACGTGTGAGCCCCCCCCCCCCCCCCCCCCAACCCTACCGCCCAAGTGGGCGCACAAGCACATGCGTGTGTGTATGTGCGTGCGCGTTTGTGTGTATATCTATGTGTGCATGCACGCATGTGCATATGAGGGCGCATAGAAGCGTATGTATTTATATGTGAGCGTGCGTGCGCGCGTCTGTGCGTGTGTGAGCGCGTGTGCATGTGTGTGTGTGTGTACATGTGCGCGTGTACGTGCGTGTTTGTGCGTGTGTGTGCGCGCATGTGCGTGACCGTGCGTGCCCCTGACTGTTTGAGGAAAACGAACATTCAGTAGGTGACCCAGGAACAAGAACAATGACTACACCAGACGCCGTGGCGAAGTGGTTAGCGTCGCGGATTCCCGGCTGGGAGGTCGCGGGTTCGATTCCCATCAGAGCCATGTGGATTTTTCTGCCCCGACCGGCTCCTACCCAGAGTTGAGTTTGCTATGGGCTCAGTTGGGAAGACTGGGACCACACAGTCGAGTTTCATCACTTAATGGATGTGTCTCTGAGAGTGTTGCTCTAATTCCTGAACAACACTGCAGGTGTCTGTATCTCTCGGGCCTGGTTGACGCCGTGATATATAATGAAAGGAAGCGTAGAGTACAGCTCTGTCACGCAGTCTCAGAAATAAATACAAATCTGTAGCATCATCTTTATTATCATCATTCTCATCGATCAGCATCAAAGAAGTCTCAAATTCTGTGGCCCTTCATGCCTTGCTCTCATGGTGACCTCAGTTTTGATGTCCTCTCCACGTCAGTGGCCTTGGTTTGGTTTCTGTCGGTGTCACAGTATCGGCGAGTCCATGGGGCTGTCGTTGGATAGACTTTTTTTTCTTTTCTTTCTCCTGTCTGCGCAGACTGATACTCCTGCGGACACTGCCTGTATATACAGGCAGTGGAGTTTTGTGTGTATGACCGTTTTTTATCCCGACATTAAGGCAGCCATTCTCCGTCTTCGGGAAGGTGCATGCTATGTGTAACGTGTCATCCATACCATCGACCAAACTGGCCTTCTCTTCCGGAAGTTGGTGATGGGATTTTACGTGTGTGCAAGATGTGCGTGTGTTCACACACGGAACCTCGGTTTATAGTCTCATTCGAAGGACTGTATGGGAAATGGAGTCAGAACCAAGTTAACTTCAAAGGAAAAATCCCCTGTACCGAAACGGCCCGGTGAGATTCGAACCCGCAACCCCAGGAATCACCAAGAGTAAGAGTCCGCCGTCTACCAACTGAGCTATTCCGGCCCCCCGTCTCTGTGTGTGTCTGTGCGAATGTCTGTGTTGTATGTGTATGTATGTGTCACATGCTTCTCTCTCTCTTCTCTCTCTCTCTCTCATTCCCTCTCTCTCTCTCTCTCTCTCACTCTCTCTCTCTCTCTCTCTCTCTCTCTCTCTCTTTGTGTGTGTGTGGTGTGTGTTGTGTGTGTGTTGTGTGTGTATGTGGTGTGTGTGTGTGTGTGTGTGTGTGTTGGGGGGGGGGGGGGGGGGGGGGGGGGGGAAAAATCCCCCTGTACCGAAATTCGAACCCGCAACCCCAGGATCACGACTCCGGCGCTATACCAACTGAGCTATTCCGGATGGACGTGGTGGCGCCCTCCGGAGGGAGAGCTCACTCACGCCGGCTCCAATACTAAGCAATTATTGTCGTCAGTAGGGGGCTTAGTAAGTGTGTCTGCGTATGTTAGATCAGAACAGACGCCGCTGGTGCCGGGGCTGCGGCGGGACCGACCGGGCTGTGGCTGTGGACGGCGTGTGGCTGTGGACGGGCTGTGGCTGTGGACGGGGTGTGGCTGTGGACGGGGTGTGGCTGTGGATGGGGTGTGGCTGTGGATGGGTGTGGTGTGGGTGGGGAAGGGTGTGGCTGTGTGGACAGGGTGTGGCTGTGGACGGGTGTGGCTGTGGACGGTGTGTGGCTGTGGAT
>CM031613.1:53945887-53958387 GCA_018398815.1 Conus ventricosus | reverse complement strand
AGCCACATATGGGACATTGTGTATGCCACATGTAGAGACGCCTATGGAGTAAAACTACCCAAAGAGAAAACACCTCCAAAGAAATCCAGACGCCAAGAAAAGAATGGACAAGATCAGAGTCCAAAAGAACAACCTCAAGAAGCAAATGAAGACCGCACTGCCAGCTGAAAAACAAGGCTTGGAAAAACTGTGGGAAGACCTGAAAGAAAAACACAGCGCCCTCAGCAAAGCGGAATCTGCGAGGAAGAGGAAGAGCAAAAAGAAGAAGACACAAGAGCGCTTCTTCAGAGACCCCTTCCAGTTTGCCAGAACACTGTTTGAGCAGCCAAAATCGTGGACCCTAAGTGTGGACAAAGGAGTTCTTGAGCAGCATCTGAGGAAAACATACTCTGACTCACAGAGCAAAGCACCACTCGACATTCAAGGTCTGGTGTGGCCAACCAACCCTGGAACAGTTCAAGGGCAAGCCTCCAACATTGCGGAAATCAAGAAGGTGGTCGACAAAGCCAGAGCCAAATCATCACCGGGGCCAAACGGAATAACCTTACCAGCTTTACAAGAAATGTCCCAAGGTGCTGGAGTGGCTCCACAGCTGCTGCGATCGGCTTGGAGAAACCAGAAGATCAGCGGCCAGTGGATGACGGCAGATGGTGTGTACATCCCCAAAGAGCAAAACTCAAGTGACATCAGCCAGTTCAGGCCAATATCACTACTGAACGTCGAAGGGAAAATCTTCTTCTCTGTCATGGCAGCAAGGCTGACCAAGTACCTGATGGAAAACAAGTACTTGGATGTGTCAGTCCAGAAAGGTGGCATCCCAGGCGTGGCTGGCTGTGTAGAACACGCCACAATGATCTGGGACGCAATCCAAAAAGCAAAAACAGAAAAGAGAGACCGGACGTAGTGTGGCTTGATCTGGCAAACGCATATGGATCTGTGCCCCATGAGATGAACAGTTGGCTCTTGAGATGTACCATGTGCCAAAGAACATCCGCGACATGCTCAAGAAGTATTTCAATGGCTTCTCAATGCGGTTCTCTACCAAGGAGTACACAACTGATTGGATCAACTTGGAAGTGGGCATTGCAATGGGGCTGTGCAATTTCCCCGATACTGTTCGTGCTGGCAATGGAACTCATCTTGAAAGCAGCAACAAAAAACGCGAGACAAACAGACCTTGGCGATGGATACAAGATGCCTCCTCTCAAGGCCTTCATGGATGACACTACAGTGATTTCATCCAGAGAAGACGAGACACGTCATGTGCTGGAGAGGCTGGACGAACATAGTTGCCTCATCCAGAATGAAGTTCAAGCCAAAGAAATCACAGAGTCTCTCACTGAGGAAAGGAAAAGTGGCCGAATCTGTGGTCTTCAGTGTTGCCAACCAGGCCATTCCAACAGTCACAGAAGAACCAGTCAAGAGCCTTGGAAGATGGTATGATGAACGCTGAAAGACACACAAAGAGCAAAAAGAAACCAAGCAGATGGCGGAAGAAGGCTTGGAGACCATTGACCAGTGTGGGCTCCCTGGCAAATACAAGGTCTGGTGTCTGCAGTTCATGCTGATACCAAAGCTCCTATGGCCTCTGATGAATACGACATCTGCACCAGCACAGTGGAGGCAATGGAAGCCAAAATCAACAAGTTCACAAGGAAAAAGGCTTGGTGTCCCACCCTGTCTGACTGACATCGCGCTGTACTGTCGCCAAGCAAAGCTCAAACTACCACTGAAATCCATCCTGGAGGAATACAAAGCAGGGAAGATCAGACTTCAAAGCATGCTGGAGGACTCAGGAGACAAGGTGGTAGAAGCAATCAAGCCCCAGCTGAAGACAGGCAGAAAATGGAAAGTTCAAGAGGCGATGAATTCTGCAAAAGAAAGTCTCAAGATCAGAGAAATAACAGGACACACACAGACCAACAGAAAGGACTGGGGGTGACCAAAACTGAATGGTGGTCAAAGGCCAAAGGAAAAGCCAAAAGAGACATGATGATTCAGGAGATGAGAAAAGAAGAAGACCAAAAAAGACTCCAAAAATCAGTCCAGCAGAGCCAGCAAGGGCAATGGACAACGTGGGAGAATGCACTCCCAAAAAAGTTCTAACTTGGAATGACATTTGGCACATGGCCCCTCTCAGGATCAGCTTCATTCTCAGATCTGCATATGACCTTCTGCCCTCAAATGCAAACCTGGTGAAGTGGGGGAAAACAGACGATCCTGCATGCCCCCTCTGCCATGAAAAACAAACAGTGGAGCATGTTCTAAGCTCATGTAAAAGTAGCCCTGGCTCAAGGAAGGTACACATGGAGGCACAACCAAGTGCTCAAAGAGATTGTACAAGTAGTCTGGGCTAGTACCAACACCACAAAAGGGAGAATCAGGACTCCAAAAGCACCCCCAACATTCTTCACGGCAGGGGGCAGCAAATCATGGCCAAGAACAACAGTGCCACTCGAAACATGCAGGCAGAGTCTGCTGGATGGGGCAGATGACTGGGAGTGCACTGCAGACCTCCCAGAATGGAAGAGTCACCCAGAGATCATCAGCAAGAGTGGCATGAGACCAGACATAGTAGTCCACTCTAAGTCAACCAAGCAGCTGATCATGATCGAGCTCACGTGCCATATGAGAACAGAAAGGAGGCAGCTCAAATCTACAAGACTGAAAAGTATGCTGATCTGGCAAACAGCCTAAGGAGAGAAGGCTATCAGGTCAAAGTCCTCACTGCAGAAATTGGAGCTAGGGGATTTTTAGGAACGTCTGCATACAGCCTCATGAAACAGCTCTCAGTTGCAGGGAAGGAAAAAAACCAGAGCCCTCAAAGCAATGGCAGAAGCGGCAGAGAGGTGTTCAAGTTGGATCTGGTCAAGGAGGAACAAAAGTGAACTTCAAAGGGTTAATTTCCCTACAAATATCAGGTGTCCCTGTGGCTCAGTGGTTAAAGCGCGAGTCATTAAGTAGAAAATGAGCATGTCCAGAGGGTCATTGGTTCGAATCCCAGCCATGGCTCGTCCCAAGATGGGGGAAAAAAAAAAAGGGGGGCAGCAGAGGGACATCCGGAGTCATGAACCGGGTGTGGGCCCAGCCCCCCTAGAGTGTCAGGAGATAAGGGCCGAAACACTTGCTTGAAGGGGCTTCTCTTCTGAGGACTCTCTCTGCCACGCTCTCCACGAGTTTCTTTCTACTAGCTAACACACAGCTGAACAGACCAGCACAGAACGTGACGATGTCCTGAAGCTAACACCAGCTGAACAGACACAGCACAGAACGTGACGATGTCCTGATAGCTAACACACAGCTGAACAGACACAGCACAGAACGTGACGATGTCCTGATAGCTAACACACAGCTGAACAACACAGCACAGAACGTGACGATGTCCTGATAGCTAACACACAGCTGAAAACACAGCACAGAACGTGACGATGTCCTGATAGCTAACACCACAGCTGAACAGACACAGCACAGAACGTGACGATGTCCTGATAGCTAACACACAGCTGAACAGACAGCAACACAAGCTCGCTACAGAACGGTGACGATGTCCTGATAGCTAACACACAGCTGAACAGACACAGAACGTGACGATGTCCTGATAGCTAACACACAGCTGAACAGACACAGCACAGAACGTTAAACCTGAAGAACGGGTGTGGCCAAGTGTTCCCAGCTGCCTCTTCTCAGAAAGCCGTCTGTCCCATGACAAGACCACACACACTGACAACACGCCGATCTCTGGCTGACGTCACTGCTGTTGCTAATCCCGTGACACCGCGCAGCCAGCGACACCAAATAAGGTAACACGGCAGAAGCGTGTAGCTCTCAACACAGGAAAATGTGTGGTGTTGCACAACAACTCTCTCATTTCAGTTAACTACGTAGTTTGCGTGTCCTGTTTCGGAACAACAGCAAAAGCTATAAACAGAATCTACACAATGTCAGCTGATACAAGTCACGAGACGACGAAAGACCTGCAGAGTCATTTGAACATTCAAGCTCCCCCCCCCCCCCTGTCCCCCCACCCCCCATTCCACCCTACCCCAGCTCCTTCTCCTTCCGTGAAATGGCCTCCCTCTCCACCCTCCCCACCCCCACTGGCCCCATGTCACCCCCTTCCCCCTTCCAGTGATTATCTTGTCTACTGGCTTTTCCAGAAACTCATTTGAATTACGAAACACGACAGAAAGAACCTGTACAACGCCGCCGCGCGCCGCGTGTGTGTGTGTGTGTGTGTGGGTGTGTTTGTGTGTGTGTGTGTGGCGTGTAGAAACTGTATGCTGTCTTCAGTGTATCATGTAAGTGTGCCAACACTATTCAACTATCGCAGGACAGAGTATTTTGGGTCTGTGTGAGTGTATCCTACTGCTAGAAGAAAATAACATCTTTGAAAATTAAAACCAAAATAAAATCGTGTGATTTGTTTGATATCTGAGATATTCAACATCTTCCAATTCATACTGTCATGTTCTGCATGTTCCTACTGTCTTACCTTTGAAAATGTCGATACTACAGGAACTGAAAAAAGTCATGCATTTCTGCCTGCACAAGAAGACAAAATCTGTTCTAGTACAGCAATGATTTTTTACTGTCAAGGCGTCACTGTCATGTGCTGTTGATGGTTCTCTCCAGTGTCTTCACTGTGAACTTGCACTGACCAGTCTGTGACTGGCTGTTGATGTTCTGTCCAGTGTCTTCACTGTGACTGCTTGATGGTTCTCTCCAGTGTCTTTCAACTGGTGAACTTGCACTGACAAGTCTGTGACTGGCTGTTGATGTTTCTCTCCAGTGTCTTCACTGTGGAACTTGCACTGACCAGTCTGTGACTGCCTGTTGATGGTTCTCTCCAGTGTCTTCACTGTGGAACTGCACTGACCATCGTGACTGCCTGTTGATGGTTCTGTCCAGTGTCTTCACTGTGGAACTTGCACTGACCAGTCTGTGACTGCCTGTTGATGGTTCTGTCCAGTGTCTTCACGGTGGAACTTGCACTGACCAGTCTGTGACTGCCTGTTGATGGTTCTGTCCAGTGTCTTCACTGTGGAACTTGCACTGACCAGTCTGTGACTGCCTGTTGATGGTTCTGTCCAGTGTCTTCACTGTGGAACTTGCACTGACCAGTCTGTGACTGCCTGTTGATGGTTCTGTCCAGTGTCTTCACGGTGGAACTTGCACTGACCAGTCTGTGACTGCCTGTTGAGGTTCTGTCAAGTGTCTTCACGGTGGAACTTGCACTGACCAGTCTGTGACTGCCTGTTGATGGTTCTCTCCAGTGTCTTCACTGTGGAACTTGCACTGACCAGTCTGTGACTGCCTGTTGATGGTTCTGTCCAGTGTCTTCACTGTGGAACTTGCACTGACCAGTCTGTGACTGCCTGTTATGGTTCTCTCATGTCTTCACTGTGAACTTGCACTGACCAGTCTGGACGCTGTTGATGGTTCTGTCCAGTGTCTTCACGGTGGAACTTGCACTGACCAGTCTGTGACGGGCTGTTGATGGTTCTGTCAATGTCTTCACGGTGGAACTTGCACTGACCAGTCTGTGACTGGCTGTTGATGGTTCTGTCAAGTGTCTTCACTGTGGAACTTGCACTGACCAGTCTGTGACTGGCTGTTGATGGTTCTGTCCAGTGTCTTCACTGTGGAACTTGCACTGACCAGCCTGTGACTGGCCAGCTTCTTCTGTCCTTCCCTTCCTTCAGGACAGGACTCAACAGCTTCCCACCAGACTTGGGGCAGTGACCATCTGCCAGCTGAAGCTGAAAGGTCACACACCGAAGTCACCATTCTTCAGGACAGGATCACACTTCCCACCAGACTTGGGGCAGTGACCATCTGCCAGCTGAAGCTGAAAGGTCACACACCGAAGTCAGTCCATTCTTCAGGACGGAATCAGCACTTCCCACCAGACTTGGGGCAGTGACCATCTGCCAGCTGAAGCTGAAAGGTCACACACCGAAGTCAGTCCATGGAGCGTACACTATTGTCATTGTCCCTTACTTTGTGTGACTTTTAACAATTGGAACTCCATCCAAACAAACGCAAGATTTGCGTTTTTATAACAGTATACAAACAATACCATTGCACTGGAATCATAATGCGAGAACAAAACGAATGATTAGTTATTTCGTCTAAAAAAATCAGTGCATAGGCGTTTTAGTATTACTGACCTATGGTAAAATTGAGTTAATCAAAATATATATGAAAATTATACAAAAATACTCTCTGCGTTATTGTGCGAGTCTTCTGTAAACCAGTGAACTGAGCTCACTGTGCTCTAAGTGTAGAACATACAGTACATGTTAATCAGTCTGTAAGTCCATCATGCACAGTTACACCTCTCTTTCATTTCTATACAGACACACGCCCTTACAATTCTCATTACAGTCTGGAAGTCCATCATGCACAGTGACACCTCTCTTTCATTTCTATACAGACACACGCCCTTACAATTCTCATTACAGTCTGGAAGTCCATCATGCACAGTGACACCTCTCTTTCATTTCTATACAGACACACGCCCTTACAATTCTCATTACAGTCTGGAAGTCCATCATGCACAGTGACACCTCTCTTTCATTTCTATACAGACACACGCCCTTACAATTCTCATTACAGTCTGGAAGTCCATCATGCACAGTGATACCTCTCTTTCATTTCTATACAGACACACGCCCTTACAATTCTCATTACAGTCTGGAAGTCCATCATGCACAGTGACACCTCTCTTTCATTTCTATACAAACACACTTCCTTACAATCTCATTACAGTCCCGGAAGTCCATCATGCACAGTGATACCTCTCTTTCATTTCTATACAGACACACGCCCTACAATTCTCATTACAGTCTGTAAGTCCATCATGCACAGTGACACCTCTCTTTCATTTCTATACAGACACACGCCCTTACAATTCTCATTACAGTCTGGAAGTCCATCATGCACAGTGACACCTCTCTTTCATTTCTATACAGACACACGCCCTTACAATTCTCTTTACAGTCTGGAAGTCCATCATGCACAGTGACACCTCTCTTTCATTTCTATACAGACACACGCCCTTACAATTCTCATTACAGTCTGGAAGTCCATCATGCACAGTGACACCTCTCTTTCATTTCTATACAGACACACGCCCTTACAATTCTCATTACAGTCTGGAAGTCCATCATGCACAGTGACACCTCTCTTTCATTTCTATACAGACACACCCCTTACAATTCTCATTACAGTCTGGAAGTCCATCATGCACAGTGACACCTCTCTTTCATTTCTATACAGACACACTTCCTTACAATTCTCATTACAGTCTGGAAGTCCATCATGCACAGTGACACCTCTCTTTCATTTCTATACAGACACACGCCCTTACAATTCTCATTACAGTCTGGAAGAGCAGGAGGAGAGCAAAGACCCCCACCGAGGTGAAATGATCCTGCATCCACCCCGTGGTCCGGATCCTGACCATAACTCTGCACCACATTGGGGTGACGTCATCATTGTGCCATACTCCTCTTCACCACAATGGATTGACGTCATCATTGTGCCATGCTCTTCTAAAACCACAACGGAGTGACGTCATCGTTGTGCCATATTCCTCTACACCACAATGGAGTGACGTCATCGTTGTGCCATGCTCCTCTACACCACAATGGAGTGACGTCATCGTTGTGCCATGCTCCTCTGCACCACAACGGAGTGACGTCATCGTTGTGCCATATTCCTCTACACAACAATGGAGTGACGTCATCGTTGTACCATATTCCTCTACACCACAATGGATTGACGTCATCGTTGTGCCATACTCCTCTGCACCACATTGGAGTGACGTCATCGTTGTGCCATGCTCCTCTGCACCACAATAGAGTGACGTCATCGTTGTGCCATATTCCTCTACACAACAATGGAGTGACGTCATCGTTGTGCCATGCTCCTCTTGTTAAGTTTGTGCGTGTTTGTGATCATCGGTGATGATCTGAATGTACTAGATAAGTTTAGAACAACATCTGGATTAGATGAAGCGTTCGTTGTCGCTCACTCGTGTCTCCAAGTTTTTTTGGGCCTCATGGTTACGTCAAGGGAGATAATACTAATTGATTGTGCACCGGAAGATATTGTTTATAGTCCACTGGTACGAATGTTCGGTAATCATAACATCTCCCTTTTTTTTAGTGTTTTTATTCCGTTAATCCGGTTCTCATTTATTCAGTTTCTGTAAAACACTGTCATGATGAAGTTTAGAATTTAACAGTCCATTTTATTTGGAACTCGCACAGTGCAGCCACTCCTGGTTCTGTATGGTGCAGGTCCAGTGTTGTCAGAAGGACAGGTGTTGGTTCAAGTACTTGGTCTGGAGTGTCGGAGTTTGGAATCCTGGCACTATCTGTGGTTCCACTTTGGTCTCGTGCTGCATGTCTCAGGAAACGACGATTGCGCCGGTAGACTGCACCATCATCAGTCTGCACTGTGTATGAACGGGTTCAGCACACTGGTTGGTGATGACAGCAGGTTTCCAACTGTCTCCTCTGGACAGTTGCACATGGATGCGATCACCAGACTGCATTGGTGGCAGGGGGGTGCAGTCCTGTCATAGTACCGCTTTTGATTGGACTGGAGTTGAGTACGTCTGTCCTGAAAACGGCGGTGCTCTATTGTCTTTGGAATCAAATGCCTGTTGTGGTAGGAAGGATGGAACGAAGTTGACGTCCCATTAGAAGTTGGGCTGGTGATGCCAAATTGTCCACAGGCGTGCTGCAGTATTCCAGTATGTTGAGCAGGGGATTTGGTTCTCTTGCTTGGCCTTGTCGAGTATGCTTTTGAGAGTTTGGACTGTTTTTTCTGCTAGACCGTTTGATTGAGGATATCCTGGGCTCGAAGTGATGTGATGAAAGTTCCATGTTGAGGCGAAGTTTTTGAAGTCTTCGGATATAAATTGAGGACAGTTGTCACTCATGACTGTTTCAGGAATCCCATGGCGAGCGAAGTGAACAGAGAGTTTTCTGATGACCATAGCAGATGAGGTGTTTGGTAATTCATCAATCTCAAAGAATCGGCTGTAGTAGTCAACAGAAACCATGTATGATTTGTTGTTCCATGTGAATAGGTCCACTCCTATCTTTTCCCACGGGCATGAAGGAATAGGATGAGGAGATAGGCTGCTCGTGCTTCTGCCGTCGTTTGCTTGAGTGGGCCTTGAAACATCAAACTTGTATGTTGTTGAAAGTTCTGCCATTCTTCTTTAAAATTTTTGGCATCCCAGTTCATTACTGGGTTATTTTGTGATGTGGCCATACTGTCAAACCTTAAATGGCTCGTGGGTCGTTGCTGCTTTGGTTTTCGTCTGGACAGCGATTGTTTGATATATATATACACATATATTTTTTCCCTTTCCTTTTTTTTAAATAAAAAACACAACAACGAGTGTCTATAAATCCAGCACAAGAGGAATAAACACTTTAAATGGCTCGTGGGTCGTTGCTGTTTAGAACCTCTTTGTGTATATATATCAAACAATCGCTGTCCAGACGAAAACCAAAGAGGTTCTAAACAACAACCAGAGTGTCTATAAATCCAGCACAAGAGGAATAAACACTTTACATTGGCGGTGTTGTCGTTAACCGTTCGCTGCAGACATCGATGATCCACGTCACGCAGTTGACTAGATGATCCTAACGAAGTCTGCTATCTCACTTCTGACACCATGTTAAGTTTGTGCGTGTTTGTGATCATCGGTGATGATCTGAATGTACTAGATAAGTTTAGAACAACATCTGGTTTTGATGAAGCGTTCGTTGTCGCTCACTCGTGTCTCCAAGTTTTTTGGCCTCATAGTTACGTCAAGGGAGATAATACTAATTGATTGTGCACCGGAAGATATTGTTTATAGTCCACTGGTACGAATGTTCGGTAATCATAACACTCTACACCACAACGGAGTGACGTCATCGTTGTGCCATATTCCTCTACACAACAATGGAGTGACGTCATCGTTGTGCCATACTCCTCTGCACCACAATCGATTGACGTCATCGTTGTGCCATACTCCTCTGCATTGCAATGGAGTGACGTCACCGTTGTGCCATACTCCTCTGCACCACAATTGATTGACGTCATCGTTGTGCCATACTCCTCTGCATTGCAATGGAGTGACGTCATCGTTGTGTCATGTTCCTCTACACCATATTAGAGTGACGTCATCGTTGTGTCATGCTCCTCTACACCATATTGGAGTGACGTTATAGTTATGCCATACTCCTAAGCACCACAATGGAGTGACGTCATCGTTGTGTTATGCTCGTCTACACCATATTGGACTGACGTTATAGCTATGCCATACTCCTAAGCACCACAATGGAGCGATGTCTGCAGAGAGCTGAGTGAGTGGCATGGGGTTAGGGCCACTGGGTAGTGGAACAGTGAATAGAGAGCTGAGTGTGTGGTGTGAGGTTAGGGCCACTGGGTAGTGGAACAGTGAATAGAGAGCTGAGTGTGTGGTGTGGGGTTTGGGCCACTGGGTAGTGGAACAGTGAATATAGAGCTGAGTGAGTGGTGTGGGGTTAGGGCCACTGGGTAGTGGAACAGTGAATAGAGAGCTTAGTGAGTGACATGGGGTTAGGGCCACTGGGTAGTGGAACAGTGAATAGAGAGCTGAGTGAGTGGCATGGGGTTAGGGCCACTAGGTAGTGGAACAGTGAATAGAGAGCTGACTGAGTGGTGTGGAGTTAGGGCCACTGGGTAGTGGAACAGTGAATAGAGAGCTGAGTGAGTAGTCTGGGGTTAGGGCCACTGGGTAGTGGAACAGTGAATAGAGAGCTGAGTGAGTGGTGTGGGGTTAGGGCCACTGGGTAGTGGAACAGTGAATAGAGAGCTGAGTGGCATGGAGTTAGGGCCACTGGGTAGTGGAACAGTGAATAGAGAGCTGGAGTGAGTGTGTGGAGTTAGGGTCACTGGGTAGTGGAACAGTGAATAGAGAGCTGAGTGAGTGGCATGGGGTTAGGGTCACTGGGTAGTGGAACAGTGAATAGAGAGCTGAGTGAGCGGCATGGGGTTAGGGCCACTGGGTAGTGGAACAGTGAATAGAGAGCTGAGTGAGCGGCATGGGGTTAGGGCCACTGGGTAGTGGAACAGTGAATAGAGAGCTGAGTGAGTGACATGGGGTTAGGGCCACTGGGTAGTGGAACAGTGAATAGAGAGCTGAGTGAGTGACATGGGGTTAGGGCCACTGGGTAGTGGAACAGTGAATAGAGAGCTGAGTGGTGTGGGGTTAGGGCCACTGGGTAGTGGAACAGTGAATAGAGAGCTGAGTGGTGTGGGGTTAGGGCCACTGGGTAGTGGAACAGTGAATTAAGAGCTGGAGTGAGTGGCATGGGGTTAGGGCCACTGGGTAGTGGAACAGTGCATAGAGAGCTGGAGTGATGATGGGTTAGGCCATGGGTAGTGAACTGTAGGGCTGAGGAGGCATGGGTTAGGCATGGGTACGGACAGAAGATGAGACCAGATAAGAAAGACATCCACACACAATCACAATCACGGAGTCTTTCCAGCCAGAATGCTGTATCTTGATTTTCAGACCCCCAGTTTGAGAAGACAATTGATTGCTCGTTCTTTGTATTCAATGTTGTCTGTCTTGCCTGAAGAAGACCAAAGAGGTCGAGACGTGTCGTGTTCTGTCTTGTTATTCATTTGTCCCATTTTTAACATTTTCATTTTTGACATATTCATGTTTATGCAATGAAGAATGCGGTGCTGTGTTTATAATGTGAAGATGTTTTTTATTATTTATTTTATCATCCAAAGGTTCCACTACTCAGTGGCCCTAACCCCACGCCACTCACTCAGCTCTCTATTCACTGTTCCACTACTCAGTGGCCCTAACCCCACACCACTCACTCAGCTCTCTATTCACAGTTCCACTACCCAGTGGCCCTAACCCCACACCAATCACTCCAGCTCTCTATGCACTGTTCCACTACCCAGTGGCCCTAACCCCATGCCACTCACTCAACTCTCTATTCACTGTTACACTACCCATCCCACTCCACACCACTCACTGAGCTCTCTATTCACTGTTCCACTACCCAGTAGCCCTAAGGTAAAGCTGTACTGTTACAGTCAGGTAACACGCACAGTTTCTAAGGTAAAGCTGGTCTGTTACAGTCAGATAACATGCACAGTTTCTAAGGTAAAGCTGGTCTGTTACAGTCAGATAACATGCACAGTTTCTAAGGTAAAGCTGGTCTGCTACAGTCAGATAACATGCACAGTTTCTAAGGTAAAGCTGGTCTGTTACAGTCAGATAACATGCACAGTTTCTAAGGTAAAGCTGGTCTGTTACAGTCAGGAAACACGCACAGTTTCTAAGGTAAAGCTGTACTGTTACAGTCAGATAACATGCACAGTTTCTAAGGTAAAGCTGTTCTGTTACAGTCAGATAACACGCACAGTTTGTTATCTTGATCATGACAGGAAACGTCTCCAGTGAGCTTACTGTGACTGGGCAT
>CM031613.1:53933387-53940887 GCA_018398815.1 Conus ventricosus | reverse complement strand
GGGTTTTTCCTTGTTTGCCAACACTAACACAGAGGGTGAAGGTCAGCAAAGGGTAGGTCACTCGAATCGAACGAAGGCTGGTGGCGGCAGAAAGAGAATGGGTTAGTTACCGCCAAGGACAAAGATAAACATAGCACATTACAAGACACAATGCATTTCGACCTTTTGGGTCTTCTTCAGGCGGAACAAAAAACATTTACGACAGTGAAAACGAAGAAGGAGAAATCAGTTAGCTGCTCATGGTCGCCACGCGTTCAAAATGGCCTCCAGACGGAAAATGGGGCGACTTAAAATGGGAACATGGGAGAGGATATAATGGGGAAGGGGGGGAGGGGGGGGGGGGGGGGGGGGGGGGGGGGGGAGGAAGGGGTGTGAAACAATGGTGTTTGCGTTTGTTTGTATAATAGTATTCTACATTAGTGATGGTAGTGAATAAAGGCGGATTATAGTAATGCTTAGTGGAGAAGAAATTTGAAAAAAAAAAATCTAATTAAAAAAGGAAAGAAAAAACCATCAATCAATAAACAAATAAACGACTTTAATGGGTGGTGGTGGTGATGGTGATGGTAATGTTATGTGTGGGTAGTTGTATGTGGGGATGTGGGTAATGCTAATAAAGTTTGGTGTAGGTTTAAGATAAACAAAATAAAATAAGATAAAATGGAATAAATAAAAGTAATAGGAAAATAACATAATAATAATGATAATAATAATAATGATGATGATAATAATAATGATCATCATCATCATAAGATGAATTTAAAAAAATTAAAATTTTGAACATGTAATAAAATAAATGAAATGAAATAAAGTAAATAAAATAAGAACAATAAAACAAAATAAATACAGGGTGGCTGCAACTTCTGTATGAAGTGGGTAGTGGGGGTGTATGGTGGTGAGAGAGTGGTGTTTCTGGATATTTTACGTTATATATATACAACCCGGACAACAACACAAATAAAAGCAAGAAAAATAGGAAAAGAAAAATCATATGGTTATAACCCCCATACGACGGGAAACTCAAAACAAACATAGGGAAAGAATTCTTCAAAATCCTAACAACTTCATTTCAAAAGAACACAAACTGTTCAAAATATTTAACAAAAACACTGTCAAACTATCGTACTCATGTATGCCCAACCTCAAAAACCTAATTGACGCATCCAACAAAATGAAAATCAACACAGCAAAGAAGGGTGAAGAAAGGAAATCTTGCAATTGCACCAGACAGGAGCAGTGCCCACTAAACAATAAATGTCTTCACACAACATTGTATACCAGGCTACTGTAACATCAGAAAATGAAAATGAAACATAACATAGGGATCACTGAAAACCACTTCAAAACCAGATATGCAAACCACAAACAGTCATTTATAAAGAAAAATATAAAAACCAAACAGAACTGAGCAAATATATCTGGAAACTTAAAGACGCAAAACAAGCTACAATATATCCTGGAAAATCATAAAAAGAGCATCACCATACAGTAATGTTTCAAAAAGGTGCAACCTATGTTTAACTGAAAAATGGTTTAATACTATGCAAACCACATCAGCAACTTTAAACACCAAAACAGAAATAGTAAAACAACTGCAGGCATAAATGGAAATCGTTGTTACTGAACACACCCAAAACAAAAACTGAAAGCCCCCCAAAAACACGTGCAGCCAACCCGCACGTGCAAACGGGAGCCCACACGCTATATAACATCGGCGGTGGGCAAACCAAAAACCATCCTGATGACAGCGCAACCACGCTCGAAACAAATTTGTAGATAGTTTTAAGATTCCTCTGTTAACTTGTTTTAACTAATGTTGCTCCCCAAGGGGTTGAGCACTTAAAAAAATGTTTTAGGCATTTTAAATTACTGTTAATATATATATATATATATATATATATATATATATATATATATATTATATATTATATATATATAATATATATATATTCCAAGGATAAGTAACCGAGCACCATTCCAGCAACGTACAGAGCAGCTTGGTGTTGCAATGACTGCAAGAAATATATATATAATATATATATATATATATATATTGAATTATAAAACAAAGCTTGCTCTTATGTCTTAGATTGAAGAAATAGGGGCAGATAAGCATTCAGTGTCTGCAGTGGTAGATGATTCTTCCTAACTAACAGTATGTGCTTGAGTGAGTGAATGGGGAAAAATTTCGAAACCTGATTGTTTCTCCTCAGTGACCGTGGAAAGTGGTAATTTGACTCCTCTGCCTTTTCGGTTTTAAGAAGAATGCAATCCCAGAAAGGCTGGTGTGCAATACCGTAGTACGTTTGTTGAGGTATCAAAATAACAACCAAAGGTGCCACCTAGAAGCAAACGAAAATCATGAAAGAGCAAAACAAGCACATTTCTTGAGAAAAGTAGAAAATATAAAACCATAACCTTTTAAGACACAAGTGCTGTGGGCCAGTCCTTGGTATGAATCCGCAAGGGACTAAATTACAACAAACTAAGCGTTACAAAAAGCAATAAACAATATATATATATATATATATATATATATATATATATAAATATATAAATTTTAATATATATATATACAACAAACTAATAAATTCCAAGGATAAGTACCGCACCGTTCCAGCAACTTACAGAGCAGCTTGGTGTGCAATGACTGCAAGAATAATGAATTATAAACAAAGCTTGCTCTTATGTCTTAGATTGAAGAAATAGGGGGGAGATACGCATTCATATCTGCAGTGGTAGATGATTCTACCTAACTAACAGTATGTGCTTGAATGGGTGAATGGGGAAAAAACAAAATAAATGCTCTCAAAATGAGCCTTCAGCAAGCTTATATTCTCCAAGGGGAGACATCCTCCAATAGGGAGGGAAACTCTACTAACTATAATCCTGGTCTATACCGATATTTTGAAACTTGGTGGTGTCTCCTCAGTGACCGTGGTAATTTGACTCCTCTGCCTTTTCAGTTTTAAGAAGAATGCAATCCAGAAAAGGTTGGTGTGCAATACCGTAGTATGTTTGTTGAGTTTTCAAAAAACCACCAAGGTGCCATCTAAGAAGCAAAGAAAATCATAAAAGAGCAAAACAAACTACATTTTCTTGTAAAAAGTAGAAAATATATAAAGATATCCTCTAAGACACAAGCGCTGAGGGCCAGTTCTTGGAATAAATCCGCAAGGGACTAAAATACAACAAACTAATAAATTCAAGGATAAGTACCGCACCGTTTCAGCAAACTTACAGAGCAGCTTGGTGTTGCAATGACTGAAAAAAAAAATGAATTAAAAAAAAAGTTTGCCTTATGTTTAGATTGAAGAAATAGGGGGAGTTACGCATTCATATCTGAGTGGTAGTGATTCTGCCTAACGAACAGTATGTGTTTGAGGGGGTGAATGGGGAAAAAAAAAAAATAAATGCTTTCAAAATGACCTTCCGCAAGCTTATATTCTCCAAAGGGGGGAACATCCCCCAATAGGGAGGGAAAACCACTAACATATAATCCTGGTCATTACCGAATTTCGAAAACTTGGTGGTTTCTCCCTCAGTGCCCGCGGAAAGGGGTTTAATTTGACTCCTCGTTTTTTCATTTTTAAAGAAGAATGCAATCCAAAAAAGGTTTGGGGTGTGCATACCGTAATGTTTTTTGAGTTTTCAAAAACCCCAACCAAAGGTGCCTTAAGACAAAAAAAAAATATAAAAGAGCAAAACAAATTTAATTTTTCTTGAAAAAAGTAGAAAATATATAAAAATCCTCAAAGACCCCAAGGTGGGGGCCAGTTTTTGGAATGATCCGCAAGGGACTAAAATAAAAAAACTAAAAAATTCCCAAGGTAATCCCGCACCGTTCCAGCAATTACGAGCAGCTTGGTTTTGAAATGACTGCAAGAAAAAATTGAAATAAACAAGTTTGCTTTGTTTAGATTGAAGAAATGGGGGGAGTAGCATTCAATCTGCATGGTAGATATTTGCTCACTAACAGTATGGCGGGAGTGGGTGAATGGGGAAAAAAAAAAAAATAAATGCTTCTAAAAATGACCTTTAGAAAGCTTATATTCCCCAAGGGGGGAACATCCCCCAAAAGGGAGGGGAAACTCCCTAACAATAACTCCGGGTTATCCCGATATTCGAAATTTGGTGGTTTTCTCCTCAGGACCGGGAAAAATGGAAAATTTGACCCCTCTCCCTTTTTCATTTTAAGAAGAATGCAACCCCAGAAAAGGTTGGTGTGCAATCCGTATATGTTTGTTGAGTTTTAAAAAAACCAACCAAAGGTGCCTCTAAGAAAAAAAGAAAATCATAAAAGAGCAAAACAAACTACATTTTTTGTAAAAAGTAGAAAATTAAAAAATATCCTCTAAGCAAAAAGCTGGGGCCAGTTCTTGGAAGAATCCGAAAGGGACTAAAATAAAAACAAACTAAAAAATTTCCCAAAGGAAAGTCCCGCCCCTTTTCGCAACTTATGAGCGGGGTTGGTGTTGCAAGACTGCAAAAAATAATAAATTAAAAACAAGCTTGCTCTTATGTCTTGATTAAAGAAATAGGGGGAGTACGCATTCATTTTGCAGGGTAAAATTTTTTCCTACTAAAGTTGTGCTGAGTGGGGAAGGGGGAAAAAAAAAAAATAAATGCCTCCAAAATTGCCTTCACAAGCTTATATTCCCAAAAGGGGGAGACACCCTCCAATAGGGGGGGAAAAACTCACAAAAATATAACTCCGGGTATTACCGATATTTCAAATTGGTTTTTTCCCTCGGGACCGCGGAAAAGGGAAATTTGACTCCTCTGCCTTTTCATTTTAAGAAGATGAAACCCCAAAAAAGGTGGTGGATCCCGTAGTATGTTTTTTTGTTTAAAAAAAAACCCAAACCAAAGGGTGCCATCTAAAAGAAAAAAAAAATCATAAACGACAAAACAAACTACATTATTTTGAAAAAAGTGAAAATATAAAAAGATTCCCTAAGACACAAGCGCTGGGGGCCCAGTTCTTGGAATGAATCCGCAAGGGACTAAAATACAAAACAAATAATTAAAGGGATAAGACCGCACCGTTCCAGCAACTTTACAGAGTTTCCCTCCCTATGGAGGATGTCTCCCCCTTGGAGAATATAAGCTTGCTGAAGGCTCATTTTGAGAAGCAATTTATTTTGTTTTTTCCCCATTCACCCATCTCAAGCACATACTGTTAGTTAGGCAGAATCATCTACCACTGCAGATATGAATGCGTATCTCCCCTATTTCTTCAATCTAAGACATAAGAGCAAGCTTTGTTTATAATTCATTATGTTCTTGCAGTCATTGCAACACCAAGCTGCTCTGTAAGTTGCTGGAACGGTGCGGTACTTATCCTTGGAATTTATTAGTTTGTTGTATTTTAGTCCCTTGCGGATTCATTCCAAGAACTGCCCTCAGCGCTTGTGTCTTAGAGGATATCTTTATATATTTTCTACTTTTTACAAGAAAAATGTAGTTTGTTTTGCTCTTTATTATTTTCTTTTGCTTCTTAGATGGCACCTTTGGTTGGTTTTTTGAAAAACTCAACAAACATACCACGTTGTCTAACAATCGGATGGTCTGTGCAGCATCCGGCAGTGTCAATAGCGGGGTCACTTGACTTTTGTCTAACAATCTGATGGTCTGTGCAGCATCCGGCAGTTTCAATAGCGGGGTACACTTGACGGTTGTGCGTGTGCGTGCGTGCGTGTATGCGCGCGCCCGTGTGTGTGTGTGTGTGTGTGTGTGTGTGTGTGTGTGTGTGTGTGTGTGTGTGGTGCGTGCGTGCGTGCGTGTGTGTGTGTGTGTGTGTGTGTGTGTGTGTGTGTGTGTGTGTGAGGGAGAGAGAGAGATGAGAGAGAGAGAGAGAGAGAGAGAGTGTGTGTGTTTGTGTGTGTGTGTGTGTGTGGTGTGTGTGTGTGTGTGTGTGTGTGTGTGTGTGTGTGTGTGTGTGTGTGTGTGGCGCGGACACAAATGTATGAAAGTTTGTCTATTGACGACCCAACAATAATTATAAACTGATACATCAGTTACAACAAACCGTCCGGCGGCCATTTTGTTCAGGTGCCGTGTATGAGAAGAAGATAAGTGGCTTTACGTTCTCCGTTTTCACTGTCCTAAATGTTATTTGTTTTTACCTGAAGAAGACCCAAGAGGCTGAAATGTATTGTGTCTTGTCCTGTACTTTGTTTGTCTATGTCCTTGGCGGTAACTAACCCCTCTCTTTCTAAATTGTGCTTCATTTTCTTCCCTCAGTCGAGAACACACACACACACACACACACACACACACACACACACACACACACACCACACACACACACACACACACACACCACACACACACACACCACCACACCACACTCCTCTCTCTCTCTCTCTCTCACACACACACACACACACACACACACACACACACACACACACACACACACACACACACACACACACACACACACACGCACGCACGCACGCGCACAACACACACACACACACACACACACACAACAAACAACACACACACACACACACACACACACACACACCACACACACACACACACGGGCGCGCGCATACACGCACGCACGCACACGCACAACCGTCAAGTGACCCCGTATTGAAACTGCCGGATGCTGCACAGACCATCAGATTGTTAGACAACCGTCAAGTGACCCGCTATTGACACTGCCGGATGCTGCACAGACCATCCGATTGTTAGACAACCGTCAAGTGACCCCGCTATTGACACTGCCGGATGCTGCACAGACCATCAGATTGTTGGACAACCGTCAAGTGACCCGCTATTGACACTGCCGGATGCTGTACAGTGACTGTGTGACGCAGCGAGGCACGGGATGAGGGCAGGGCTGTACAGTGACTGTGTGACTCAGCGAGGCACGGGATGAGGGCAGGGCTGTACAGTGACTGTGTGACGCAGCGAGGCACGGGATGAGGGCAGGTCTGTACAGTGACTGTGTGACGCAGCGAGGCACGGGATGAGGGCAGGGCTGTACAGTGACTGTGTGACGCAGCGAGGCACGGGATGAGGGCAGGGCTGTACAGTGACTGTGTGACGCAGCGAGGCACGGGATGAGGGCAGGGCTGTACAGTGACTGTGTGACGCAGCGAGGCACGGGATGAGGGCAGGGCTGTACAGTGACTGTGTGACGCAGCGAGGCACGGGATGAGGGCAGGGCTGTACAGTGACTGTGTGACGCAGCGAGGCACGGGATGAGGGCAGGGCTGTACAGTGACACAGTCACTAACAATCTGATGGTCTGTGCAGCATCCGGCAGTTTCAATAGCGGGGTCACTTGATGGTTGTCTAACAATCTGATGGTCTGTGCAGCATCCGGTAGTTTCAATAGCGGGGCCACTTGACGGTTGTCTAACAATCTGATGGTCTGTGCAGCATCCGGTAGTTTCAATAGCGGGGCCACTTGACGGTTGTCTAACAATCTGATCGTCTGTGCAGCATCCGGTAGTTTCAATAGCGAGGTCACTTGATGGT
>CM031613.1:53923387-53925887 GCA_018398815.1 Conus ventricosus | reverse complement strand
AACTGAAGAAGAGAAAAACAACGTTTGCCCGTCGTGTGGAAATGGAACAGAGGATGAAATCCATTTACTGTTCAATTGCTCTGCTTATAATGAAAAGCGCAAAAGCTGTAATATTCTAAATTCCTTTACAGGAAATCCTGATCAGAGATCGGTAACATATATTCTTTCAAATAACAATGAAAATGTAACGATATCCCTGGCTAGATTTTTAGCAGAAGCAATGAAGATTAGGAAAGTGTTAATTGAACAAAGTCAACAAACTACAAGATGATCCACAATCTGTATACCCGCGTTCGCGCATGCATCTCTCTGTTTCTGTCTCTGTCTCTGTCTCTCTCTCTCTCTCTTCTCTCGCACTCCCCCCCTCTCTCTCTCTCTCCCCTCTCTCTCTCTCTCTCTTCCCCTCTCTTTATCTCTGCGTGCGCGCGTGTGTGTGAGTGCGCGCGCGCGAGCGCGTGCGTGTGCATGCACCTGCATGTGCGTGCATATTTTCTTTCATGCGTGTGTGTGTATAGTCTTTTGATAAAGATTTGAGATCATTTATGACAAAACATTTATTTATATATGATTGTCCCCCCTTGTCCGAAAGGGCTGTACAGCTATTGGACAATAAAAAAGTGTCAGTCAGTCAGTGTCAGTCAGTCTCTCTCTCTCTCTCTCTCTCTCTCTCTCTCTCTCTCTCTCTCTCTCCTCTCTCTCTCTCTCTCTCTCTCTAGGTTGTTAGTTGCGTGATAAAAAAATATTGCTGTTGTAGCTTTCAATATTGTTTTAAGCTTCCTTTGTTTATTAGAGGGCTTCACAAGGGAGTATTGTGCATGTTTATGTCTGTACTTTCTTTTGTTTGTCGCTGAGGAAGGCATTTTGCCGAAAATTCCTTGTCCTGTTTTGTGTCGTGCATTAAATCGTCGTTACTTCACACTTTGTTTTGTGTGCTCTTCTGCTTTTTTGTCGTGTTTCAGTAACGCCGCAGTTTGTTTCATTTGCCGACCTGTCAAAGATTCTATCAATCAATCAATTAATCAACCAATCAGTCTATCTATCTATTTATCTATCTATCTATCTATCTATCTATCTATCTATCTATCTATCTATCTATCTATCTATCTATCTATCTATCTATCTATCTATCTATCTATCTTTCTTTCCTTGTTGTCGCCATCGTCGTCGTCGTCGTCGTCGTCGTCGTCGTCGCCGTTTCTGTTGTTGTTGATTTCAGGAATAGGGCGGAGGGGAGGGTGTGTGTGTGTGTGTGTGTGTGTGTGTGTGTGTGTGTGTGTGTGTGTGTGTGTGTGTGTGCGCGCGTGTGCGCGCGTGGTGTGTGTGTGTGTGTGTGTGTGTGTGTGTGTGTGTGTGTGTGTG
Source organism: Conus ventricosus (assembly GCA_018398815.1). Lineage (NCBI taxonomy): Eukaryota > Metazoa > Mollusca > Gastropoda > Neogastropoda > Conidae > Conus > Conus ventricosus. The sequence continues at coordinate 53,924,528 of CM031613.1, read as the reverse complement.
TGTGTGTGTGTGTGTGTGTGTGTGTTGTGTGTGTGTGTGTGTGTGTGTGTGTGTGTGTGTGTGTGTGTGTGTGTGTGTGTGTGTGTGTGTGTGTGTGTGTGTGTGTGTGTGTTGTGAAGGGAAAGGGAGCCATTTTGGAATGCTTACAGAAGACATCAAAGCACAATCACAATAAAGGGAGTAAATAGACCACAAGTCATATCCCGTTTGTGGGACAAAGTTGCCTCCCTTATATCAGATTTTGCCGGATGGGCGGCGTCTTGTGCTGTGCTGTGCTGTTATGCTGTTCTGTGCCGCGCTGTGCTATGGTATGCTGTTCTGTGCTGTAAGTGTAGGAGTGCGTGTGTGTGGTGTGTGTGTGTGTGTGTGTGTGTGTGTGTGTGTGTGTGTGTGTGTGTGTGTGTGTGTGTGTATGTGTGTGTGTGTGTGTGTGTGTGTGTGTGTGTGTGTGAGAGAGAGAGAGAGAGAGAGAGAGAGAGAGAGAGAGAGAGAGAGAGAGAGAGAGAGAGAGAGAGAGAGAGAATGTGCGAGCGTGCGTGCGTGCGTGCGTACGCCCGTGCGTGCGTGCGCGCGCGCGTGCGTTTGTGCGTGTATCTGTCTGTCTGTCTATCTGTGTGTCTGTCTCTCTCTCTCTCTCTCTCTCTCTCTCTCTCTCCCCTCTCCTCTCTCTCTCTCTCTCTGTTCTGTCTCTCTCTCTCTCTCTCTCTCTCTCTCTCTCTCTCTCTCTCTCTCTCTCTCTCTCCTCTCTTTCTCTCTCGTATTGCTAATTGTGGTTGTGTTTGTCAGTGTGGCAGGTTTCAGGTCTCTGACATAAAACACTGGCTTGTATCCCGTTCAACCACCGCCCATGTTGATTCTGCAGGTAGGAATCAATGACTGTAAAGGGGAGAGATTACAACACACCAATGGAGGGCTCTCCATGTTGACAGAGTTATTCTGCAGGTAGGAATCAACGACTGTAAAGGCGGAGAGATTACAACACACCAATGGAGGGCTCTCCTTTACTCATGTCAAACGACCTTCCCCAGTGCAACAGTCGTGGCCTCTTCCATCATCCCCGCATGTGGTAGACATTAAATGAATCCAGCCATTGTTCAATCCAACCTAAAGCTGCAGACAGTATGCAGGGAATTGTCAGCAG
>CM031613.1:53905887-53913387 GCA_018398815.1 Conus ventricosus | reverse complement strand
TAGAATAATGACATCGGCAAACATAAGAATAAGAATTTCCAAAACAACAGGAATAACTGAATTCCATGTCCCTTCCTCTTAGTGAGAATTCTTCCGCCAATACATTTATGAACAGAGAAAACATGACAGGACCTGCAATTTAATTCTCTCCTTTATTAACCAATGACACGTGCATTCTTCAGTCCAGATCACCCTTCAACTCGAACTTTTGCTTTAACAATGTTATAACAACTAGTTATAGCCTTGGTACAATTTCCCTAGAAATACCCCTTTCATCATGACAGCCCATAACTTCAAGCGAGGCGACCATAATCAAAAGCTTTTTCTAAAATCTCTATAAATCCAACATCTACTATTTGTGTAACAATTTAATTGGTGCTCTGCACCATGGCAACAACGTAAAACTAGATCAACAGTGCTGATTTTTTTTCTGAAAGCCTGCTTTGACAATCGTTTATAACACATTATTGTGTCAATCCATTATGATAATCTTTCATTTAATATATGACTGTATAGCTTACTGCAGACATACAATACGAAATACCGCGATAATGAATCAGGTAAGATCTCCGAACGCCTTTTTAAGCAGAGAGGCCTGTATAAAGGCTTCAACCACTGTAACGATAAGGTTCCTGTGGTAAACATTACATTAATAATGCAATAAAAAAGAACAATTATGGTGATAGAATTATTAAATACTGCTCCTGTGATCCCAACAGGACCTGCTCCTTGCTGCAATTAATAATGTAAACGAACGCACGGCAGCAAAAACTTCAATATCTCTGTTATAAATCTGACTCAAGAGAATCTGTAGTTCACGTGGCTGACCGTCTACCTCGGTCCGCTGGCCTTATCATCCTCTTCATTACATTACACTGTCCACTGTAATTTGAAACGTTGTCAGTAATTGACTGGAAATACTTGGGAAAAATGTGTGAACCAGCTGCTCTTTACTAATGTTATTATACTACAGACTTTTTAGAAAACAAGATCGCAACTTATTCCAGAATCCGTCGGATTATTAATATTTAGTGCATGTAATGCCCTGCAATGTCGACGAACGGTAGATTTATTCTTTTTTATCCACAGGAGCTCTTATATTCTCTTCGTTCTCGTTCTAAGCATACTTAAACATCATCATCCCCATTCCAGTAATACTGTCTCAAATCACATCTAAGTTCTTTTCTCTGCATGACCACATCCTTGGTCGAACCATGGGTCATGAATATCCTTTTCCTACTGTTAATCGTTTTCTTCCATACATAAACAGCACTGAGCAACGCTTCGTTAAATATCTGTAAGAGCTTCTTAATGTCAGGTATTTATTAAGAAGGATGCTGTCCCTAACTGTTTTAAATTCATTGGACTGTAATAATCTCTTCTTAAATTCTTCAATTTGTTTTGGTCCCCAACAATTTTATCAATCTTAAAACAGCTCACGTTTACATTTGTTTTTCCTCCTCAACGAGTTAACCTGTGAGTTAAACACAACTTCAAACAGGCATGTGTTTTGATCCATTTAGGGACAAACATTCAGTGAAACACAAAACTTCAACAAACATCGTTGACACAATAGCAAAGTCAATAATACTACGATCCGACTGGTGACACATAAGTAAAGTGACCAAAATCCCTTATCATTATCTTGACAGCGCCATTCAAAAAATAAATAGATCAAAACAGCCACAAACATTCAATTAAACAGTTACCAAAATCATTATCACTTTATCTTTCGTAGTACCGGCCTCACTTTCCCGTTCGTCGTCATATTTCAGTGTCAACAGACACCTTCACTAACATCATCATCCCTCTTCTTTCCCATTCACCCCCCAGTGCGTGCAATAGAAATCCCCAATCAAGAGAAAAGGCACATTTCCAAATGATTCAAAAACAAATCCATTATACATAGTTCTATAATCGAAATACCATTAGATACGTCGTGTTGCGGTAATTAGTACAGAAGAAGCTAGAGTACAAATGCAATCGCGACCAGCATCACTGGGTGTGCTGTGCCAAAAACATCTATGGACAGTTTCAACACATTATATTTCATATTCATCTTCACTTGTTCAACGTAACTGTAAAACTGTTTCTTGACAAGGATCGCTAAAAACCTCCCGATAACCTTGCTGAAATGCATCGCCAGTTTGATACCTGGTACAATAAAATGACATAGTTTTGGAAATAATGATCTGGAAAACGGGTGGAAAAAAAGTTTCTCTACGAGTAAAACAAAAATTCAAAGTCTATTAAATAAGACGTATTTCAAGGTCAAACACACGGGGAAAGACCATCAATATTATAAGTTTAGGAACTTTATGTTTTTTGTCGTGACATGGGTCCGGCGGCCGTGTCCCAATAAGCTGGCCTGCTTGGCATTTCCACCTGCCACTTCATGAATGGTGGTAATTGCCGTTTGGCGGCAGAGTTTGGTGTGCAGGAGGCGCTTCTTGATCGGGTGTGCAGTCTGTTAACTTTGCCCCGTTAACGGCGTCCCTCTCAACACTTCTTTGTGGCTTAGGTCCTCGTTCCTCTGTTCCGTTTGGACGCACTGTTGAGTGGGTATTGTGGGATTTGGTAGATCCAGCCATATTGTTTGTTTATTAACAATTGTTCTTGTGTCCTTGGCCGTCCGCAGAGCCGCGATTAGGTCATCGTTCAGGGTTATGTTTGTATGTTGGAGTTCAGATTCAGATCTGTGTCTGTCAGTGATCGGTGATCAGTTAATATGTTGGATTCATTGATTCCCACTACTGTCCAGGCAAGTCTCCTGTCGCTGGTGAAGGTCGCGGTGTTTAATTCCTGTTCCCCCCGCTGTCATTTTGCTACATGTCGGTACTATGTAACACACTCGCACTGTCCATCTGTACGATTTCCGATTATCCCTCTTTGTTAAGTTCGTTTCTTCACAGTTCATTTCGTAGATCTTTCGTACTGTCCTTCAACAACGATTTCAACAATCACTCTCACCCATTGACTGAAGTGGACATAATTCTGAACTTTCTCTAGTAAACAACCGAGCTTCAACAAGATGTTGAGTTATCTTTCCCTGTCCACCACTGTCCATGTCGGCATTGTTCTGTTCTTCCCTGGTTGCTGATATCAACTTGACTTGAGTCCCTCTGTTTACTTTTGTCTGTGTCAAGTAACACCATTTGTATCAAACACAACGTGGTCGTGTTTCACATCGATCTGGTCCATGTCATACTCTGATCGTAACCCGAGTTTATAACAGTGTGACAGGTGTTGTTTAAGATGTTCTGCTGAAATACAATTAGACGTCCGTGTGTAGTCAAAGGCGGAAAATGATACATCGAACTTGTACGGGCACGGATGGAAGTTGTAATGGCATATTGAAAAACCACTGCCCTCAACACACGTCTCACGTCCGTGTACACACCTGTCTTCAGTCGATATTGGATGCGTGGGTTTTCAATGCGGGTGCCTTCAAAGTGAAGCGTCTGTCATTCCTCACCAGAAGTAGCCGGGAGATCGTTGCTCTGCAATCGCCAGCTTATTGCCCTTCGTAGTCGCTGTAGTTGTAACCAGCCGTAGCTGTTCCTGTACGTTGACATGGGCTCCACCGGCCTCGGTCTCCATTGGCGGGCGTGGTAGCCTGATGTTCTGGCTCCCTCCTCCACCACCAGCCTGTCACCACACGGTAGGTAGGCATGGAAACCCCTGGCGCCGATACTGCAGCTGCACCGTCTCCTCTTTGCCGTCCGTTAGGTCTGCAGCTACCGTCACATTTTTCTTCCGAAGTGCCACCCTGACCCTCGTCTGAGAACTGACATATTCTTCGGACCAGCGCGCAATTTTACTATCATGGGCGGGGGGCGACCATCAGAATCGTGTTGCGTCCCAAGCGTTTGCGCACGTTAATAATCATCTGGGGTCCAATTTTCCCAGTCACTGACCCCTCTAGAACACATTAAAACAGAATAAGACACATTCTTTCGGAGATCCAGTGGAGGATGGCCGGGCACATTGAAAAATCGGCAGGTTGTCACGTCCTGATGAACATTTCTAATTTTTCTGTCTTTTCATTCAACCAGTGTTGCAATTGTACTGTTTCAATTTCCACTTCCAGCTGAGTCACATAGTGTTATAATTCTTGCGTGATATTCATCCACTGATGTGCAACTGTTTGTCCTAGCCATTCGTTTTGCTATTGAAGCACGTGAAACTCGCCTTGGGGGAAGGTTTTTCACGCGCGACCCTGTCAAATCGAATGTAACTTGCTGAGTCACTGCACTAAGTCCGATCATATCAAAAACTTTAATCCAGAGATTTTTCGTATTCTATTCTTTGATTTTCCAAAATTCTTTGTAGATTTGGTTCCTCGTTTCAGTTTTATCCTTCGAATCCATATTCTAAACTTCACAGATTTCCAAACCGAATAAAAAATTACACAATAAACAAAAGATCGGGGGGCGCTTCAAAAATGCTCTTGCCCGGCAGCTTGATCACGACTCACTCCCCCAGAGAGAGAGAGAGAGAGAGAGAGAGAGAGCGAGAGCTATATTTTTCTTGTGCTTTGGGGGAAAACGCAGAAAAATAGAGACAAATAGTTAAACAGCATTTCAAGTTTAAAATCACCAGTAAGAAGAACAAACAAATAAACTACCAACACTATTCTACAGGTCAAAATGAAACTAACACAAGTGGCTAGCAAGTGGGGTAAGTAAAAATTGTGATGAAAATTTACAAACATTGGTGGGCAGTAATGCCCTTGGGGGGAAAAAGAGAAAAGGGTGGTAATACCTACAGATATAACACTCTTACGTAAGCTCTTCCCACGGCAATTGTTTTGAATGATTATAAAAAGCATTTGTCCCTGTAATGATCAATGCCTTTCTGTTTGAAATGATGCGTGTTTTGTGGGTGCTTTAAGTGAATCAATGTTATTGTTTTGTTTTTCTTCTTATTATCTATTGGTAAAGAGTTCCCAAGTGTTCCATAAAGAGCAGGCACGCCTAGGTTTTAAGAGGTCAGTTCTGGATTTCCGGCGAGGAGTATGATTGGTGAAACTTTACTGATGGAGAGGAAGTTTTGGTTTTAAGTTTTAAAGTACATGGTCCTCGCCCATTGAGCTGAAGGTGCACGTGTCCTCGCACACTGGAGCTGAAGGTGCATGTGTCCCTCCCATTGGCGTCGAAGGTGCATGTGTCCTCACCTATTGGAGCTGAAGGTGCATGCGTCCTCACCCATTGGAGTTGAAGGTGCATGTATCCTCGCCCATGGAGCTGAAGGTGCATGTGTCCTTGCACATTCGAGCTTAAGGTGCATGAGTCCTCGCCCACTGGAGCTGAAGGTGCATGTATCCTCGCCCATATCTGGCGTGTAGGGCACAAAGTCTTTCAGCTCAGATGACAGATTTAATAAAGGCCGGCAAACGACAGTCTGACTTGAGCTGATCAGGTCACATTTCACAGCATGTCTCCCTCGTGAGTGCGCGTGCGTGCGTGCGTGCGTCGTACGTGTGTCTGTGTGTGGGCTTTTCTTTCACGTCATGTGAATGACATGGGTGAACAACTCATGCCTGTCTGTCTCTCTATGCGGCTTATTGGCGTGCCACAGACTGACTCTAACTGGCTACCTTTTGACGGTGTTATTACAGGCATGTGTGAATAGTTAGCGTGTATCTGTCTGTCCTTAGGTACACCTTATACTACGTACGCATGTGCGAGCGCGCGTGCGCGTGCGCACACACACACACACACTTACAAATACACACACACACACACACACCACACACACACACACACACAAAACACACATACACACACATGCACACACACACACACACACACACACCACACGCACGCACGCACGCACGCACGCACGCACGCACGCACGCACGCACGCACGCACACACACACACACACACACCACACACACACACACACAAGAGCAGAGACATCGAGAAATCAAAGCTATGCACACAAAATCAAGTAAACTGAGGCATTCTAGTAGTGAAAACACCTCGGAGTGATAAAGAGTTTTGAACATTTTTTGAACCTTGATTACCGCCCTTTGGAAGTTTTGTTTTTCACACACAGTCCCGTCGATTCACAACTGAGCTCTGTTCAGATTTATTTGTAATTTTTCTTTGTTAATCTTTAATCGAAAAATGTGAAAGAGGAGAATTAATTCTGGATCAAAGATGTATATTAATTACCCATTTGGGAAAGAAAATCAGCGAATGTAGATTAAAACAATCTGGTTCATAAACCTATGACTACACACGACGTAGGAACAGAGTGCATAAATGATCTGACACAAGAACTTACATGATGAGTCTGTGAGACCCAAAATACAGGTTTGGGGACACACTGTTGAACGACCTTTTCAATAGGTATAACTTTGTTCTTTCCTTTAGACCCACGCCATAGAGATCAACTGCTGAACGACCAGGCACGTGAAACACTCCATGAGATGCGAATGCTACGCCCTGCCATGTTGGTGACTATGGTCTGACCAAAGTTGATTTTTTTCCAGGGGAAAAGGATAAGCAGAGGATGAAATACTCTGTCTTATCAAGGGGAAAAGGAAAGCTGTGGGTGGGATACTCTGTCTTATCAAGGGGAAAAGGAAAGCTGTGGTTGGGGTACTCTGTCTTATCAAGGGGAAAAGGAAGGCTGTGGATGGGATACTCTGTCTTATCAAGGGGAAAAGGAAGGCTGTGGATGGGGTACTCTGTCTTATCAAGGGGAAAAGGAAAGTTGTGGGTGGGATACTCTGTCTTATCAAGGGGAAAAGGAAGGCTGTGGATGGGATAATCTGTCTTATCAAGGGGAAAAGGAAGGCTGTGGATGGGGTACTCTGTCTTATCAAGGGGAAAAGGAAAGTTGTGGGTGGGATACTCTGTCTTATCAAGGGGAAAAGGAAAGTTGTGGATGGGGTACTCTGTCTTATCATGGGGAAAAGGAAAGTTGTGGATGGGGTACTCTGTCTTATCAAGGGGAAAAGGAAGGCTGTGGATGGGGTACTCTGTCTTATCAAGGGAAAAGGAAAGTTGTGGATGGGGTACTCTGTCTTATCAAGGGGAAAGAACGAAGGCAGAGATGAAATACTCTGTCACATCAAGGGAAAAGGAAAGACAGAATTAAGTTCGTTTCAAGGTTGAAAAAAAATGAAAAAAAAGATAGACGATGAGATATTGTTTATGAAGAGAAAAAAAGACAGAGGATGAGATACTGTCTTATCAAGGGAAAAAAGGAAGACAGAGGATGAGATATTCTGTCTGATAAAGGGGAAAGAGGGAGACAGGGATGAGATATTCTGTCTGATAAAGGGGAAAGAGGGAGATAGAGATGAGATTTTGTTGATAGGGAAAGAGACAGAGATGATATTCTGTCTGATAAAGGGGAAAGAGGAATGAGGATGAATCTTCTGTCTGATAAAGGGGAAAAGAGGGGAGATGTGAAGGGGGAAGAGGATGAGATCATCTGTCTGATAAGGGGAAAGAGAAAGAAAGGTCGAGATAACTTACGGGGA
>CM031613.1:53886808-53897015 GCA_018398815.1 Conus ventricosus | reverse complement strand
ACACACACCCCAAACAAACACACCCACAACACACACACACACACACCACACACACACCACCACAAAAACACCACACACACACACACAACACACACACACACACAACACACACACAACACACCACACACACACACCACCACACCACTCACAACACAACACACGTGTCACTTTCTTCCAAGTTACTATGGAAATTGTGAATCTATGGCACGCAATCAACCTATCTTTAAACTCTGTCAAAAAAAACTGACTTTGTCACCAACAGTCTGAGTCACCTAAACAATGCCAAATCCATTTACGGATAGAAATCTTTATTTCAAATGCACAGTTCTGGCGACCTGATTCTAATTCAGTTAGGGGTCATGCAATATGTCTCTCTATATACCCTTTTCATTGATAATTTTACCAGTCACAGCATATACTTCATACATTTGACAACAGTTCTAATCTATAAAGGATATTGGCCAGTTTCACCCTGACACGTTTTATTAGAGGTATGTAAAGATACATCCAGGAACCATTTGATAGCAAAGTTATATACAGTTCCATTTGCTCATTTACGTAAATGCATCAAATTTCTACTACATATGTTCGAACAGGCTGGATTTGTGTGTCAAACAGTTTCCAAAGCAATACAGGATCAATACAATCTAGTTTTCTCAGACATCGACAGATCTCTGTTACACCCCTTTTCCCCTTTCCACACATTCTGACCAACCCATACTAAGACTCAATTTGGTAGTAAGATGATTCCTAGGTAGCTATACGATTTCGTGACTCTAATTTAAATTCCCCCCATACCACCATGTCTCACATGCAGCCAGATACCCACCCTTTCTAAATACCATCGCATTCGTTTCATCTAAATTAACTTTTAGGTCCAGTCTATTTGCTTCTTGTTTTAATAAGTTTAACTGATTTTGTAATCCCACCACAGATTCCACGACAATGATGACGTCATCAGCAAAGCATAACAGGAATATTCAATAGCATCAGAATTAAACTGTACCCATGCTTCTCCTTGTTAGATATTTCAATAGCCAATTCAATTATAAAGATAGAAAATAACTGGGAACTAAGACTACACCTTTGTTTCACATCTCTTGGACACTCAACGTAATTTGAATATCAATTTTTTATCACGTACACTAGCTGTTACAGCATACATGACCTTCATAGATTTATATAACTTCCCAACTATCCCTGCTCTTCTTAAAATATCCCATAATTTGTCAAAGGCGCCCAAAAAATCTTCTCGTGCGGTCCAAATTGAACAGAATCTCCACACCTACACCACCAGGCACTCAACCCCTGCTCAAACCCTAACTGCAAAATCTGCCCCCTCACCAAAACCAGACACCATCCTACAGGGCCCAAAGACTCCTTCACTATTAGACGCACATTCTCCTGTCAGAGCTGCAAAATTGTATACACTATCCACTGCCAGCTGTGTTTCAAGATGTATATAGGTGAAACATCCCACACACTTGAGACACGCATCTCTGAACACCTGGTTGACATCTGCCACCACTGACCCAAACCCGTTTTCCCTACATTTCAACCACCCCAACACAACATCAACCATGTGAAAGTCTTGGCACTCTGTCAATCACAGAGTGACAACTTTTGAAACACTTCAAGAGAGACCCATCTCATTGCCAAACTTGGTACGCTACAGCCCCAAGGCATCAACATGCAACAGTAACACAAATATACATACTCCCCACTTCAACACCAGTCAGCTATATCTTCCACCAACACACACACACATGCATATACACATACATACACACCACACCAAACCCTCACTACCCACTTCATTACAGAAGTTGCAGCCAACTTCTATCTTATTTTATCATTTTTTTAAAATTTTTGTTTATTTCATTTACTTTATTTTATTTGATTTATTTTATCACATATTTAACATCTTTTTATATTTTTTTTTCAAAATTCATCTTTATTATTATTATCATCATCATCATATCATCATCAACATCATCATTATTATTATTATTATTATTTTTATTATTATTATTATTATTATTATTATTATTATTATTATTATTTTTCTATTATTTTTATTTATTTCATTTAATTTCCTCTTATTTCATTTTGTTTATTTAAAACCTACACCAAATTTTTATTAGCATTACCCACCACCCCCCAATACAATACCCACACATCATACTGTCATCACCTCACCACCCATTACCAACACCCCACACATAACAACTGTCATCAACATCACCACCATTACCCACACCCCACATACAACTACCCACACATCACTACTGTCATCACCATCACCACCATTACCCACACCCCCACATACAACTACCCACACATAATACTGTCATCACCATCACACCCATTACCAACACCCCACATACAACTACCCACACATAACTACTGTTGTCAACATCACCACCCATTACCAACACCCCCACATACAACTACACCACACATAACAACTGTCATCACCATCACCACCCATTTACCAACACCCCCACATACAACTACCCACACATCACTACTGTCATCAACATCACCACCATTACCAACACCCCCACATACAACTACCCACACATCACTACTGTCATCACCATCACCAACCCATTACCAACACCCCCACATACAACTACCACACATAACAACTGTCATCAACTCACCACCATTACCACACCCCCACATACAACTACCACACATAACTACTGTCAACATCACCACCCATTCCCAACACGGCCACATACAACTACCACACATCACTATGTCATCACCATCACCACCATTACCAACCCCCCACATACAACTACCCACACATAACTGTCATCAACATCACCACCATTACCAACACCCCCACATACAACTACCCACACATCACTATGTCATCAACATCACCCCCCATTACCCACACCCCACATACAACTACCCACACATAACTACTGTCATCAACATCACCACCCATTACCCACACCCCACATAAACTACCCACACATAACTACTGTCATCACCATCACCACCCATTACAACACCCCCACATACAACTACCCACACATAACTACTGTTTTTCAACATCACACCCATTACCAACCCCCCACATACAATACCCACACATAACAACTGTCATCACCATCACCACCCATTACCAACACCCCACATACAACTACCACACATCACTACTGTCATCACCATCACCACCCATTACCAACACCCCCACATACAACTACCACACATCATACTGTCATCACCATCACCACCCATTCCCAACACCCCCACATACAACTACCCACACATAACAACTGTCATCAACATCACCACCCATTACCAAACACCCCCACATACAACTACCCACACATAACTACTGTCAACATCACCACCCATTACCAACACCCCCACATACAACTACCCACACATCACTACTGTCATCACCATCACCACCCATTACCAACACCCCACATACAACTACCCACACTAACTGTCATCAACATCACCACCCATTACCAACACCCCACATACAACTACCCACACATCACTACTGTCATCAACATCACCACCCATTACCAACACCCCCACATACAACTACCCACACATCACTACTGTCATCAACATCACCACCCATTACCCACAACCCCAATACAACTACCCACACATAACTACTGTCATCAACATCACCACCCATTGCCAACCCCCCCACATACAACTACCCACACATAACAACTGTCATCAACATCACCACCCATTAAAGTCGTTTTTTTTTTTTGTTTGTTTATTGATTGATGGTTTTTACTTTCCTCTTTTTTTTTAATTGGATTTTTTTTCAAATTTCTTCTCCACTAAGCAGTATTATCAACCCATCTTTCTTCACTACCGTCACTGATTTATCATACTATTATACAAAACAAACTACAAACCCCACTGTTTCACACACCCCCTCCCTCCCCCCCCCCCCTCCCCCCCTCCTGCTCCCCACTATATCCGCTCCCATGATCCCCTCTTAAGTGACCCCATTTCGGCCAGAGGCCATTTTGAAGGCGTGGCGACCATGAGCAGCTAACGGATTTCTCCTTTGTTTTCACTGTCCTAAATGTTATTTGTTTCCGCCTGAAGAAGACCCAAGAGGTCGAAATGCGTTGTGTCTTGTAATGTGTTATGTTTATCTGTGTTCTTGGTGGTAACTAACCCAGTCTCTTTCTACATTTGGAGTCAAAGGCATTTCTGAAACCTACAAAGGCTTCATAGAATTTAGAGTTGTTCAGTAAATGTTTTTTTTTACAACGGTTAAAGAGAGTATAGATGTGGTCCACAGTACTATAATCCTTTCTAAAATGCGGTCCACCGTGCTATAAATCTTTCTAAAACCAGCATGTTCTTCTATAATCGTTTCTTCTCTGTTGGCCCATGCAACTAGACGTTTGTTCAAAATGTTAGTATGCACTTTACCCAATATACTGGTTAAAGATACACCACGATAATTATCTGTCTTGTTTGCATCTCCTTTCTTGTGAATAGGCACTATTATTGATTAGACTATTCCTCTGGAAAAAAATCCCCTCATCAAACAGTTCATTGAAAAGCTTGACCAGAAAATCACTAGTGTCATCCTTAGCGTTTTACTAACATTTCAGCTATGATTTTATCTGGTCCCCTGCTTTTACCCAACTTGAGTTTTTTTTTAATGCTATCAAAACACTTCCTCTTTTGTGATGGGATCATTAAAACAGTAGCTCATCTGTATCAACACTCGTATCATCTTCTAAGTCTATTGTTTCTGACACATCATCGAAATCGTGAAAAACGGCAAAGAAATGTTTATATCCAAGGTTAGTGGAAATTTCAGTACACACAAGTTTCTCTCTGTTGATTAAAACTCATTGACCCGAAAGATTTGTGATTCTTTACCGAGTTTTTCCATTTGTCTCACAATAACTAACGAGATCATGGGAAACCCTAAAGTAATCTATAACACTGCTACCACCAGGTGAAATAAATGTAAATGAACCATTAATATCTCCTGCACAGAAAACGGTACATAATTCTTAAATCAAGAGTGAAACAAAAATCCAACAGCGATGAACGATAATTATCAAAATGTGTTGTCTTTTGAAACAAACGATTATTAGCAGTTACATCATTCACACTGCTCTTGACTGTCCTTGCATTTAAATCCTGCAAATCATAACATAACCTTTTCTCTAGTAGCAAATGAGACAAACTTTCCCGGATGTCAACATAACCATCCTTTGTATCTCCTTCATGATAAACTGGACTGCCTTCAGGAGGGACATAACACGCCACTAACAACACGTCTTTTTTACACCTAAACATCTTTTTACCCATCCCTTTCAACAATGGCATTCTCACAATGAACTTGAGCGTCTTGGACAAACGAACAGACTAAGAGAAAACCACCCAGAGCATCGGCCACGTACAGACAACTTTCGGGCTGGGAAAACGAAGCTATGTATAATAATTAAATACAAAAGAGGCATCTGATGTGCTACCAGCGAAAAGTTTCTGTCAAACAGACAATTTCACATAATCAATAACAGAAACATCATATATTTTTGTGAAAGCATTCTCTGCGCTGTAATAAAGAAAAGTTACTTGAAAAGATGATTTGGGCAAACAATTCTATTTTTGTGATAACTGGATGATGACGAATGAGCTTTCCCTCCCTTGAACGAAGATCGTCATCATTCGTTGTCCCCCAACCACCCCTTTCCCCTGAGCAACTTGTGCAGTGACAGTTCTGTCTGCCGCACCAGCGTTCGTTTGATTCGAGTGACCCGCTGTTTGCTGACCTTCACCTCTGTGTCGTGTTTGTAAACAATGGAGAAGCCCACTTCCCACTGGCAGATTGCAGAGTAGAAGCATGACTGGGTGTCTGGTCTGCGCCTCTGAAGCTACACGTTGATTTGGGGCGTTGCGATTAGGCGATATCTGCTGCGTACAATTATTTCGTTGTTTACGATCTTTTCCGTGTTGGAGAGAGTGGTTTCGATGAGAAAACCATGTTACTTCGAGCATCCGTGTCACGCACGCCGCTCACGATTTGCGCGATACTGCGAGTGTCAACTTGTTTGGGGCGCACTTGCTGAGATCCCTTCATGAAATAGGCGACCATATTTTCCCGTTTTGCTTCCAAGATTAGCTGTGCTTGGTGGTTTGTTAAACCCAACGCTATGTTTATGCCTTTAGCTTTTTTTTTGCAACAGTTTCACTTTGACCCCCCAATCCCTGAACTTAGCTATGATAGGCAGAGGATTTCCCCTTCCCCACATGATGTGCATGGACAATGTCCTCCACACTTCATTGCTTATTGTCATCCACACTGTTCAACATAACCCACAATCACACTGACAACTCCATTGCTTATTGTCATCCACAATGTTCAACACACCCACATCACATTGACAAAACTCATTGTTTATTGTCATCTACACTGTTCAACATACCCACAATCACACTGACACACTCATTGTTTATTGTCATCCACACTGTTCAACACACCACAATCACACTGGCACACTCATCGTAATCCTCTCTCCCTTCATCATCACCATGAGGAATACCAAAGAACCTCAAGTTTTCTCTTCTGGAGAACCCCTCTAACCAATCCAGCTCTCTTATACTCCCCTCCAATTCTTCCCTCATCTCCCCAATGACATCAGACACATCGTCCATTTTCCTTTTGGTTTCAGTGAAGTCTCTCGTCATGTCGATGACCTCAGCAGACAGTCTGTTGTGTTCTTGTTCCAGATTGTCACATCACTGGGAAATCTTGGTGCACTTGTCACTGACACTAGCCAGGTCAGTTTTGATATGCACAGGGCTGTACCCCATGACAGGGCTGTACCCCATGACAGGGCTGTACCCATGACAGGGCTGTACTCCATGACAGGGCTGTACCCCATGTCAGGGCTGTACCCCATGACAGGGCTGTACTCCATGACAGGGCTGTACTCCATGACAGGGCTGTACCCCATGTCAGGGCTGTACCCAATGACAGGGCTGTACCCCATGACAGGGCTGTACCCATGACAGGGCTGTACTCCATGACAGGGCTGTACCCCATGACAGGGCTGTAATCCATGACAGGGCTGTACTCCCTTTACAGGACTGTACCCCATGACGGGCTGTACCCCATGACATGACCGGGCTGTACCCCCTGACAGGGCTGTACCCCATGACAGGGCTGAACTCCATGACAGGGCTGTACCCCATGACAGGACTGTACCCCATGACAGGGCTGTGACCCCATGACAGGGCTGTACTCCATGACAGGGCTCTACCCATGACAGGGCTGTACTCCATGACAGGGCTGTACTCCATGACAGGGCTGCACCATGACAGGGCTGTAACCCATGACAGGGCTGTACTCCATGACAGGGCTGTACCCCATGACAGGGCTGTACCCCATGACATGACAGGGCTGTACCTCATGACAGGGCTGTACCCATGACAGGGCTGTACTCCATGACAGGGCTGTACCCCATGGACAGGGCTGTACCCCATGACAGGGCTGTACCCCATGACAGGGCTGTACCCCATGACAGGGCTGTACCCCATGTACCCCATGACAGGGCTGTACCCCATGACAGGGCTGTACTTCATGCTTACTTTCATGATATCCTGGCGTCAAACACTTGCAGGAGATACTGACATCTGCATCGTTTGTCAGGAAAGTTGAGCAACACTCTCAGAGTCCCTCCATGAAGTGGATGAATCTGGACTGTGTGGCTCCAGTCTTCCCAAGTGAGCCCACAGCAAACTCAAGTCTGGCTGGGTAAGAGCTGGCCATGGGGAAAGAAGCACACCAATATTAAGGGCTCTGATGGGAATCAAACCCGCGACCAGTCAGGAATTCATGACACTGGTGTGTGTTCAGAACTTTGCAAGTGGTTACAGCTATTTACAAAATAGGCACCAAAAACACGATGATGATGATGATGATGATGATGATGATGATGATGATGATGATGATGATGATGGTACCATAGGAGAGAGAGAGAAGAGAGAGAGGAGAGAGAGAGAGAGAGAGAGAGAGAGAGAGAGAGAGAGGAGAGGAGATGAGAGAGAGAGACGAGAGAGGAGAGAGAGAGAGAGAGGAGAGAGAGAGTGGTCTGGTGACGGTTTGAACGCCAAAAGAGACTTGCATCGATTTTTTGTTCGTACAGATTCACCAGGGGAACAATTTCAGGTGGGGGATACAGTTGTGTGGTACACTATGTCAGAGCAGCGGGCTCTTTGTGTCGTGACCACTATGGCAGGACAAGCTCTAAGTGGTCCGGAGGCTTGTGCTCGGAAATGTCCATAGCACAACTCCACTGTCCGGATGCTTGTGCATTTCTCGGGATTGTCGATTTCACATAGGAGTGGGGAAGACTGTGGATGGGGGTGGGGGGAGAGGGGACAGGAGGGATGGGGCGGATAGGGGATGGAAGGGAGATGGAAGAGAACGGTTGGTGTGTGTCTGTGTGCGTGCGTGCGTGCGTGCGTGCGTGTGTGTGGGGGGGGGGGGGGAGAAGGAAAGAGAGAGAGAGAGAGAGAGAGAGAGAGAGAGAGAGAGAGAGAGAGAGAGAACTGCTTAAAGCCCAACCAACTGCAAATGGCCATATCAGGGCTGTCATTACGTTGAAGGTTGGGATTGAAGTGTGTGTGTGTGTGTGTGTGTGTGTGTGTTGTGTGTGTGTGTGTGCGCACGCGCGTGTGTGCGTGCGTGCGTGCGTGTGTGTGTGTGTGTGTGTGTGTGTGTGTGTGTGTGTGTGTGTGTGTGTGTGTGTGTGTGTGTGTGTGTGTGTGTGGTCGCGCGCGCGCGCGTGTGTGCTGAGAGTGGGTGTATGGACGTGGGTGGAGAGGTGGTGGAAGAGGGGTGAGGGTGAAGAGCCGACAGGCTTTGAGTGTAAGCGTGCCGACGTAAATAAATATATGCCTGGGTGTGTATAGGAGACTATATTATGTTAGGAATGGTTTTATATGTTTGTTGTTTGTTGGATACAGTATTTTTATCGAGACCATATATTAGGAATCATTTTATATGTTTTGTTTGTTGCATACACATCCTTTCTTTATCAGTTTCACTTGATCTGTTGATCCTAATCTAAAGACATATTTTGTACATTTTTATTGTATGCAAGATCCTGGGATCAAACATTGTTGTTGTGTAAAAGTGATTGATGATGAGAGCAATTAATGGCTCTGTACTTTGTTGCTAACTTTAGTGTACATATATATATATATTTCTTGCAGTCATTGCAACACCAAGCTGCTCTGTAAGTTGCTGGAATGGTGCTCAGTTACTTATCCTTGGAATTTAGTAGTTTTTGTATGTGTGGGAAAAAAAAAAATATATATATATATATATGTGTGTGTGTGTGTGTGTCTGTGTGTGTGTGTGTGTGTGTGTGTGTGTGTTGTGTGTGTGTGTGTGTGTGTGTTAGGGGGGTAGTGGAAGGCATCATGTTTGGGGGGGGGGGGGGGTAGTGGAAGGCATCATGTTGGTGGGTGGGGGGTAGTGGAAAGCATCATGTTAGGGGGGGGGGGGGTAGTGGAAGGCATCATGTTAGGGGGGGTAGTGGAAGGCATCATGTTAGAGGGGGGGTAGTGGGAGGCATCATGCAAATCAGGAAGGAGCTGTGACAGAGGTAGAATGATGAAAGGTGGGGGGATGGGAGGGGGGAGGGGGATTAAGGGACAGAGGTAGAATGATGGAAGGTGGGGGGATGGGAGGGGGGAGGGGGGTTAAGGGACAGAGGTAGAATGATGGAAGGTGGGGGGATGGGAGGGGGGATTAAGGGACAGAGGTGAATGATGAGGTGGGGAGGGAGGGGGAGGGGATTAAGGACAGAGTGAATGATGGAATGGGGGGATGGGAGGGGGGATTAAGGGACAGAGGTAGAATGATGGAAGGTGGGGGATGGGAGGGAGGGATTAAGGGACAGAGGTAGAATGATGGAAGGTGGGGGATGGGAGGGGGAGGGGGATTAGGGACAGAGGTAGAATGATGGAAGGTGGGGGAGGGAGGGATTAAGGGACGTGGTAGATGATGAGGTGGGGGGGAGGGGGGGGAGGGGATTAAGGGACAGGAGATGATGAAGTGGGGATGGGAGGGGGATAGGGCGAGGTAAATGATGGAAGGTGGGGGGGATGGGGGATTAGGCAGGTAAATGATGAAGGTGGGGATGGAGGGGGATAAGGACAGAGGTAGAAT
>CM031613.1:53882097-53884597 GCA_018398815.1 Conus ventricosus | reverse complement strand
ATTCACTCCCTTTATTTTCCTTCGGTATTGCGTCTTTCGTGACCAGCGCACGCCTGCTCCCCGTGCCTTAAAAATGGGTCATAGTCACGACCACAGCGAATCGTATTTTGAACGTAGATATAAAATACAAAATATAACTCAACCTGTTCCGAAATGATAACTCTTCACGTCTATTCAATATAAATCACACCAAACTGTTCCCAAATGATAACTCTTCACGTCTATTCAATATAAATCACACCAAACTGTTCCCAAATGATAACTCTTCACGTCTATTCAATATAAATCACACCAAACTGTTCCCAAATGATAACTCTTCATGTCTATTCAATACAAATCACAACGCATAAAGAGACGAGAATGAAATAGTAATTGCAAAGAGAGAGAGAGAGAGAGAGAGAGAGAGAGAGAGAGAGAGAGAGAGAGAGAGAGAGAGAGAGGAGAGAGAGAGAGAGAGAGAGAGATTTAAAGGCAAGCCAAGTGATGCGAATTCTGTGTATGTGTGTGCGTGCGCGCCCGCGAGTGTGTGTGTGTGTGTGTGTGTGTGTGTGTGTGTGTGTGTGTGTGTGTGTGTGTGTGTGTGTGTGTGTGTGTGTGTGTGTGTGTGTGTGGTGTGTAGGATTACTAGGGCCAGCGCATCCTTCGGCAGGCTGTGAGGCAGGACACGATGTGGGGAAGACGAGGAATCAGCCTGCAGACCCAGCTCAAAGTGTACTGTGCCGTTGTATTGCCATCCCCTGTGTATGCTGTGACAGCTGAACGGTGTACAGTCGACATGCCATGCAGCTCAACTCTCTCCACACGAAATGCCTTGCTGCACATCACATGGCAGGACATCAACTCTTTCCACACGAGATGCCTTGCTGCACATCACATGACAGGACATCAACTCTCTCCACACGAGATGCCTTGCTGCACATCAACTGGCAGGACAAAGTACCAGATACACATCACATGGCAGGACAAAGTACCAGATACACATCACATGGCAGGACAAAGTACCAGATACACATCACATGGCAGGATAAAGTACCAGATACACATCAAATGACAGGACAAAGTACCTAGATACACATCACATGGCAGGACAAAGTACCAGATACACATCACATGGCAGGACAAAGTACCAGATACACATCAAATGACAGGACAAAGTACCTAGATACACATCACATGGCAGGACAAAGTACCAGATACACATCACATGGCAGGACAAAGTACCAGATACACATCACATGACAGGACAAAGTACCAGATACACATCACATGGCAGGACAAAGTACCAGATACACATCACATGGCAGGACAAAGTACCAGATACACATCACATGGCAGGACAAAGTACCAGATACACATCACATGGCAGGACAAAGTACCAGATACAGAGGTGCTTCAGACGGCCCATGTGGAAAGCATTCACACAATACCAATACGCTCTCCGGGGGGCGGACAGGTAGACAGAGAGACAGACAGACAGACAGACAGAAACAGACAGACAGTGCACGGCATGCACACAGAGTGAATATGACAGGAAGAGAGATACGGAGTCAGACGGACAGACAGGCAAACAGGCACACACACTCTCATACAAACAGTAATTGATAGACAAGACAAGACAAGACAAGACAAAATTCTTTATGTACGAGGATAATAGATAAGCACTAACGTGCTTTTTTACATCCAGTCCTCGCCCTGAGTAGGGACTACAACATGCAGTGAAATCAATTAATGTAAGAAATCAAAGAAGCAAGCAAAGCGGTCATGTAATCATAGAGGAACATCAAATGAAAATAGAAGATAAATGAAAACAAAACAAAAAATAAGAATAACAATAAACAAAACAACAACAAAAAATAATAATAACAAAAAAATAAAATGAAATAAAAAGAGAATAATAATAATGAAGAGGAAGGTGAGAGCGGGGGTAGGGAGTGAGGTGGGCTGGGGAAAATATGTAAGTGTACTACAACGTACACGATTGGCATGTATGAAAACAGACAGTGAAGTGAATTTGACAAGGTGCGTACATATTTTTGAACACACAAATACACGCACGTTTGCACGCATATATATATATATATATATATATATATAGAGAGAGAGAGAGAGAGAGAGAGAGAGAGAGAAGAGAGAGAGAGAGAGAGAGAGAGAGAGAAGAGAGAGAGAGAGAGAGAGAGAGAGAGAGAGAGAGAGAGAGAGGAGAGAGAGAGAGAGAGAGGGAAGAGAGAGAGAGAGAGAGAGAGAGGAGCACTCGCAAGGCATGAGAAATAGAAGATTAAGAGAAGTGAGATGACAGGGGGGGGGAGGAGAAAAGAGAGAGAGAGAGAGTAGGAACGATGACAGTAACAGCAAAGGAGATGAAAATGAGAGAAAACGATAAGAAAGAGAGAGAGAGGAGGAGGAGGGAGAGGGGAAAGAAGATGAATGATTGGAAAGGAACTGATAGACGCACAGAGCTGAAAAAGAGAGAAAAGAAATGACAAAAAGATAGAGAGAAAGA
>CM031613.1:53862097-53879597 GCA_018398815.1 Conus ventricosus | reverse complement strand
TGTGTGACGCAGCGAGGCACGGGATGAGGGCAGGGCTGTACAGTGACTGTGTGACGCAGCGAGGCACGGGATGAGGGCAGGGCTGTACAGTGACTGTGTGACGCAGCGAGGCACGGGATGAAGGCAGGGCTGTACAGGAGACACACGTCTTTCTGGGGAATGCTCCAGTCAGCAGGCAGGGCTGTACAGGAGACACACGTCTTTCTGGGAATGCTCCAGTCAGCAGGCAGGGCTGTACAGGAGACACACGTCCTTCTGGAGAATGCTCCAGTCAGCAGGCAGGGCTGTACAGGAGACACACGTCTTTCTGGGGAATGCTCCAGTCAGCAGGCAGGTCGACTCATGCTGTGTGGGTGTGTGATGGTATGTATGCATTCATGGGCAAATGCAGATGCATATGTGCACTTGTATGTGCGTGTGCGTGTGCGTGTGTGTGTGTGTGTGTGTGTGTGTGTGTGTGTGTGTGTGTGTGTGTGTGTGTGTGTGTGTGTTTCTTTGCCCAGCTACAGCAAGGCAAACATGATGAATACAGCAATGCCCACCATGTGTGTGTGTGAGTTGTCAGTACAACCTTGAATTAATCTGACAATAAATTGGTTTCAGTCAGTCAGTGTGTGTGTGTGTGTGTATGTGTGTGTGTGTGTGTGTGTGTGTGTGTGTGTGTGTGTGTGTGTGTGTGTGTGTGTTGTGTGTGTGTGTGTGTGTGGAGAGAGAGAGAGAGAGAGAGAGAGAGAGAGAGAGAGAGAGAGAGAGAGAGAGAGAGAGAGAGAGAGAGAGAGTGTGTATTTCATTTATGTTATTACATATTTAATATCTTTTTATATCTTTTTTCAAAATTCATCATCATCTTATTATTATTATTATTATTATTATTATTATTATTATTATTATTATTATTATTATTATTATCATCATCATTATTATTACAATTTTTCTATTATTTCTATTTATTTCATTTAATTTCCTCTTATTTCATTTTATTTATTTAAAACCTACACCAAACTTTATTAGCATTACCAACACCCCCACATACAACTACCCCCACATAACTACTGTCATCAACATCACCACCCATTACCAACACCCCCACATACAACTACCCACACATAACAACTGTCATCAACATCACCACCCATTACCAACACCCCCACATACAACTACCCACACATAACTACTGTCATCAACATCACCACCCATTACCAACACCCCCACATACAACTACCCACACATAACTACTGTCATCAACATCACCACCCATTACCCACACCCCCACATACAACTACCCACACATAACTACTGTCATCAACATCACCACCCATTACCCACACCCCCACATACAACTACCCACACATAACTACTGTCATCAACATCACCACCCATCACCAACACCCCACATACAACTACCCACACATAACTACTGTCATCAACATCACCACCCATTACCAACACCCCCACATACAACTACCCACCATAACTACTGTCATCAACATCACCACCCATTACCAACACCCCCACATACAACTACCCACACATAACTACTGTCATCAACATCACCACCCATTACCCACACCCCACATACAACTACCCACACATAACTACTGTCATCAACATCACCACCCCCACACATAACTACTGTCATCAACATCACCACCCCCACACATAACTACTGTCATCAACATCACCACCCCCACACATAACTACTGTCATCAACATCACCACCCCCACACATAACTACTGTCATCAACATCACCACCCATTAAAGTCGTTTTTTTTGTTGTTTATTGATTGATGGTTTTTACTTTTTTTTTTTTTTTTTTAATTGGATTTTGTTTTCAAATTTCTTCTCCACTAAGCAGTATTATCAATCCATCTTTCTTCACTACCGTCACTGATTTATCATACTATTATACAAAACAAACTACAAACCCCACTGTTTCACACACCCTCTCCCCCTCCCCCCTCCTGCTCCCCACTATATCCTCTCCCATGATCCCCTCTTAAGTGACCCCATTTCCGTCCAGAGGCCATTTTGAACGCGTGGCGACCATGAGCAGCTAACTGATTTCTCCTTTGTTTTCACTGTCCTAAATGTTATTTGTTTCCGCCTGAAGAAGACCCAAGAGGTCGAAATGCATTGTGTCTTGTAATGTGCTATGTTTGTCTGTGTCCTCGGCGGTAACTAACCCCTCTCTTTCTATATTTTGAGTCAAAGGCCTTTCTGAAACCTACAAAGGCTTAACAGAATTCAGAGTTGTTCAGTAAACGCTTTTTTTTTTTACAACGGTAAACAGAGGATAGATGTGGTCCACAGTACTATAATCCTTTCTAAAATGCGGTCCACCGTGCTATAATCTTTCTAAAACCAGCCTGTTCTTCTATAATCGTTTCTTCTCTGTTGGCCCATGCAACTAGACGTTTGTTCAAAATGTTAGTATGCACTTTACCCAATTTTCTGGTTAAAGATACACCACGATAATTATCTGTCTTGTTTGCATCTCCTTTCTTGTGAATAGGCACTATTATTGATTAAGACTATTCCTCTGGAAAAATCCCCTCATCAAACAGTTCATTGAAAAGCTTGACCAGAAAATCACTAGTGTCATCCTTAGCTTGTACTAACATTTCAGCTATGATTTTATCTGGTCCCTGCTTTTACCCAACTTAAGTATTTTTTTTATGCTATCAAACACTTCCTCTTTTGTGATGGGATCATTAAACAGTAGCTTATCTGTATCAACACTCGTATCATCTTCTAAGTCTATTGTTTCTGGACACATCATCGAAATCGTGAAAAACGGCAAAGAATGTTTATATCCAAGGTTAGTGCAAATTTCAGTACACACAAGTTTCTCTCTGTTGATTAATCTCATTGACCAGAAAGATTTGTGATTCTTTACCGAGTTTTTTCCATTTGTCTCACAATAACTAACGAGATCATGGGAAACCATAAAGTAATCTATAACACTGCTACCACCGGTGAAATAATGTAAATGAACCATTAATATCTCCTGCACAGAAACGGTTCATAATTCTTAAATCAAGAGAGAAACAAAAATCCAAGAGCGAATAACGATAATTATCAATTGTGTTGTCTTTTGAAACAAAAACGATTATTAGCAGTTACATCATTCACACCTGCTCTTGACCTGTCCTTGCATTTAAATCCCTGCAAATCATAACATAACTTTTTCTCTAGCTAGTAAATGAGACAAACTTTCCTGGATGTCAACATAACCATCCTTTGTATCTCTTTCATGATAAACTGGACTGCCTTCAGGAGGAACATAACACGCCACTAACAACACATCTTTTTTTTTACACCAAAACATCTTCTTATCAATCCTTACAACAATGGCATTCTCACAATGAACTTGAGTGTCTTTGACAAAACGAACAGACTAAGAGAAAACCACCCCAGAGCTTCGGCCACATGCAGACAACTTTCGGGCTGGAGCAACGAAGCTAGTATAATCATTGAATACAAAAGAGGCATTGATGTGCTACAGCGAACGTTTCTGTCAAACAGACAATTTCACATAATCAATAACAGAAACTTTCATATATTTTTGTGAAAGCATTCTCTACGCTGTAATAAAGAAAAGTTACTTGAAAAGATGAATGGTCAAACAATTCTATTTGTGCTAACTGGATGATGACGAATGAGCTTTCCCCTCCCCTTGAACGAAGATCGTCATCATTCGTTGTCCCCACCACCCCTTTCCCCTGAGCAGCCTTGTGCAGTGACATGTTCTGTCTGCCGCCACCAGCGTTCGTTCGATTCGAGTGACCCGCCGTTTGCCGACCTTCACCCTCTGTGTCCGTGTTGGTAAACAATGGAGAATCCCACATCCCACACTGGCAGATTGCAGAGTAGAAGCATGACTGGCTGTTTGGTCTGCGCCCCCGAAACTAGCACGTTGATTGGTGCGTTCACGATTAGGCGATATCTGCTGCGTACAATTATTTCGTTGTGTACGATCTTTTTCCGTGTTTGGAGAGAGTGGTTTCGATGAGAAAACCATGTTACTTCGAGCATCCGTGTCACGCACACCGCTCACGATTTGCGCGAAACTGCGAGTGTCAACTTGTTTGGGGCGCCACTTGCTGAGATCCCTTCATGAAACAGGCGACCTATTTCCCCGTTTTGCCTCCAAGATTATCTGTGCTTTATGGTTTATCAAATCCAACGCTATGTTTATACCTTTAGCTTTTTATTTTGCAACAGTTTCCCTTTGACCCCCCAATCCCTGAACTTAGCTATGATAGGCTGAGGATTCCCTTCCCCACACGATGTGCATGGACAATGTCCTCCACACTTCATTGTTTATTGTCATCCACACTGTTCAACATACCACAAACCACACTGACACACTACATTGTTTATTGTCATTCACAATGTTCACATACCCACAATCACACTGACACACTCCATTGTTTATTGTCATCCACACTGTTCACCACACCCACAATCACACTGACACACTCCATTGTTTATTGTCATCCACAATGTTCAACACACCCACAATCACACTGACACACTACATTGTTTATTGTCATTCACAATGTTCAACATACCACAATCACACTGACACACTCCATTGTTTATTGTCATCACACACTGTTCACCACACCCACAATCACACTGACACACTCCATTGTTTATTGTCATCCACAATGTTCAACACCCCCACAATCACACTGACCCCTACATTGTTTATTGTCATCCACACTGTTCAACACACCCACAATTCACACTGACACACTCCATTGTTATTGTCATCCACATTGTTCAACACACCCACAATCACACGGACACTCATTGTTTATTGTCATCCACAATGTTCAACACACGCACAATCACACTGACACACTCATTGTTTATTGTCATCCACAATGTTCAACACACCCACAATCACACTGACACACTCCATTGTTTATTGTCATCCACACTGTTCAAACACCCACAATACACTGACACACTCATTGTTTATTGTCATCCACACTGTTCAACACACCCACAATCACACTGACACACTCATTGTTTATTGTCATCCACATTGTTCAACACACCCACAATCACACTGACACACTCCATTGTTTATTGTCATCCACACTGTTCAACACACCCACAATCACACTGACACACTCCATTGTTTTTTGTCATCCACAATGTTCAACACACCCACAATCACACTGACACGCTCTATTGTTTACTGTCATCCACACTGTTCAACACACCCACAATCACACTGACACACTCATTGTTTATTGTCATCCACACTGTTCAACACACCCACAATCACACTGACACGCTCTATTGTTTACTGTCTTTCCACACTGTTCAACACACCCACAATCACACGGACACTCATTGTTTATTGTCATCCACAATGTTCAACACACCTAACAATCACACTGACACGCTCTATTGTTTACTGTCACCCACAATGTTCAACACACCCACAATCACACTGACACGCTCTATTGTTTATTGTCATTCACACTGTTCAACACACCCACAATCACACGGACACTCATTGTTTATTGTCATCCACAATGTTCAACACACGCACAATCACACTGACACACTCATTGTTTATTGTCATCCACAATGTTCAACACACCCACAATCACACTGACACACTCATCATAATCCTCTCTCCCTTCACCATCACCATGAGGAATACCAAAGAACCTCAAGTTTTCTCTTCTGGAGAACCCCTCTAACCAATCCAGCTCTCTATACTCCCCTCCAATTTTCCCTCATCTCCCCAACTACATCAGACACATCATCCGTTTGGTTTCAGTGAAGTCTCTCGCCATGTCGATGACCTCAACAGTCTGTTGTGTTCCTGTGCCAGATTGTCACATCGCTGGGAAATCTTGGTGCACTTGTCACTGACACTAGCCAGGTCAGTTTTGATATGCACAGGGCTGTACCCCATGACAGGGCTGTACCCCATGACAGGGCTGTACCCATGACAGGGCTGTACTCCATGACAGGGCTGTACTCCATGACAGGGCTGTACTCCATGACATGACAGGGCTGTGCCCATGACAGGACTGTGCCCCATGACATGACAGGGCTGTACCCATGACAGGGCTGTACTCCATGACAAGGCTGTACTCCATGACAGGGCTGTACTCCATGACAGGGCTGTACCCCATGACATGACAGGGCTGTGCCCCATGACAGGGCTGTGCCCCATGACATGACAGGGCTGTACCCCATGACAGGGCTGTACACCATGACAAGGCTGTACTCCATGACAGGGCTGTACTCCATGACATGACAGGGCCGTACCCCATGACAGAGCTGTACACCATGACAGGGCTGTACTCCATGACAGGGCTGTACCCCATGACAGGGCTGTACTCCATGACATGACAGGGCTGTACTCCATGAAAGGGCTGTACCCCATGACAGGGCTGTACCCCCTGACAGGGCTCTACTCCATGACAGGACTGTGATCCATGACAGGGCTGTACCCATGACAGCGCTGTACCCCATGACAGGGTCGTACCCCATGACAGGGCTGTACCCCATGACATGGCGGTACCCATGACAGGGCTGTACCCCATGACATGACAGGGCTGTACTCCCTGACAGGGCTGTACTCCATGACAGGGCTGTACCCCATGACAGGGCTGTACTCCATGACAGCGCTGTACCCCATGACAGGGCTGTACTCCATGACATGACAGGGCTGTACTCCATGACAGGGCTGTACCCCAAGACAGGGCTGTACCCCATGACAGGGCTTGTACTCCATGACAGGGTTGTGCCCCATGACAGGGCTGTACTCCATGGCAGGGTGTGCCCCATGACAGGGCTGTACTCC
This sequence comes from Conus ventricosus, assembly GCA_018398815.1. NCBI lineage: Eukaryota > Metazoa > Mollusca > Gastropoda > Neogastropoda > Conidae > Conus > Conus ventricosus. The sequence goes on along the minus strand of CM031613.1, from coordinate 53,872,755 downwards.
ATGACAGGGCTGTACTCCATGGACAGGGCTGTGCCCCATGACAGAGCTGTGCCCCATGACAGGGCTGTACCCCATGACATGACAGGGCTGTACTCCATGACAGGGCTGTACCCCATGACAGGGCTGTACAGGGCTGTACCCATGACATGAGAGGGCTGTACTCCATGACAGGGCTGTACCCCATGACAGGGCTGTACTCCATGACAGGGCTGTACCCCATGACAGGGCTGTACTCCATGACAGGGCTGTACTCCATGACAGGGCTGTACCCCATGACACGGCTGTACTCCATGACAGGGCTGTGCCCCCTGACAAGGCTGTACCCCATGACAGGGCTGTACTCCATGACAGGGCTGTATCCATGACAGGGCTGTACCCCATCACATGACAGGGCTGTACCCCATGACAGGGCTGTACTCCATGACAGGGCTGAACCCCATGACAGGGCTGTACTCCATGACAGGGCTGTACTCCATGACAGGGCTGTGCCCCATGACAGGACTGTGCCCCATGACAGGGGAGTACCCCATGACAGGGCTGTACCCCCTGACAGGGCTGTACCCATGACAGGGCTGTACTCAATGACAGGGCTGTACCCATGACAGGACTGTTCCCCATGACATGACAGGCTTGTACTCCATGACAGGGCTGTACCCATGACAGGGCTGTACCCCATGACAAGGCTGTACTCCATGACATGACAGGGCTGTACTCCATGACAGGGCTGTACCCCATGACAGGGCTGCACCCATGACAGGGCTGTACCCCATGACAGGGCTGTACCCCATGACAGGGCTGTACTCCATGACAGGGCTGTACCCCATGACAGGGCTGTACCCCATGACATGACAGGGCTGTACCCCATGACAGGGCTGTATTCCATGACATGACAGGGCTGTACTCCATGAGAGGGCTGTACTCCATGACAGGGCTGTACCCCATGACAGGGCTGTACTCCATGACAGGGCTGTACCCCATGACAGGGCTGTACCCCATGACATGACAGGGCTGCACTCCATGACAGGGCTGTACCCCCTGACACGACAGGGCTGTACCCCATGACATGACAGGGCTGTACCCCATGACAGGGCTGTTCCCCATGACAGGGCTGTACCCATGACAGGGCTGTACTCCATGACAGGGCTGTACCCCATGACAGGGCTGTACCCCATGACAGGGCTGTACCCCATGACATGACAGGGCTGTACTTCTTGACAGGGCTGTACCCATGACAGGGCTGTACCCCATGAAAGGGCTGTGCCCCATGACATGGCTGTACTCCATGAGAGGGCTGTACCCCATGACAGGGCTGTACCCGATGACAGGGCTGTACCCCATGACAGGGCTGTACCCATGACAGGGCTGTACCCATGACATGACAGGGCTGGACTCCATGACAGGGCTGTACCCCATGACAGGGCTGTACCCCATGACAGGGCTGTACCCCATGAAAGGACTGTACTCCATAAACAGGGCTGTGCCCCATGACAGGACTGTATCCATGACAGGACTGTGACCCCATGACAGGGCTGTACCCATGACAGGGCTGTACTCCATGACAGGGCTGTGCCCCATGACAGGGCTGTACTCCATGACAGGGCTGTGACCCATGACAGGGCTGTGCCCCATGACAGGGCTGTACCCATGACAGGGCTGTACTAAATGACAGGGCTGTACCCCATGACATGACAGGGCTGTACTCCATGACAGGACTGTACCCATGACATGACAGGGCTGTACTCCATGACAGGGCTGTACCCATGACAGGGCTGTACCCATGACATGACAGGGCTGTACCCATGACAGGGCTGTACTCCATGACAGGGCTGTACCCCATGACAGGGCTGTACTCCATGACAGGGCTGTACCCTATGACAGGGCTGTAGTCCATGACAGGGCGGTACTCTATGACAGGGCTGTACCCCATGACAGGGCTGTACCCCATGACAGGGCTGTACTCCATGACATGACAGGGCTGTACCCATGACAGGGCTTTTACTCCATGACAGGACAGAGCTGTACCCCATGACAGGGCTGTACCCATGACAGGACTGTTCCCCATGACATGACAGGGCTGTACTCCATGACATGACAGGGCTGTACCCACGACAGGGCTGTACCCATGACAGGACTGTTCCCCATGACATGACAGGGCTGTACTCCATACAGGGCTGTACTCCATGACAGGACTGTACTCCATGACATGACAGGGCTGTACCCCATGACAGGGCTGTACCCATGACAGGACTGTTCCCCATGACATGACAGGGCTGTACTCCATGACAGGGCTGTACCCCATGACAGGGCTGTACTCCATGACAGGGCTGTGCCCCATGACATGATAGGGCTGTACCCACGACAGTGCTGTACCCCCTGACAGGGCTGTGCCCCATGACAGGGCTGTACTCCATGACAGGGCTGTACTCCATGACAGGGCTGTACCCCATGACAGGGCTGTACTCCATGACAGGGCTGTTCCCATGGCAGGGCTGTACTCCATGACAGGGCTGTACTCCATGACAGGGCTGTACTCCATGACAGGGCTGTACCCCATGACAGGGCTGTACTCCATGACAGGGCTGTACTCCATGAGAGGTCGTACCCATGACAGGGCTGTACTCCATGACAAGGCTGTACCCCATGACAGGGCTGTACCCATGACATGACAGGGCCTTACTCCATGACAGGGCTGTACCCCATGACAGGGCTGTACCCCATGACATGACAGGGCTGTACTCCATGACAGGGCTGTACTCATGACAGGGTCGTACCCCATGACAGGGCTGTACTCCATGACAGGGCTGTACCCATGACAGGGCTGTACCCCATGACATGACAGGGCTGTACCCCATGATAGAGCTGTACTCCATGACAGCGCTGTACCCTATGACAGGGCTGTACTCCATGACAGGGCTGTACTCCATGACAGGGCTGTACCCCATGACAGGGCTGTACCCCATGACAGGGCTGTACCCCATGACATGACAGGGCTGTACCCCATGATAGAGCTGTACTCATGACAGGGCTGTACCCTATGACAGGGCTGTACCCCATGACAGGGCTGTACCCTATGACAGGGCTGTACTCCATGACAGGGCTGTACTCCATGACAGGGCTGTACCTATGACAGGGCTGTACCCATGACAGAGCTGTACTTCATGACAGGGCTGTACCCCATGACAGGGCTGTACTTCATGCTCACTTTCCCGATATTCTGGCGTCAAACACTTGCAGGAGACACTGACATTTGCATCGTTTGTCAGGAAAGTTGGGCAACACTCTCAGAGTCCCCTGCATGAAGTGGATGAATCTGGACTGTGTGGCTCCAGTCTTCACAAGTGAGCCCACAGTAAACTGAAGTCTGGCTGGGTAAGAGCTGGCCATGGGGAAATAAGCACACCAATATTAATGGCTTTGATGGGAATCGAACCCGTGACCAGTCAGGAATCCATGACACTGGTGTGTGTTTCAGAACTTTGCAAGTGGTTACAGCTATTTATAAAATAGGCACCAAAACATGATGATGATGATGATGATGATGATGATGATGATTTTGATGATGATGATGTGATGATACCATAGGAGAGAGAGAGAGAGAGAGAGAGGAGAGAGAGAGAGGGGAGAGAGAGAGAGAGAGGAGAGAGAGAGAGAGGAGAGAAGAGAGAGAGAGAGAGAGAGAGAGAGAGGGGCATACAGAGAATGGTATGGAATGGAATGGTCTGGTGACGGTCTGAACGCCAAAAAAGAGACTTGCATCGAATTTTTTGTTCGTACAGATTCACCCAGGGGAACAATTTCAGGTGGGGGGATACAGTTGTGTGGTACACTATGTCAGGGCAGCGCGCTGGTTGTGTCGTGACCACTCATGACAGGACAAGCTCTAAGTGGTCCGGATGCTTGTGCTCGGAAATGTCCATTTCACAATGTTAGGGGGGGGGGGGGGGGGGGGGTAGTGGAAGGCATCATGTTGGGGGGTAGTGGAAGGCATCATGTTAGGGGGGGGGTAGTGGAAGGCATCATGTTAGGGGGGGTAGTGGAAGGCATCATGTTAGGGGGGTAGTGGAAGGCATCATGTTAGGCGGGGGGGGGGGGGTAGTGGAAGGCATCATGTTAGGGGGATAGTGGAAGGCATCATGTTAGGGGGGGGGGTAGTGGAAGGCATCATGTTAGGGGGTAGTGGAAGGCATCATGTTAGGGGGGTAGTGGAAGGCATCATGTTGGGGGAAGAGTAGTGGAAGGCATCATGTTGGGGGAGGGGTAGTGGAAGGCATCATGTTACGGGAGTAGTGGAAGGCATCATGTTAGGGGGGGGGTAGTGAAAGGCATCATGTTAGGGGGGTAGTGGAAGGCATCATGTTAGGGGAGTAGTGGAAGGCATCATGTTAGGGGTAGTGGAAGGCATCATGTTAGGGGGGAGTGGAAGGCATCATGTTAGGGGTGTAGTGGAAGGCATCATGTTAGGGGGTAGTGGAAGACATCATGTTAGGGGGATAGTGGAAGGCATCATGTCAGGGGGGGTAGTGGAAGGCATCATGTTAGGGGGTAGTGGAAGGCATCATGTTTAGGGGGGTAGTGGAAGGCATCATGTTAGGGGTAGTGGAAGGCATCATGTTAGGGGGTAGTGGAAGGCATCATGTCAGGGGGGTAGTGGAAGGCATCATGTTAGGTGGGTAGTGGAAGGCATCATGTTAGGGGGGTAGTGGAAGGCATCATGTTAGGTGGGTAGTGGAAGGCATCGTGTTGGGGGTAGTGGAAGCATCATGTTTAGGGGGTAGTGGAAGGCATCGTGTTAGGGGGGTAGTGGAAGGCATCATGTTAGGGGGATAGTGGAAGGCATCATGTTAGGGGGTAGTGGAAGGCATCATGTTAGGGGAGTAGTGGAGGCATCATGTTAGGGGGGGTAGTGGAAGCTTCATGTTTGGGGTGTAGTGGAAGGCATCATGTTAGGGGGGTGCGGGAAGGCATCATGTTGGCGGGGAGTAGTGGAAGGCATCATGTTGGAGGGGTAGTGGAAGGTATATGTTAGGGGGGTAGTGGAAGGCATCATGCTAGGGGGGTAGTGGAAGGCATCATGTTTAGGGGGGTAGTGGAAGGCATCATGTTAGGGGGGGAGTGGAAGGCATCATGTTAGGGGGAGTAGTAGTGGAAGGCATCATGTTGAGGGGTAGTGGAAGGCATCATGTTAGGGGGGTAGTGGAAGGCATCATGTTAGGGGAGTAGTGGAAGGCATCATGTTAGGGGGGTAGTGGAAGGCGTCATGTTAGGGGTGTAGTGGAAGGCATCATGTTAGGGGGGGGGTAGTGGAAGGCATCATGGTGGGGGTAGTGGAAGGCATCATGTTAGGGGGTAGTGGAAGGCATCATGTTAGGGGGGTAGTAGTGGAAGGCATCATGGTAGGGGGTAGTGGAAGGCATCATGTTGGGGGGGGGGGGTAGTGGAAGGCATTCATGTTAGGGGGGTAGTGGAAGGCCACTGTTAGGGGGTAGTGGAAGGCATCATGTTAGGGGGGTAGTGGAAGGCATCATGTTAAGGGGGTAGTGGAAGGCATGTGTTAGGGGGAGTGGAAGGCATCATGTTAGGGGTGTAGTGGAAGGCATCATGTTAGGGGGTAGTGGAAGGCATCATGTTAGGGGGGGGGGTAGTGGAGGGGCATCATGTTAGGGGGGTAGTGGAAGGCATATGTTAGGGGGGGTAGTGGAAGGCATCATGTTAGGGGGTAGTGGGAGGCTTCTGTTAGGGTGTAGTGGAAGGCATCATGTTGGGGGTAGTGGGAAGGCATCATGTTAGGGGGGTAGTGGAAGGCATCATGTTAAGGGGGTAGTGGAAGGCATCATGTTAGGGGGGGGGGGGAGTGGAAGGCATCATGTTAGGGGGGTAGTGGAAAGCATCACGTTAGGGGGGGTAGTGGAAGGATCATGTTGGGGATCAGGAGGGGGAGGGGGGTTAAGGGACAGAGATAGAATGATGGAAGGTGGGGGGAGGGGGAGGGGGATTAAGGGACTGAGATAGAGTGATGGAAGGTGGGGGGATGGGAGGTGGGAGGGGGATTAAGGGACAGAGGTAGAATGATGGATTGGTGGGGGATGGGAAGTGGAAGGGGGATTAAGGGACAGAGGTAGAATAATGGAAGGTGGGGGGAGGGGGGAGAGGGATTAAGGGACAGAGGTTAGAATGATGGAAGGTGGGGGGAGGGGGGGGAGAGGGATAAGGACGAGGTAGAATGATGGAAGGTTGTGGGGGGGAGTGGGGGGAGGAAGATTAAGGGACAGAGGTAGAATGATGGAAGGTGGGGGATAGGAGGGGGAAGGGGGATTAAGGGACAGAGGTTAGAATGATGGAAGGTGGGGGATAGGAGGGGGGAGGGGGGATTAAGGGACAGAGGTAAAATTTGATGGAGGTGGGGGGATCAGGAGGGGGGGGGGGAGATTAAGGGAGAGGAGCCTCTGAATGTTGGAAACTGACTCGACAGATCTTGCATAGACTTATGACTTGTATCAGCGGGACAATTGTGTAGATTGTGTTTATAGCTTTTGCTAATGTTCCGAAACAGGACACGGGAAACTGCGTAGTTAAACTGAAACTGAGAGAGGTGATGTGAAACGTCAGCACATTCGCCTTATTGAGAGCCACCACGCTCTGCTCAGGGGGGTAGTGGAAGGCATCATGTTAGGTGGGTAGTGGAAGGCATCATGTTAGGGGGTGGTAGTGGAAGGCATCATGTTAGGGGGGTAGTGGAAGGCATCATGTTAGGGGGGTAGTGGAAGGCATCATGTTAGGGGGTAGTGGAAGGCATCGTGTTAGGGGGGTAGTGGAAGGCATCATGTTAGGGGTGTAGTTGAAGGCATCATGTTAGGGGGTAGTGGAAGGCATCATGTTAGGGGAGTAGTGGAAGGCATCATGTTAGGGGGTAGTGGAAGGCATCATGTTAGGGGTGTAGTGGAAGGCATCATGTTAGGGGGGTAGCGGAAGGCATCATGTTGGGGGGGAGTAGTGGAAGGCATCATGTTGGAGGGGTAGTGGAAGGTATATGTTAGGGGGGTTGTGGAAGGCATCATGCTAGGGGGTAGTGGAAGGCATCATGTTAGGGGGGGTAGTGGAAGGCATCATGTTAGGGGGGGAGTGGAAGGCATCATGTTAGGGGTGTAGTGGAAGGCATCATGTTAGGGGAGTAGTGGAAGGCATCATGTTAGGGGGGTAGTGGAAGGCATCATGTTAGGGGAGTAGTGGAAGGCATCATGTTAGGGGGGTAGTGGAAGGCGTCATGTTAGGGGTGTAGTGGAAGGCATCATGTTTGGGGGGGGTAGTGGAAGGCTCATGGTAGGGGGTAGTGGAAGGCATCATGTTAGGGGGTAGTGGAAGGCATCATGTTAGGGGGGTAGTGGAAGGCATCATGGTAGGGGGTAGTGGAAGGCATCATGTTGGGGGGGGGTAGTGGAAGGCATCATGTTAGGGGGGTAGTGGAAGGCATCATGTTAGGTGGGTAGTGGAAGGCATCATGTTAGGGAGGTAGTGGAAGGCATCATGTTAGGGGGGTAGTGGAAGGCATCGTGTTAGGGGGGAGTGGAAGGCATCATGTTAGGGGTGTAGTGGAAGGCATCATGTTAGGGGGTAGTGGAAGGCATCATGTTAGGGGGGGTAGTGGAAGGCATCATGTTAGGGGGGGGGGGGGGTAGTGGAAGGCATCATGTTAGGGGGGTAGTGGAAGGCATCATGTTAGGGGGGTAGTGGAAGGCATCATGTTAGGGGGGTAGTGGAAGGCATCATGTTAGGGGTGTAGTGGAAGGCATCATGTTAGGGGGTAGTGGGAAGGCATCATGTTAAGGGGGTAGTGGAAGGCATCATGTTAAGGGGGTAGTGGAAGGCATCATGTTAGTGGGGGGGGGGGAGTGGAAGGCATCATGTTAGGGGGGTAGTGGGAAGGCATCAGTTAGGGGGGGTAGTGGATGGCATCATGTTGGGGGATCAGGAGGGGGAGGGGGGTTAAGGGACAGAGATAGAATGATGGAAGGTGGGGGGAGGGGGAGGGGGAGGGGGATTAAGGGACTGAGATAGAGTGATGGAAGGTGGGGGGATGGGAGGTGGGAGGGGGATTAAGGGACAGAGGTAGAATGATGGATGGTGGGGGGATGGGAAGTGGAAGGGGGATTAAGGGACAGAGGTAGAATAATGGAAGGTGGGGGGGAGGGGGGAGAGGGGATTAAGGGACAGAGGTAGAATGATGGAAGGTTGTGGGGGGAGGTGGGAGGGAGGATTAAGGGACAGAGGTAGAATGATGGAAGGTGGGGGATAGGAGGGGGAAGGGGGATTAAGGGACAGAGGTATAGAATGATGGAGGTGGGGGATAGGAGGGGGGAGGGGGATTAAGGGACAGAGGTAGAATGATGGAAGGTGGGGGGATCAGGAGGGGGGGGGGGGGGGGGAGATTAAGGGAGAGGAGCCTCTGAATGTTGAAACTGACTCGACAGATCTTGCTAGACTTATGACTTGTATCAGCTGACAATTGTGTAGATTGTGTTTATAGCTTTTGCTAATGTTCCGAAACAGGACACGGGAAACTGGTAGTTAAACTGAAACTGAGAGAGGTGATGTGCAACGTCAGCACATTCGCCCTTATTGAGAGCACACCGCTCTGCCGTTTGGCTTACTTGATGTTTCTGGCTGCCCGGTGCGCCACGTGACTTAGGAACAGCAGTGACGTCAGCAGAGATTGGCGCTGTTGTCAGTGTGCTGGGGTCTTGTCACTGGGACAGACGGCTTTCTGAGCAGAGCGCAGCTGGGAAACACTTGGCCACAGCCGTCTTCAGGTAACGTTCTGTGCTGTGTCTGTTCAGCTGTGTGTTAGCTATCAGGACATCGTCACGTTCTGTGCTGTGTCTGTTCAGCTGTGTGTTAGCTATCTCATTGTTATAGTTATCATAATTGTTTTAGGGGTGGCGTTTAACCTGTGGTACATTGTGTTGATCTCCATGTCTCTGTATTCAGCACCACACAGCAGAACAGAGGTGTAGTCTTTGTCACGATACAGGGTTAGATTTGCTCCCCCAACTGTTTATTTTAGGAACGTGTGTGATAGCTAGGCTTAAAAGAAAACATTGTGTTTGGAAGTTGTGTGCCTGTGCATGTTATTTTTAGTTGCATGCAAGCGTGCGTGTGTCTTCCTTAGATACTTCGTTCCCAGAGTCAACAAACGGTTTTGAATTTGGACGTGGCTGAACTGAGTTCAGGTAGACAGGGGAGGTCACTTGTGTGTGACGAGTCGTCGAGACTAGAAGTTTCCCTCACACGACGTATGCTGTGCTTGGCTTGGAAACTCTGTTCCCCCACAGTGGTGGAGTTGTGGCGTGGACATTATTGCCCCCCAATTTCGTGGGCGTTTCAACAGTTTTTCTGGGCGCCTGGTCGTGGGTCCGTCTCGGGTTTCAGGTTTGGAACTTTTGCCGTTGTTCGTCTCTGATTCGGAAGTCTTTGTTTGTGCGTTTGTCTCTCTGTGCGCATGGTTCAATGTATTCAGTTACAATTTTTTTCTTTTGTTTCATGCTTTCTGGCATTTATGGTTTTATGCATGTGTATTTTAACGTGAGCGCGAGAAAATGTGTGGGTAGAAAGCGTGTGTATTTGTGAACGTGTGAGATTTGGGAGAGTTTTACTTTGCGGTGATGAGACGGAGTAACTTCCCTTCGCCCGATTTTAATTTTGTTATGTATTTTAGTAGAAATAAAAGGGAACAGTGCTCTTTTCGTGTAAGTTGGGAAAAGCAAGTGGATAGTTATATTGAACTAGTCTGTATGTTTTGCATTGAGGGTTAGAGAACAGATAAATGTCTGTTCTACTCCACTTGCTCCACCACCAAGTTTTTGGGCGAAAGTGGCCTAAAAGCCGCCTTTTCCTGTGGCGGAAGAGAGAGAGAGAGAATCACCGGCACCCTGACAAAGCCCGTTAAGGTCAAGTTGCCCTCAGAACAGACAGACAGACAGAGAAGAGAGAGACAGAGAGAGACAGACAGACAGAGAGGCGCCATGCACACACACACGCTCACTCACGCGCACGCACGCACGCTCGCATTCACACACACAACACACACACACACACACACACACACACACACACACACACACACACACAAACTAACACGGGCACATGCACACACAGAGAAACACACACACACACTCACACACAGGCCAAAAAATCAATACTGCCGCACCTCCTCTATCCCTCTTCCCCCCTCCTCTTCACCCCTTCCTTCCTGCTTAGCATCACATCAGCCTCCTACGCCAACACTCCCGCGTGGCGGCGCTGTTCTCCAGCCTGGCCAATCAGCGAAGAGAACAGTAATATGCCACGTCGACACGCCGTATTGAGGCTGTCACGCGACACGACTGGGGTCGCCATTGTTGTTTGAGCCACCGCACAAGAAGGCTGTGTGTTTTGACTGCGCTCTGTTGTGACCACTGTGTTTTACTTGTGTTATTTTAAAATGGCTAAAACGTTACTGAAGAACATGGTTTGTTATTCGGAGCCATGAAGTTTTACTTTAACTGCATGTTAGAGTATTTGTTGAAAGAATTAGGCGAGCATGTTGTGAAACGCGAGAGATTGTTTTTTAGAAACTAAAAAAGTTGAACTAACTGCTTTGGAAATGGAACGACTATCTAAAGGTT
>CM031613.1:53828866-53853866 GCA_018398815.1 Conus ventricosus | reverse complement strand
CTCCCTGAGGATTGCCGGTGTTGACTGCTCCCTGAGGATTGCCGGTGTTGACTGCTCCCTGAGGATTGCCGGTGTTAACTGCTCCCTGAGGATTGCCGGTGTTGACTGCTCCCTGAGGATTGCCGGTGTTAACTGCTCCCTGAGGATTGCCGGTGTGGACTGCTCCCTGTGGATTGCCGGTGTTGACTGCTCCTGTGGATTGCCGGTGTGGACTGCTCCCTGAGGATTGCCGGTGTGGACTGCTCCCAGTGGATTGCCGGTGTGGGCACTGTGACGGGACACGCCAGGCTGTGGCATGACACTGGTGTGGACTGCTCCCTGTGGATTGCCGGTGTGGGCACTGTGACGGGACAAGCCAGGCTGTGGCATGACACTGGTGTGGACTGCTCCCTGTGGATTGCCGTGTGGGCACTGTGACGGGACAAGCCAGGCTGTGGCATGACACTGGTGTGGACTGCTCCCTGTGGATTGCCGGTGTGGACTGCTCCTGTGGATTGCCGGTGTGGGCACTGTGACGGGACAAGCCAGGCTGTGGCATGACACTGGTGTGGACTGCTCCCTGTGGATTGCCGGTGTGGACTGCTCCTGTGGATTGCCGGTGTGGGCACTGTGACGGGACAAGCCAGGCTGTGGCATGACACTGGTGTGGACTGCTCCCTGTGGATTGCCGGTGTGGACTGCTCCTGTGGATTGCCGGTGTGGGCACTGTGACGGGACAAGTCAGGCTGTGGCATGACACTGGTGTGGACTGCTCCCTGTGGATTGCCGGTGTGGACTGCTCCTGTGGATTGCCGGTGTGGGCACTGTGACGGGACAAGTCAGGCTGTGGCATGACACTGGTGTGGACTGCTCCCTGTGGATTGCCGGTGTGGACTGCTCCTGTGGATTGCCGGTGTGGGCACTGTGACGGGACAAGTCAGGCTGTGGCATGACACTGGTGTGGACTGCTCCCTGTGGATTGCCGGTGTGGACTGCTCCTGTGGATTGCCGGTGGGGCACTGTGACGGGACAAGTCAGGCTGTGGCATGACACTGGTGTGGACTGCTCCCTGTGGATTGCCGGTGTGGGCACTGTGACGGGACAAGCCAGGCTGTGGCATGACACTGGTGTGGACTGCTCCCTGTGGATTGCCGGTGTGGGCACTGTGACGGACAAGTCAGGCTGTGGCATGACACTGGTGTGGACTGCTTCCTGAGGATTGCCGGTGTCGGCACTGTGACGGACAAACCAGGCTGTGGCATGACACTGAGGTGGACTGCTTCCTGAGGATTGCCGGTGTCGGCACTGTGACGGGACAAACCATGGCTGTGGCATGACACTGGTGTGGACTGCTTCCTGAGGATTGCCGGTGTCGGCACTGTGACGGGACAAACCAGGCTGTGGCATGACACTGAGGTGGAGGAGAAGATGTGAAGAAAAAGAGGTCACCTCGCATGACCTTTTTTTTTACCGGCAGGTCACATGTTCATGTCTTCTGCACAGCAAATTTGTGAACGTACAATTCTTGTCAGGCCAGCCTTGTCACTGTGGTAAAAGATCTTGGGAAACAGAAAGTACTGTGCCTGTTTGACGATAAACGGCGTGCTTAGATTCAGCTTCTCTCTCTCTCTCTCCTCTCTCTCTCTCTCTCTCATGCACACACATCAAATCAAATCAAAATATAAGTTTGCTGAAAAGTGTTGCAATGTTAGCATGGGCTCATACAGGCTCGTCTCTGGGGACAGTTTTTTTTTTTTTTTGCGCTAGTTAATGTGCGTCAGTTTAGGTCGTGATGCGGAGATTAGAGCAAGAAATGACATCATGAACAACTCGCACACACTCGGTTTCTGTTGTTTTTATTTTTTTTGGTGCTCTGCTTTACAATAAAGTGACATAAGCATGATGTTTAAAGGGTACTAGCCCTACACCTACCCCCCACCTCTCTCTCTCTCTCTCTCCTCTCTCTCTCCTCTCTCTCTCTCCTCCTTCTCCTCTTTCATTCCGTGGGAGGGGGGGGGGGCGGAGTCACTGGGGTGCCACCCTAAAAACAGGTCACCGGGTTCCTCCACGTCAGTCTGCTGCTGAAAAACAGGTCACCAGACTCCTCCTCTTCAGTCTGCTATGTGTGCCAAAGACGTGGATCTGCGCGACCCCCCCCCCCCCCCCCCCCCCCCCACACACCACACACACACACACACACTCTCTCTCTCTACAATTTCGTTCTTCGTCTGAAAATATATGCATTGATTGTCTTGAAGAGATGAATCTACCATTAGAATCATGAGAATGAAAAAACGCCATGAACAAACAGAGGCTTCTGCAAAAAAAACAAAAAACAAAAAGACAAACAAACAAACAAAAAACAAACAAAAACGCAGCACTTCAGGACTACAATTTCCCCTCAAATTTACCAGAAATTACTGACAAAAATCGTGCATAAAAAATGTAGGAAAAAAAATCATGAACAGAGACATCACATCTCTGGATGTCGCGTCAGCGCTCATGACCTCAACATAGAGCGGTCAATCCATGAGTTGTAAGAAGACAGAATGCTCAATGTGTAGGGTTGTCAAAAAATGAAACTAATTTTTCTAGACAGCTGTGAGACGTACATGCTAGTAACGCAACAACAAAATCAATAGGAGACATCTCATTATGTACTAGACCTAAACATGCAACCATGCCAAACCATTCGCCATGTCTTGTATTAGCACCTTAAGTTTAAACTAGTCGCGCTAGAGACATCCCCCAGGTCTCTACAGCGTGAAGCGGAAGCGGTAGTCACATGACTTGAGAAGTGTCATGGCGGCGTCCAGGCGTTCACTCTGAGCCACTGTCATGTGGTTCTTCCAGTCCCCGACTTCTCCTGGGAGGCAACAGAACAATGGGATGCTCAGTATCCGTAATAAAGAAAGCAGCATGTTGAGCAATAGCACTAATGGCGGAAGAATAGTTGCAGCGGTAGCAATAGTCGTAGTAGCAGTTGCAGGGTCAAGAGCAGCAGTAGCAGCATTTACAGAGGTATTTGTCGTAGTAGTAGAAGTACTAGTAAGTAGTAGTAGTAGTAGTAAGTAGTTGTACTAGTAAGTAGTTGTACTAGTAAGGAGTTGTACCAGGAAGTAGTTGTACTTGTTAGTTGTACTAATAAGTAGTTGTAACAGTAAGTAGTTGTACTAATAGTATTAGTAGAAGCAGCAGCGATAATTACAGAGGTATTTGTCGTAGTAGTAGTAGTAGTAGTAGTAGTAGTAGTAGTAGTAGTAGTAGTAGTAGTAGTAGTAGTAGTAGTAGTTGTAACAGTAAGTAGTTGTACTAATAGTATTAGTAGAAGCAGCAGCGATAATAGCAGAGGTATTTGTCGTAGTAGTAGTAGTAGTAGTAGTAGTAGTAGTAGTAGTAGTAGTAGTAGTAGTAGTAGTAAGTAGCTGTACTAGTAGTTGTTGTTGTCTTCAATTTAACGTCTATCCACATAGTGATATTAGACGGTGTACTAGTAGTATTAGTAGCAGCAATTACAGAGGCATTTGTCGTAGTAGTAGTAGTAGTAGTACTAGTAAGTAGTTACACTAGTGGTATTAGTAGAAGCAGCAGCAGCGGTAATTATAGAGGTATTTGTCGTAGTAGTAGTAGTAGTAGTAGTAGTACTAGTAAGTAGTTGTCCTAGTAGTTTTTTGTTGCTGTTTTTTTTTTTTTTTTTTTTTTGCTATCCCAACCTCTGCGCCACCTCAGAGGCAGTGCACACACGCCGCTCCTTCCGACACCCCGTCCACAGCCACAGCCCGGTCGGCCCCGCCGCAGCCCTGGCACCGGCAATCCACAGCGAGCAGTCAATGTCAAGTCGTCAAGAGGCAACCCACCGGAGGAGACACTGCACTGCTGCCGAGTCACTTCGGTGGTGTTCAGTGGCGCCTGTTCTGATCTAACATACGCAGGACACCACCTACTAAGCCCCCTACTGACGACAATAATTGCTTAGTCGCGGAGCCGGCGTGAGTGAGCTCTCCCTCCGGAGGGCGCCACCACGTCCGTCCAACGACAGCCGCCATGGACTCGCCGATACCGTGACCCCGACGGAACCAAACCAAGACCACAGACGTGGCGAGGACATCGAAATTGAGGTCACCATGAGAGCAGGGCATGAAGGGCCACAGAATTTGAGACTTTTTTATGCTGATCGATGAGAATGAGGATGATTAAGATGATGCTACGGATTTCCATTTCGGTCTGAGACTACATGACAGGGCTGTACTCTACGCTTCCTTTCATAATATATCCCGGCGTCAACCAGGCCCGAGAGATACAGGCACCTGCAGTGTTGGTCAGGAAATTTGAGCAACACTCTCAGAAACGCATCCATTAAGTGGATGAAACTCGACTGTGTGGTCCCAGTCTTCCCAACTGAGTCCGCAGCAAAACTCAACTCTGGGTAGGAGCCGGTCGGGGCAGAAAAACCCACATGACTCTGATGGGATTCGAACCCACGACCTCCCAGCCGGGAGCCCGCGACGCTAGTCCTAGTAGTATTAGTAGAAGTAGCAGCGGTAATCATACAGGGATTTGTCGTACTAGTTGTTCTAGTTAATAGGTCTGCTAGTGATATTAGTTGCAGGAGCAGCAGCAGTAAACATAGTGGTATTTGTCGTAGTAGTAGGGAGTAGTTGTACTAGTTGTATTAGTAGCAACAACAGCAGTAATTATAGAGGCGTTTGTCGTAATAATAGTGCTCATATGTAGTTGTGCTGGTGATATTAGTAGTAGTGCAGCAGCAGCAGCAGTAATTATAGAGGTATTTGTCAAAATAGTAATACTAGAAAGTAGTTGTACAAGTAGTAGTAGTAGAAGCAGCAAAAGCCATAAGAGTAGCAGCAACAGCAGTAGCAGCAGTAAAGAGTAGCGGCAACAACAGTAGCAGCAGTAAAGAGTAGCGGCAACAACAGTAGCAGCAGTAAAGAGTATCGGCAACAGCAGTAGCAGCAGTAAAGAGTATCGGCAACAGCAGTAGCAGTAGTAAAGAGTATCGGCAACAGCAGTAGCAGCAGTAAAGAGTAGCGGCAACAGCAGTAGCAGTAGTAAAGAGTATCGGCAACAGCAGTAGCAGCAGTAAAGAGTAGCGGCAACAACAGTAGCAGCAGTAAAGAGTAGCGGCAACAGCAGTAGCAGCAGTATAGATTAACGGCAACAGCAGTAACAGCAGTAAAAAAGTAGCGGCAACAGCAGTAGCAGCAGTAAAAGAGTAGTGGCAACAGCAG
Source organism: Conus ventricosus (assembly GCA_018398815.1). Lineage (NCBI taxonomy): Eukaryota > Metazoa > Mollusca > Gastropoda > Neogastropoda > Conidae > Conus > Conus ventricosus. The sequence goes on along the minus strand of CM031613.1, from coordinate 53,848,638 downwards.
TAACAGAGTAGCGGCAACAGCAGTAACAGCAGTAAAAGGGCAGCGGCAACAGCATTTAACAGCAGTAATAAAGTAGCGGCAACAGCAGTAGCAGCAGTCAGAGATAGTTTTAATGGTGCGGGTTGGTAATGTGATGTGGCAGTGGTATATGAAGGAACAGTCTTGTGATGGACGGGTTGGTAATGTGATGTGGCAGTGGTATATGAAGGAATAGTCTTGTGATGGACGTTTGGAACCTTTCTGACAGAGACAAACTTCAAGAAACATCGTCTGAAGCCAGAAGCATAATGCCATAATGTTTCAAATGGGATTGCACTTGTGACACTTTTTGTTTCTTGTTTAGAGACTCGCATTGGTTTGTTGACAAATTATTTGTAATCGGATGGGAAAACAATAGGTGTCTTATCAAGTGGACTGTTGTACCAAACGGTCGTGAGACTAAGTTATCAACAACATAGACTCGAGTTTCATTTACTTTTTATAATCTCTTTCTTTTCATTTCATTTTTAACAACCCCATGAACTAACAAATCCTTTGGGGTTTGCATTGTTCCAACACAGACACAGCATGCACATGGAGTTGAACAAATTCAAAACGACGGTAGCTGATGATTTTATGGTTGGTATACAATGGCTGCTCTTTAAGCATGGATATCGAGTTTAAATCCTCCATCATTCACATCGGTTGTTGCAACGCGATTTATCCTACGGCCTGATCTGTCCAAATGGACGAACTGAGAGTGGCGTGTCTTTCTAGCTGTGTCGGGTTTGGTGTAAGCCATAACCTGAAGCCTACACTGCTGTATGTACTTCCACACTATATTGTGCAAAGATTGCCTCCATTCTTAGCTGTCGTCGGACGAACGCAGTGGCGCCCTCCGGAGGGAGAGCTCACTCATGCCGGCTGTGCGCCCTTAGCAATTATGTACGTCAGTAGGGGGCCTTGCATGTTGTGTTGTGTCCTTCGTATGCTGGATCAGAACAGACACTACTGTACAGCACCGACGTGACCCGAGAGCAAGAAAGATTGCCTCCACTCTATGGTCAAATCTAAACGCGATGATTTTCCTCTCAGTTGAGAAAAGACAGTTCACCAAAGGCAGGAGGGGATGCCAGCGGGCTGGGGTTTGGGGAAGTGTCACAAACCGTGCATTGCTCCCCCCCCCCACCCCCACCCTAGGACTATGCTTGGACATTGCCTTGTGAGGATGCATTACCACGTGACATCTGCAGCGATCAACAAAGGGACGTTTGACGGCTATCAACCAACGTACACAATTAACATGTTATGAAAATGACAATTCCATTCTAAGCAATGGTAGTTTAAACACTTTTCCGCAGATATATTCCATTCAGGCCTATGTTTACCATTGAATGGCATCTTTCAGTGCCACATATTTTTATTCCAAACTAAACAGGCCACTGGTCATAAAGCAAATGCCCGAAAGAGATAATAAAATCAATGTAAATTGTGCTATTCACTTTTTTTCATGTAATGTTACATTCATTTAAAATCGTGCTGAAATTTTGCATTGCGTATAGTTGCGAGTGAACGTATATATAATCATTGACCCTTACAACACAACTATGGAGTGTGAAGCGTTTAGAGAAAAGAATACATGAGAGTATAGGTTTTAACATCTTCGCTGATTTTGTTTAACCTTTTGGAAGCTCATAGAGCCAAGTCCAGATTCACTTAGTATCTACTCTGTACGGCTGTAACCCATTCCATGTTTCCACGCATTCTCTGAATCCGAGTGCTTCTTGCCTTAATGAGATTATTCTATATGTGATATAATGTTCTCAACAGAGGAAGATTATTTTTGTTCACAGTGGCCTTTCTAGCACAAAGTATTTTGTCTACAGTGTTCAGAACTTTTTCATGTTTACCCGGGGTCTCTCAAATCTTTGTCAACTTTGCTGACATTTTGTATTGGGTATACTTCAAAACGAGTGGGCTAGAGTGGGTTCCGACAATGACACCTGGGAAGGTATCATCGGCAAACACAGAATAGGCCACTGCAACAGCAACGGCCTCCTGCTACTCCTGTGCTGTGCTGAGCATGAATTGCTGATCAACAACAAAGTCTTCTGCCTCCCTACCTTTAACGAGACATCGCGGATACATTCCCGCTCCAAGCACTGGCATCGGATTGACAACGTCACTGTCAGGAGTGGGATAGACAGGATGTAAGAGTCACCAAATCCATGTGCGGTGCCGAATGCTGGACTGACCGCCGTCTCATTGTTGGCAAGGTTAACATCCGGATCCAGCCCACGAGACGCCTGCAAGGCAAGAAGGCTCCAAGACGGCTTCATCTTACCAAGCTGAAAAAATACCAGAGCCAAGCAGTTGTTTGTAGGCACTCTGGAAGAATGCTTGAAACCCACCTCTCTAGACAACCAGAATGTGGAAGCCAACGGGTCGAGCTTAAGAGAACAGGTTTACAGCACTGCTTCAAAGATCCTGGGACCAGCAGCCAAGAAAATCAAGCACTGGTTTGATAAGAACTGTGATGATAACCAGCAGCTACTGGATGAGAAACATCCTCTGCACAAAGCGTACCTCAGTGACATCAAGACTACTTCAAAAAGGATGCGTTCAACAACATACGTAGAACAGTTCAAGAGGCACTACGTAAGATGTAAGACACATGGCGGAGCAACAAAGCTGACGAGATCAAAGGGTATGCTGACAGGCATGGCATGAAGAACGTTTATGATGCCTTTAAAGAAATATATGGACTTCCATCATCAGGATCGTCTTCTCCACTCAGCGCTGATGGAAACACATTGATCACTGACAAGGACAAGATCTTGGAACGCTGGGCACAACACTTCGACAACGTACTAACCTACCCATCATCCATCAATGAAAAAGCCATCGACTGTTTCCCTCAAGTGCCCTCCAAAAAGGAAATGATTGAACTACCAACCCACTTGAAGACCAGAAAGCAACGAGTTAGCTGTCCAGTGGCAAAGCTCCTGGCTCAGACTCCATACCAGCTGAAGTCTACAATGAAGGTGACACAGCTCTGACTGAAATGCTTCATCGTTTGTTTCTTCTGATGTAGCAACAGGAGATGAACCCTCAGGAGTTCAAAGATGTTTCCAATATCCTGTACAAGCGCAAAGGGAACATCCACGCATGTTACAACCACCGAGGCATGTCCCTCCTTTCTATGCGGGCTAGATACTTGCCATAATTCTGCTGAACCGCCTTATAACATAACAAGAGCAAGAGCTTTTACCAGAGAGACCAGTGCGGCCTCAGACAAGACAGAGGAACAGTTGGTATGGTATATGATACTTGCTGCCAAATACAAATACCCACCGAAATTCATGTCTATGGAGCGGTGATTCCAAGATGGCATGCAGGCCCGAATCCAGGACAACGGACAGACATCTAGCCATTCCCTGTTACATATGGCGTAGAGCAAGGCTGTGCTTTGCACTCACTGTTCAGCTTCATGTTTTCTGTGATGCTAACTGACTCTTCAGAGATGGAGACGTAGGCGTCGACATCAGATTCAGAACGATGGAAAGCTGTTTATATCAAAGGCTCCAGGGAAAATTGAAGCTTTGACAGACATCATCAGGACTTTCTGTTTGCTGATGACTACGCTCTCATGCTGGCTCAGAAGCTTATACATTTTCCGTAGCAGTGCCAGTTTTGGTTCAACATGATGCAAGAAGACGCACAGGCAGACCCTATGCTGAGCTAACATCACAGTCAATGGTGTGAGGACTGGCTGCAGTGAGTACATTCACCTACCTTGGCAGCACATTGTCCAGAACATCACCATCAACGATGAAGTGAGCATCAGAATTGCAAAAGCAAGTGCAAGCTTTGGCAGACTACACACTAATGTTTGGTATAGAAGAGGCATCAGTCTAGAGACCAAGCTAAAGGTGTACAGAGTATTTATTCTCCCCACATTCCTTTACGCATGTGGGACGTGAAGAGTGTAAAAGCTGAATTACTTCCACACTGCTGAAACACTTCCAAACTGCTGAATCATTCCACACAACCTGCCTTAGAAGATTGTTAAACACGAAATGGCAGGACAAGATCCTAGACACAGGGGTGCTCGGCCAAGCAGGCCTGCTGAGCATCCACACCATCCTGATGCTGTCTCAGCTTTGATGGGCAGGTCATGTAGCTCGCATGACAAGACCATCTGCTACCCAAGAGACTCTTCTACAGTGAGCTGCAACATGGAGTGTGTTCCAAAGGAGGTCAGAAGAAACGCTTCAAAACATTCTCAAGCATCCGTGAAAGTGTTGAACATCAACCCTGACACTTGGGAACAAACTGCTATGGATCGAGCTAAATGGCGCTACTCTATCCACAAAGGCGCTACATTATGTGCAGAAAGGAGACCAGCTGCAGCACAACAAAACAGAGAGGCAAGGAAAGCCTGCACCAGCAACCAAGAGCAGATCTCCCACATTCCTTGTCCAAGCTGTCACCGCACATTCTATACACGCATCGGCTAGCTCAGCCACCTGCGTATCCACAAATCATCTCACCACCACCACCACCACCCCCTCCCTCTTCAAGCACGAGATGATATAAGTGGTTCTCGTCGTCTCGACGGACGAGCAACAATAACTTTGGGATGACATGATGGTTCCCAATCGCACCGATAGTATAAAAATGGGGTTAAAGATTTTTGTGTACACCACAACCTTTTCGATAAAATTGCGCTTTTTGCTTCCCCTTTGGAATTCCAACTGTTTGCTTTTTTTTTGTGGGCTTTTTTCACCCTTGGTTGAAGCTGGTGGCCTCACCCAATGTTTTGGGACCCAGCAGGGGCGGGGACGCTTTCCACGCCCAGGAATTTCTGCTAGCTTCTGGATGGCCTTCTGGGGATCCGTGATGATAAGGTTTTCGTCTTTAAAAAATTTTGAATAGCCACTAAAAATGTTTGGTGGGATCGTCAACACCTAGTAGGGCCCGATTTTTTTTTCCCAAAATGCAAATTTTTCCCCTGTACTTTTTTTTTAAAAGGGAAAAATAAAAACCAAAAAGTTCATGTTGTAAAAACACACACAAAAAATCACTGATATGCAGTCTTTAGTGTTTATCCCCAAACCCCATCGTCAAAAGGAAAATTATTAACGTCTGTGAACACACAAAACCCCACACCAAAACACACCCACACACACACACACACACCCAAAACACACCACACAGAAAACGAGAGATGGGAAAAAGGAGGGAGGGGGTGGGGGGGGCGGGGAGGGGAGGGGAAATTTCAAAAATAAAAAACTTTTATTCCATCGAGAGAGAGAGAGAGAGAGAGAGAGAGGGGAGAGGGGAGGGAAGAGAAAAGGGGAGAGGGGAAAAAGGGGGGGCGAGTGTGTGTGTTTTGTGTGTGTGTGTGTGTGTGTGTTGTGGGGGTGGTGTGTGTGTGTGTGTTCGTTTTTTGGGTTTTTTTTTTTTAAAAGGGTCATCCACCTAACAGTGATCTTGGGACAAATTTTAAGTGTTATTTTGTTTGCATGTGGTTTTTTTTGGGTGTATGCATGCGAAGGTTTGGGTGTTGATTTTGGGCGTACATATTTATTATAAGGGCTTTTAGGCCTAAATAAAAAAAAATATTTAAAAAAAAAAAAAAAATTAACCCCCCCCCCAAAAAAAAAAAAAAAAAAAAAAACAACAACAAAAAAAAAAACCCCCCAAAAAATACTGAATCCAAAAAACTTTAAAAGAAACACTAAATAAAGCAACAAAACACCGGGGATGGGGAAAAAAAACATAGACGTTAAAGTAAATGTCTAACGGGCTTTTAATCATCCATAAACAACTTCAAAAATGTTTGATTGTTGGAGATGACCCCTTCAAAGCGACATCGACGGTTCAGTTTTCAACAAAAAAGCGGGTAAGTAGGGCTTCATTCTATCGCAAAAAAAAAGTAGATGGAAGGGGGGGTGATTTGCTGGCCAAAAATGCAAGTCACATGTTTTACAGAATTTTTTTTTTAATTTTTAAAGGCATCAAGCCCCCCCCCCCCCCTCAAAATTTTTAAAAATTTTTAAAATCCACTTTTTGGTGAGTTTCCCTTGATACCTGAAATTAATTATCTGATACCCGGGTTTAAATAAAAATCCCCTTTTTTTTTCTGTCCCTTTTTTCGCTTTTTTGAAATGGGATTTTCCGGGATACGTCTTTTAAAAGATTTTAAAACTCTATTAAGGATAAAAATGCATATTTTTTGGTTAAACAGTCTCAGTGAAACCCAGCCTTTTTGGGCAATTGGGGCAAAACCCTTTCATTCGAAAATAACCCAAAAATTGATGGAACCCAAAAAAAAATAAACATGGGAACCACTAATGCAAAAAAATGAATTAAGTGGTTAAATTTCCCTGATATGATTTTCTGCCCCAAAACACTTTTTATTCAAAAATTTTAAAAGCTTGTGGGGACTGTTTTTGAATCAACAAAAAATTTAGTTTTTTGAAATGCGGGAAATTTTTGAAAAAAAGAAAAAAGTGTAATGCCAAAATTAAGGGCAACAATTCCCGCATTAAATAGGGAAAAAATTCTTACCAAGGGGGAACCTTTCTATTTTTTAAGGAGGGAAATTTTTTAAAAATGCTGGACCGGGACAAATGATTTCATACAAAAACCCATCTGTAAAAAATTTTAAGGTGTTTATAAAAGGGTTTCATTTATATTTGTTTTAAAGATACTTTGGCAAAAAGGGCCCCATCATTTTTTTTTTAAACTTTTTTGTAGTTTTAAGGCATAATTTGCTTTTACTAAGTTCCCATTCCGGGATATGCAAAAGACACCCGAGGAGCTACGTTTTGGGGGGCATTTCCCTGCTTTTTTTAAATAATCGGAGGTTTTATGAGGCTATGGGATTTTAGAAAATCGATTTTTTTGTGCCCGTTTAGGAAAACGTATTTCTGTTTTTAAATTCAGTTTAAGTGGTTTTAAAGATTTTTTACTTTTAGGGATTTTTAAAAAATTTTTTTGCACATAAATTTCCATTTTTTTCTTAAAAATTTTAAAATTTTCCCATCTCCATAAAAGGGTTTTTAAATTTTGGGGTTTGAAACCGGCCCCCAACCAAGGATTTTGAAATTTTTACATCGATACCGGGAAACTTTTTAATTAAATTTTTTGGGAAGAAAAATGTCCCCCGGGGCATGGGATAATTTTGATCGTACAAGCGCTTTTTGCAAAATGTTTAATATTTTTAACCTGTTTTTTACCCCCATGATTGTTGACTCCCCTTTTTTAAAAAAATTTTAAATTTTTCTTACTTTTTTTAGAATATTTGTATGTGAAAATTTCCCCAGCTAAATTTAGAAAAAGGTAATTTACTCCAAAAAATTTTTAACAAATTTTTTTAAAATTTTCAAGGCATAATCCTTAAATTTTTAAAAAGAAAAAGGGATTGGGATCTTTAACCATTATTGAACAGAACCATACGATTTTCAGCTAAAAAGGGCCCAACCCTTTTTTTCGCCCTTTGTACCTACAAAATTTTATCTATTTTCTTTTTGATTTTATCTTTTTAATTTAGTTGTTTGGGTTCTAACTGGTTTTGGACTTTTTTAAAGAAATTTTTTCATCCTTTATACAGATATCATCCGCATATTGAAACTATTCACATTTTTTGAAAAATTTGTTTTTGGAAGTCAGGGAATAAAAAATTTTTAAACGGGGTTGGGAGCTATCACGCTCCTTGTGGGTTTCCCAAATTTCTGGTTTGTCTTTCTTAAAATTACTTTTCCCTCCCTTTCGTCTGTTTGTTCTACCATTTTAAAAAAGGTTTTTAAGTAATTGTACATACACCCCGAAAGCCCTTTATTAACTTAAAATTTGTCGAATTTTTGAATGCCAGACTTGGTCATATGCCTTTCAAAATGCAAAAAACTGGAAAAGTACATTTTTAATACGTGCAAAACTGATTTTTAAAACCTGTTTAAAAATTTTTACAAGATGGTCAACTGTAAAACAAACCCTTTCAAAAGCCTCCTTTTTTTATTGGAAATTTTTTACATTTTTTTCACAAGGGATTTTCCCAAGTCTCTTTAGAAAAAACCCTTTCCATAAGTTTTCCCACATGTGAAGTGAAGAAAGGGAAAAATTTTGTTGTGTGTGGGTGTGTGTGTGGTGTGTGTTGTGTGTGGGTTGTTTTGTGTGTGTGTGTGTGTGGGGCTTCCTTTATTTTTAAACTTTAAATGCAAAAAATAGTGGGGGAAAGGAAAAAAAACAACAGGAAAATGAAAAAAACCGGGGACAGAGAGCCAGAGAATTTTAAGGGACATAAAAGAAAAATAACCCCCCTCTTTTGTGTCCTCAAAGGACGGGGGAAAGAAGGGGGGGAAAGTCCGGGTTTTTTGTTTGAACTCTTTCCATGCCCTTGGGGAAAGTAAAGTATTCCCAACCGGGTTACTGCAACACCCGTGGTGAAAAAAAGTGGCATTTTCGGTAGTGCAAAAAACATTTTCCCCGGGTTTCCTTTTTTTCTGTGAAAAAATTTTTTGTTTGCCCGGGTTATCTTCTCTCTCTCTCTCTCTCTCTCTCTCTCTTCTCTCTCTCTCTCTCCCTCTCTCTTTTAAATGTGTAGTGGGGAGTCCCTTTGCGGGGCACGCGCGCGCGTGCGTGCGTGCTTTGTTTTTGTGTGGGTGGGTGTGTTTTGTGTGTGTGTGTGTGTGTGTTGTGTGTGTTTTGTGTGTGTGGGGGTTTCTTTTTAAAACGTAGAAAAGAGAGTTTGGGGTACTGACAAATACGGGCCCAAACAGCCAAATAAGACAGATAGATGGGGTTGAACCCCCCTTCCCCCCCCCCTCTCACCCCCCCCCCCCCCCCCCCCAAAAAAAAAAAAAAAAAAATTCAAAAAAAAAATTTGAAACACTAAAAAGGAATTAACATGCACATGTAAAATTTGATAAAACATTTTACAGGGGGTTTGGGCAGTTTAAATTCCCACCAAAGGGGAAAATAAAAGCACAAATTCAAAAAAGGATTTTTTGTCACCCTGTCTAAATACCCACCTGATTTTCCCCCCATCTCGCAATCCTGTACCCCCACCACCTAAAACCCTCCTCTGAAAAACCCCCATGTTTCCACCCCTCGAAATATACAAACCCCCAAAAAAAAAAACCAAAAAAAAAAAAAAAAATAAAAAAATGGGGTAAGTTGGGGTATCATTTCTTTTACTGAAAAGGAAAAAGCGAGGGAAAAAAGGGAAGTGACTTTTTTCCTTTTTTTTTGTCTATTTTTTATTTGGTATTTTTTTGGCCGGCTGTTTTTTGTGTGTTTGTTTTTATCAAAGTTTCTTACCATCAGGGCAAACCCATTGGGTTCCACATGTTCCTTTTGTTAAATTTTTTCAGCTCTAAACCCCTGGCAAAAATGATAATACGCAGAAACTAGCCCGTCCTTGACTTTTTGCGGTAGCGGAAGGGGACCTTGACCTTTTTTTTCGAATTTGAGGGGGGAAATAATTTAAAAGGGGAAAGGGGATTGGGGAAACCCTTGGCGACGGTGGGATTCTGGGTTTTTCAATTTTCAGGGGGCTTCCATCATAAAGGAACTTTTTGTTTTTTCTCGTACTCTCCCTTTTCCTAGAGCACATGGAGATCCCCTTTCCCCCTTTACCCATAAAGTGCCTGAAAACCACCCACAGTGCGCGCACACACAAACACCACACACACACTTTGCGCGAAACACACACACACACACCCCACACAAAACACACACACACAAAACACAAACACACCCCAACACACGTGCCCCGCAAAAACCACACACACACACCCCACACACACACACACACAAACACCCACCCAACACTCACACCCCGGGAAAACACACACACACACAAAACACAAAACACACACACACACACACACACACACCATATCATTATCTTTCAATCAAACTATTTATCTGCCCTTTTGGGTCTTTTGGCGTTGCTGGTGTGTGGTTGGTTTTGTTGTGGTGGTGTGGTGTTTTGGGGGTGTTTTTTTGTGTGTGTGTGGTGTGTTTTGTGTGTTTTGTGGTGTTTTTTGGGTGTGTGTGTGTGTGGACCCCCCCACCCGAAAAAGTTTTAAACTCGCGGGGCCCTTACTTAAAGGTTTACAGCTGAAAATACTAGTGGGGGTTTTTAACCGGGGGCATTTTGACTTTTTTGCAGAAATGTTCCTTACCCCCAAAAAACGTTCCGGGGCTCTGTCCATTTGCTCCAAAAAAAACCCAAATACATTATTTTAAAATTGGATTAAAAGCCTAACCTCGAAAAAAATGAAACTTTTTTTAAAACGCAAAATAAACCCCTTTTCACTCGCCAAAAACCCCTTTAAACAAACCCCTTACAAAAAACCCCATCTTCGAAAGCGTGTGTGACGTCCCCGGGTTTCTCTGTGTTTAAATCTAAAAAAAGTATGGAAAAAAAAAAGGGCGCCCTTTTACTAAAATTTTATGTGGAGATGATAGAAAAAAAACCTTTTAAAAAGGCCGTTTTCTCAAAAGGGGGCCGTTGGCACAAAAACCCATTTCCCAAAGGGCCCAAACCCTTTCTTATTTTTCCCCTTTTTAGCGTTCATTTTTTTTTATATAAAAATTTTTTTCCGAAAAATTTTTAGATTTTAAATGTATGTATATCTCAAAACTTTTAAAAATCGAGTTAAAAAATGGTATTGTGGGGAAGGTATATATATATATATTATATATATATATTTTTATTTAAATATAAATATAATATATATATTTAACTGCTGAAAAATTAAAGGGGAGTGGGGGAAACAAGGCGGGTTAAAAATTTTTCATCATTATAGAAAACGCCTTGGCAAAGATTTTTTTTATTAAAAAAAAAAAAAAAAAAAAAAAAAATTAAAAGATGAAGAAAAAGGGGGGGGAATATATTATAATAAAACCAAACCCTTCCTACCGGCCGGGGAACCTTTCGCACCCCCCTTTCGAAGACAGATCTATCTTATTCCCCGCCCCTTGGCCTTTCGTCCGCGGGAAATGGGACTCATCAAAAAACACCCTGATTGTGTTTTTCCCCTTTGGGTGCCCAAATAGGGGACAAAACCAAAGCCCAAAAAAATTCTGTTGTTCTCATCCCCCGGGGGGTTTCAAAAAAGAACCCAAAACACCCCCCCAAAAGCAGCCGCAAAGGGGGAGTAAAATAAAAAAAAGGAAAGGGGTTGGAGAAAAAAAAAGTTGCTAAAAAACTAAAAGCATTATGAAACATAAAAAAAATTTGGGGGACAATCTTTGAGCCTATGTTTTTGAGACCATTCGGGATGCAAGGGAGATCAAAAGTATGGAAACCAAAATGAGTGGTCGCCTGCTGTTCAATAACCCAAAGCTTTGTGAGGGGCCCTAAAATTGTACAGAAAAAAACCTTTTATTTGGGTTTTCCCCTAAGAGGGGCAATCTCCCACTGTTTGACCAAACATTATACTGTTTGAACAATTAAATAGGGGAAAGGGGAAAAACAAGGGGCGGGTTAACAATTCTTCATTTCATTATAGAAATCGACTTGGCAAAGATTTTATTTATTAAAAAAAAAAAAAAAAAAAAATTAAAGATGAAGAAAATGGGGGAATATATTTATAAATAGGGAAAAACCCTTCACTAGCTGCCCGGGGGAACCATCGCATTTCCCTTCCCAAAACCCAGATCTATTGTTTTTCCCCCCTTTCCTAGGCCTTTCGCCGCTGGATCGGACTCTAGGAAGAACACGCTGATTGTTCTGTCCCCCTTGGGTGGTAAAAATAGAGACACCCCAAAATTTCCTTAATTCTGTGGTTTTTCACCCCAAAAGGGTTCAAAAAAAAAATCCAACACCCCCCCAAAAGGCAGCCACGAAGGTGTAAAATAGAACAAAAGGAAAGTGTGGGAGAAGAAAAATTTGCTAAAAAACAAAAAGGGCTTTAAATAAAACAGTATAAATAAAAGGGGACAATTTTTGGGCCCCTAGTTTAAAGGATCCATTCAAGGATGAAAGGGGAAAATAAAAAGTTTTATAAAAACAAAAATGATGGTCAGCTCTGCTTTTCAAAAACCCCAAAGCATTGGGAGGGCTAAAATTGTACAAACAACCCTTTACGGTTTTCCAAAGAGAGCAAATCTCCCACTGTTAAACCAAACATTTTTAGTGAAAATTAAATAGGGGGAGAAAACGTGCAGGTTAAAAATTCTTCGCCCATTATGGAACGACTTGGAAAAAGTTTTTATTTTTTGAAAAAAAAAAAAAAAAAAATTAAAGTTTGAAAAAAAATGGGGGAATAAATTAAAAAATAGGGAAAAAACCCTTCACTGCTGCCCGAGGGAACCATCGCCTCCCCTTCGGGGACAGTTTTAATTGTTTTGCCCCTCCTACCCTTTTCCCTTTCCGCTGGATGGGACCATCAGGAAACACGGCTGTTTTGTGTCTGGGGCCCTTTGGGTGTAAAAAGCCAAAACCCCCAAAACCAAAGTCCAAAAATTCGTGGTTTTCTCATCCCCAAAGGGTTAAAAAAAAGAATCCAACAGCCCCCCCCCAAAGCACCCAGCAAAGGGGTAGTAAAATAGAAAAAAAAAGGAAAGTGTGGAAAAGAAAAAGGTTTCCCTAAAAAATTTAAAAGGCATTTTGAAAAACAGATAAAAATTTTAGGGGCCCAATTTTTGGGGGCCTATGCTTGGGGAAACCCCATTAAAGGTGCAAGGGAGATAAAAAGATATGGAAAACAGTATTATTGGCCCGCTCTGCTTTCAAAAACCCCAAGCATTTGATGGCTAAAAATTTGTACAGAAAAACCCTTTTTCTTGGATCCCCTTTAAGAAAAATGAAAATCTCCCATTTGATTGCCCCAAAATTATACGCTGAACAATTAAATAGGGGGAGAAAAAATTTGGGGTTAAAAATTTTTGGGATTTTTATAACAAATTGGAAAAGTTTTTATTTATAAAAAAAAAAAAAAAAAAAAAAAAAGATAAAAAAGGGGGGGAATATATTAAAATATGAAAAACCCCTTCAAGCTGCCCGGGGGGGAAAACCACGCACCCCCTTCAAAGACAGATCTATCGTATTGCCCGCCCCTTTAGGTTTTCCCCGCGGGGATGGGACTCTTTCGGAAGCCCAAGGGTGTTTTGGTCTTGCCCTTGGTGTCAAATGGGGAACAAAACCAAAGTCCAAAATTTCTGTGGTGTTTCATACCAAGGGTTAAAAAAAGAACCCAACAGCACCCCCAAACTAATACAAAAAACCCTAATAAATTCCAAGGAAAAGAAACCCGGGGCACAATTCCAAAAAACTTACGGGCACTTGGCGTTGAAATGACTGCAAGAAATTTTCATTTATAAAAAAAGTTTAACCTTTTTCTTAGATTGAAGAAATAATGGGGGGAAATAAGCAATTCATTTTCTGCAGTGGTAGAAAATTTCTGCCTAACTAACATTTAATGTGCTTGAGTGAGGGGAATTTGGGGAAAATAATAAATGCTTCTCAAAATGATTTTTTCCCAGAAAGCTTATAGTCCCCAAAGGGGGGAACAATCCCCAATTTTTTTTGGGGGAGGAAATCTTTTAATTTAAAAGGGTCCTGGCCCATAAACCGGTTTTTTGGGAAACCTGATTGTTTCCCAGTGACCGGGGGAAAGTAGTAACTTGACTCCTCTCCCCTTTCAGCTTGGGAAAGATTTTTTACCCCAGAAAAAGCCGGGTGTGAAATTTACTGGGGAAATGTTTGTTGATTTTTCCCCAAAAAAAAACCAAAGGTGGCCACCCAAAAGCAAATGAAAAAAATGCAAGAGCAAAACAAGCAAAATTCTCCTTTTGAAAAGGGAGAAAATAAAGGAAAAAATAACCTCTTACGAAACAAGTGTGAGGGCCCCGTTTTGGAAAAGAACTGCAAGGGACTGAATTACAATAAATAAAAATTCCAAGGATAATACGAGCACCAAATTTCCCCAAATTACAATCAGCTTTGGGGTTTGGGAATGACTGCAAGAAATTTTTCAATTATAAACAAACCCTTTCTCCCTTTTGTTTAGATTGAAGGAAAAAAATAGGGGGGAATCATTATATCTACAGGGGGGGGATAATTCTGCCCAAATTAACATTAATTTTGGGGGGAATGGGGAAAAATTTCTTTCTTTTCACAAAAAGTGTAGCTTTTTTTGCTGTTTCAAAAATTTTTTTTTTTTTTCCTTTTTTTAGGTTGGGAAACCCTTTTGGGTGGTTTTTTTAAAACTTTACAAACATTTCTATGGTATTGCAACCACCTTTTTTTGGGACCGCTTTTCTTTAAAAACAGAAAGGGAGAGGGGGTCAAGGGACCCTTTTTTGGGTCACTGAGGGAAAAAAACAATAGGTTTTTGGAAAAAAACCCAAATCCTTTATCAGGAGTTATATGTTAGTGAGTTTTCCCCTCACTGGAGATTTTCTCCCCCTTGGGGACTACAACTTGCTGAAGGGTCCTTTTGAAAAAGCATTTATTATTCCCCAATTTTTTCCCCCTCAAGGGAAAATAAATGTTAGGCAGAATTATCTACCACTGCAGATAAGAATGCTCATCCCCCTATTATTTCTCCAACCCAAAACCTAAGAGCAAGCTTGTTTTTTTAAATTTAATAAATTATAAATTTTATATATAAATTTATAAAATATATTATTTTTTTTTATAATTATATTTATATATATTTGGAAAAACCCCCAAAAACAAGTTTTCCAAGGGAAAAGGGTTTGGTTTTCCCCCCCCTTTTCTCGTTGGGCATACCCTGTACGGGCACCAAGCAAAGCTGAAAATACCCCCTGAAATCCATCCTGGGGGGGAATACAAAACGGGAAGATCGACTTCCCCAAAACATGCTGGGAAACTTTAGGAGACAAGGGGGTAGAAGCAATCCCAAACCCCCGCTGAAGGACAGGCAGGAAAAAGGAAAGTTCAAGAGGCGTTGGGGTTCTGCAAAACAAAGTTCAAGATCAGAGGGAAATAAAAAGTACACCCCACCCGACCAACAGACAAGGGGCTGGGGTTACCAAAAAATAATTTGGTTTGGTTTAAAGGCCAAAGGAAAAAAACCAAAAAGGAAAATATGATTCAGGAGATGAAAAAAAGAAGACCCAAAAAAAAAATCAAAAAAGCAGTCAAACAGAGCCCGCAAGGGGAATGGGGCGACTTGGGGGAAAGGGACTCTAAAGAAGTCTCACTTGGGAGTGACATTTGCACCCATGGCCCCCCTCAAAGGGTCAGCTTCTTTTTTCCGATCTGCTATGACCTTCTGCTTCAAATGCAGAAACCCGGGGAAATGGGGAAAAACAGAAAGGGCCTGCAAAGCCCCCCCTGCCCTGAAAAAACAAACAGTGGGGCATGTCCCAAAGTCATGTAAAGTTTCCCTTTTCTCAAGGAAGGTACAAAATGGGGCCAAACCACGGGTCAAAAAGATTGTACAAGCATCTGGGGCAAATACCAACACAACAAAAGGGAAAAAAAACAGGGCTCCAAAAAACACCCGCAACTTTTTTCACGGGAGTAGGTAGCAATCATGGCTTTTAAAAATAACAGTGCCCTTCCCGGGAAAATGCAGGCCCGAGTCTGCTTTGGGCGGGGGGGATACTGGGGGTCACTGCAGACCCCCAAAAAATGGAAGAGTCTTCCCGCAAGAGTGGGATGAGACCAGACTTGTAGTCCACTTCAGCAACCAAGGGAGCTGGGTCATGATTCCCAGCTCCTGGGGCCTTTTGGGGAAAAAGAATTTGGGGGCAGCCCCAAATCTACAAGACCCGAAAAAATAAAGCTGATCAGGCAAACAGCCTGAGGGAGAAAGGTATCAGGGCAAAAATCCTCACTGCCGAATTCGGGCTAGGGGGGGTTTGGGAAGGAAACGTCTGCAAACAAACCTTTATGAAACCGCTCTCATTTGGGGGGGGAAAAAACCCGAGCCCTGAAAACAATGGGGAAACGGAAAAGAGGGTTCAAGGGTGGGTTGGTCAAGGAGGGAAAAAAAGTGAACTTCATAAGGCTTTTAAAATTTCCCCTTTCAAATAAACGGGGCCCCAGTGGCTCAGTGGTTAAAAAGGGGCGAATCATTAAAATGGAAAAAAGACATGTCCAGAGTATCAGGAGAAAGGGGGCCCAAACCTTACTTTAAGGGGGGTTCTTTTCTGAGGGCTTTTGCTGCCACACTCTCCACGAGTTTCTTTCCTTTCTACACACCCCACACACAACACACAGCCAACCATTATATATATAATTTTATATTTTGTTAAAAAAATAAGGTTTAAAACTAACTACAGCGCTGTTTTATGCAATGCAACATCAGGGTTTTGGGGGTCCCGTCGCCCGGGGTTTTATAAATGTTTTGTTCATCAAGTCGTCTGTGTTTTTCGGTGTTTCTGGTTTTTGTTCACGATAGGAATTTTTCCCCTTTTTGCCGCTTGTTAACCCTTTCTAAAAATAGTTTTAAAGTTGCCCGTTTTTTGGGTTTTCATAGAAATTTTGTACTTTTCCTTGGGGTTTAGCAAAGGGGTTAAAATCCCTTTTTTAAAAATTTTTTTAAAGGTGCTGCTCCCTTTTTAAGTTTTTTCCCGGATATATTGTATTCTATCTTTTTTTCTTTTTCTTTTCCCGATGATTTACTCAATTCGTTTTTGGGTTTTTTTATCTTTCTTTGTTTTTTAAAGACGTTTGTGGTTTTTATATCTATTTTTTAAAATTTGGGTTTTTTGGATACCTAAAAAAAGTTTTCTTCTGGGGTTTTTTATTTTACAGGGGGCTTGGTACACAATTTTGTTGTAGAGGCATTTGTTGTCAGAGGGCCTGTTTTTTTCTGTTTCAGTTGCAGGGTTCCTTTCATCACCCTCGTTTTTCCCCTGTACTTTCTTTTCATTTTTGTTGGGTTTAATCAAAGATGTTTTTAAGGTTGGGGATAAAATAAAAAAATTTTTGAAAATTTTATGCTGTTTTTGTTTAATATTTGGGGTTTAAATTTTTGTTTTTGGGGAAAGATGATGTTTTGGATTCTAAAGAATTCTTTTTCCCCATATTTTTTTCACTCTTCCGTCAAAAAATGGGGGTTGTAAACCCTATGAAACTTTTTTTTCCTGTTCTTCTTGGGGGTCTGCTCATTTCCCTTATCTGGGTCAATTGTTTGTTTTTTATTTTTAGGGCCCCTTTTTTTGTAAAAAATTCTTGATATTCAGCTGCAGCGTTTTTGGAATTTCTTTTTATTGCATGAAGGTTTTTGATAAACTCTTATTTTTTGGCCCCTGGGGATTGTTTTTAGTTTTGGGAAAGGGGGAGGTTTTTTTTGATATTTTTTCATAGACCCCTTTTATCATTTGGGTTTTTTTTTGGTTTTATTTAAAGTGCTGGGGTTTAGATAACGTTATAAACTAGATTAGTTTAAATATCTTTTTAAATTTTCTTTAAAAAGAAAGATAAAAAACCAAACAGAATTTTAGTAAATACATCTGGAAGCTCAAAGAGAAAAAGAATTTGAATTCCCCAAAAATATCCTGGAAAATCATAGGGGAAAGGGGCAGCACCATTTCAACCCAAATTTTAAAAAATTAACCTATTCACAGAAAAGTTAAAAAAAAACTTTGCCCAAAACCCCAAAATGGCAACTTTAAATACTAGGATAAAAAAGGTTAAAAAAATGCAGGCACAAGTGGAAATTCCTATCAGGGGAAAAAGAACCGAAACACACGGGAAAAAACCCGACAGCACGTGATGAAGAAACACAAAACATTTTTAAAACAAACCCCAGCACAAAACCCCCCACATCCCGATTTATTTCATTTCTTTAAACCCCCTTTTTAATGGGTTTTTAAAAACCTTTCTTTTTAACCAAAAAGGTTTCTCCCAGTTCGGGTTTACATTTTTTTAAAATCTCTTGGGGTGGGACTCCCCTACCAATTTTTCTTAATTGCCCTCACGTTTAGCACTTTAAACCAAAAATTTTAAAATTGGGCAAAATCAAATTTTTTCAATCTACAAAAAACATACATTTTGCCCAAAAATCAATGCTATAAGAAAAGAAAGATAGAACAAAACAGAAAAAATTTTTTTTAAAAAAATTTAATGGGGAACATTTTTCTTTTTTTAAACCCCAATGCCAAGAGAGAAGATTTAAAAAAAAATTTGACTTCAAAACCCTGGCGAGCTCCACAAACCATCGAAAAAACATGAAGACATTTGAGGATAAAAGGGAAAAAGGAAAGATTGCCAATTTTAAAAAATTCCCAAAACATCAAACAAAGAATTCCCAAAAAAACGTTAAAAAATGAAAAACAAAAAAATCCAAATGACAAAAAAAAAATTTGGGGAAAGCAAAAAAACCCCGCAAATTCAAAAAAATGGAAACTTTAAAAAGTATTTACAGCTTCCGACAAAAACATCCAAAAAAATTACCCAAAAAAACTGATAAAATAAAATTAAAGGTTCATTAGAAAAAAAAAAAGGAAACTTGTGCACCAAATGGGGCCTAAAATAAGGGGGAGACAACACACAAAAGAAAAACCTTTTAAAACACTTTAAAGGGGCCAAAAAACCCAAAATTCCTGAATAACCAACATCAGAAAGATAAACCCCTCCCAAATCTGAAATTTGGAAAAATCAGCAAAAAAAAACTTAGAAAAAGCCATAAAAAACATAAGAGAGAACATGAACTTTAACCTCTTTGGAAAAAAAACATTTCGAAGCCATAAAAATGGGGTTTAAGAAAAATCAACAAGGGAAGATAATTTCCCGTTTTTAAACATTTGATATATAGACTTCTACACATCTATAAGGGGATCTGCTCACCAAAGTATAAAAAATTTGGGGCCCGCAAAACCCCTGAAATATCAGGGTCAGAAAGGAAATCATTTTCCATACAAAGAAAAATCTATACACAGCAAAAAGAAAAATTTTGGAAAACCAAAAGGGGCAAACAAGAATTCAATTTTTTATGTCAAAAAGGGATCGTATTATTTGGGGCCGAAACTTTTCGAAAAATTTTCGGAATGTTCATGCGCTAACATTTAAAAGAAAAGGGGAAAAAAAGCACTGTACAGGGGTGACGGCCTCGCTGGCTGAATGACAACCCCCAGAAACATTGAAAAAAAAAGAAAAAAAACTGGTTTAAAAAAACCCTTCCAAAAAACCAAAAAAACTTTTTTTTTTTTTTTTAAAAAACACCCAAAAGCAAAAAAAAAGATAGTGAACTAACTAGATTAACGATTTATTTTCCAAAAACCCGCACATAATTTAAAAAACAAAAAACCCAAATTTATACAAACCGGGCTATTTTAAATTTTCAAAAAATAACCATCCACCTTCCAACCCAAAAACAATTTTCCCCGAGGAAAAAATAAGAGATTATCTAACCTTTTTAAAGCAATGAAACCCGCATTCAAAAAACGGTTTCAGCTGAATATCAAGAAGCGTTACACAAAAAGTGGCTACAAATAAAAAACCCACATATGACCCAGATATTGACATGAGCAACACAAGAAGAAAAGGGAAAAGGAAAGATCATTTTGGTTTCAACCCCCCCTAACGGAAAGGGGTGAAAACAAATATAGGAAAGAATTCCTTTTGAATCCTAACATCCATCATTTCCCAAAAAAAAAAAAAACAAATTATCCAAGATATTCAACAAAAACAGCATCAAATTATCATACTCATGTATGCCCAACCTTAAAAACATCATTGATTCAACCAACAAAATGAAAAGCAGTACAGAGAAAAACGAGGGTGATGAAAGGAAATCCTGCAACTGTATCAAGAAAGAACAGTGCCCTCTGAGCAACAAATGCCTCTACAACAG
>CM031613.1:53776366-53816366 GCA_018398815.1 Conus ventricosus | reverse complement strand
GAAGACTTCACTGTGGAAATCATTCCGGCTTCCAGAGTTCTGAGCTTTCGTGTAAAAGTCTCTTTGATACCTGCGATCAATTCAATGCATAGTGTGCATGTGTGAGAGTCATGGTTTTTTTTTAATGGATTATGATGACTTTTAAAAAATCGGAATTATTCTCTTCATAAGACTGCGGACGGGGTGCTGGAAGACACGGTGTAGCCGTAGTGCCCTTCAAGTAAATCAGAATTATTCTCTTCATAAGATTGTGGACGGGGTGCTGGAAGACACGGTGTAGCCGTAGTGCCCTTCAAGTAAATCAGAATTATTCTCTTCATAAGATTGTGGACGGGGTGCTGGAAGACACGGTGTAGCGGTAGTGCCCTTCAAGTAAATCAGAATTATTCTCTTCATAAGATTGTGGACGGGCTGCTGGAAGACACGGTGTAGCCGTAGTGCCCTTCAAGTAAATCAGAATTATTCTCTTCATAAGATTGTGGACGGGGTGCTGGAAGGGACGGTGTAGCCGTAGTGCCCTTCAAGTAAATCAGAATTATTCTCTTCATAAGATTGTGGACGGGCTGCTGGGAGGGACGGTGTAGCGGTAGCTCCCTCACGTGGCGTTGAAAATGACACAGAACAAAATATAGGACCATAAAACACAGAAACGTTCTGGCCTCTGTGTGTGTGTGTGTGTGTGTGTGTGTGTGTGTGTGTGTGTGTGTGTGTGTGTGTGTGTGTGTGTGTGTGTGCGCGCGCGCGCGCGTCTCTCTCTCTCTCTCTCTCTCTCTCTCTCTCTCTCTCTCTCTCTCTCTCTCTCTCTCTCTCTCTCCTTCTCAGGCATCTGCTAATTTACAGCCGTGAGACCCTCTTCTTCAATTCTCTCATCTTAGTCATTAATGCATTTATCCACAGCTTTAAATCAGGCTCAGTGAGGTCTCTAAACTTAGCGGGTGTGGTGTAGCGTTATTTGGATCAGTCGCACGCGGTGATACGTCCTTGATGAAACTGAAACCGAAACTAAAACTTTCTCAGAGACTAAGAGTGTTGGAAGAAGACTATCAATGAACGAAGAAGAATGAAATCAAACATGACTATTGTATTCAAAAGGCCTCTCGGCCATATGTACAGTGTCGCAGACTAACAGAGGGAACTATGCCAGTAACCAAGGAACTCACGGCGACACAGCGTCGTCTGGAGCCAATGGAGGTTCCAGTCGCCTTCAACAACGGCAGCGTGCTTATCCCCTCCCGTCAAAGCAAAGAGCGCGCTGACCCGGAAGTGATTTCAGCCCTCTCTTTGTGGTTTGCACCGGCCGGGAAAGTAGTTATTACCTATCCGGTGTTATTGTTGTTGTTGTCGTTATTGGTGGTGGTGATGTTGTTTTTTGATGTCAGGTCTGTATATCATTATCGATCCTTATTTCCCCAGCCCTCCTCTCCTCAGCTTAGCGTCCTCGGCGTCAGCCAACGAAGACGGAACTGGTTTATATACCAACCGTTAGATGGGAATTAGAACGCGTGAGCCTGAGACTGGAAGACTCATTTCTCTGTGGTCAGAACATGCCGTGCCCAAAGAGCATGTGGGAATCTTCTGTGGCGTTGTGCTGGAATTTCTCTGTAGTCACAACATGCCGTGCCCAAAGATCGTGTAGGAATCTTCTGTGGCGTTGTGCTGGAATTTCTCTGTGGTCACAACATGCCGTGCCCAAAGATCGTGTAGGAGTCTTCTGTGGCGATGTGATGGAATTTCTCTGTGGTCACAACATGCCGTGCCCAAAGAGCATGTGGGAATCTTCTGTGGCGTTGTGCTGGAATTTCTCTGTGGTCACAACATGCCGTGCCCAAAGATCGTGTAGGAGTCTTCTGTGGCGATGTGATGGATTTCTCTGTGGTCACAACATGCCGTGCCCAAAGAGCATGTGGGAATCTTCTGTGACGTTGTGCTGGAATTTCTCTGTGGACACAACATGCCGTGCCAAAGAGCGTGTAGGAATCTTCTGTGGCGATGTGATGGAATTTCTCTGTAGTCACAACATGCCGTGCCCAAAGAGCATGTGGGAATCTTCTGTGGCGTTGTGCTGGAATTTCTCTGTGGACACAACATGCCGTGCCCAAAGAGCGTGTAGGAATCTTCTGTGGTATCGTGTTTGAAACCAAGGAAAGAAGCTGCAGTACAGTTCTGGTGACAGCGTGGTGCATTTGGGCTGTGTCACGTGCGCTGCCCTTTCGTGTGTCTGTTACGTGGTGCATTCGGGCTGTGTCACGTGCGCTGCCCCTTTCGTGTGTTTCTGTTACGTGGTGCATTCGGGCTGTGTCACGTGCGCTGCCCCTTTCGTGTGATTCTGTTACGTGATGCATTTGGGCTGTGTCATGTGCGCTGCCCCTTTGGTGTGATTCTGTTACGTGATGCATTTGGGCTGTGTCACGTGCGCTGCCCCTTTCGTGTGATTCTGTTACGTGATGCATTTGGGCTGTGTCACGTGCGCTGCCCTTTCGTGTGTCTCTGTTACGTGGTGCATTCGGGCTGCGTCACGTGCGCTGCCATTTCGTGTGATTCTGTTACGTGCATTGTTTGGGGGTTTACAAAGTGGTCAGCAGAAATCAGTCGTTGCATTGGGTCCACTCACACGGATCGTTAGCTGGGCCTCCGATGTGTACTGGGTCCACTCACACGGACCGTTAGCTGGGCCTCTGATGTGTACTGGGTCCACTCACACGGACCGTTAGCTGGGCCTCTGATGTGTACTAGGTCCATTCACATGGATCGTTAGCTGGGCCTCTGATGTGTACTGGGTCCACTCACACATATCGTTAGCTGGGTCTCTGATGTGTACTGGGTCCACTCACACATATCGTTAGCTGGGTCTCTGATGTGTACTGGGTCCACTCACACATATCGTTAGCTGGGCCTCTGATGTGTACTGGGTCCACTCACACGGACCGTTAGCTGGGCCTCTGATGTGTAGGTCCTCTCACACGGACCGTTAGCTGGGCCTCTGATGTGTACTAGGTCCACTCACACGGAGAGTTAGCTGGGTCTCTGATGTGTACTGGGTCCACTCACACGGAGAGTTAGCTGGGCCTCTGATGTGTACTGGGTCCACTCACATGGATCGTTAGCTGGGTCTCTGATGTGTACTGGGTCCACTCACATGGATCGTTAGCGGGGCCTCTGATGTGTACTGGGTCCACTCACACGGACCGTTAGCTGGGCCTCTGATGTGTAGGTCCTCTCACACGGACCGTTAGCTGGGCCTCTGATGTGTACTAGGTCCACTCACACGGAGAGTTAGCTGGGTCTCTGATGTGTACTGGGTCCACTCACACGGAGAGTTAGCTGGGCCTCTGATGTGTACTGGGTCCACTCACATGGATCGTTAGCTGGGTCTCTGATGTGTACTGGGTCCACTCACATGGATCGTTAGCGGGGCCTCTGATGTGTACTGGGTCCACTCACACGGACCGTTAGCTGGGCCTCTGATGTGTACGTTTTCCTGTGTGTGTTGTTGGATCGGCCGGATCACGACTTACTTTTGTCGCATAAATCTTGCTGGTGCTTTGTTTGCCCAAAGTGGTAATTATAATTGCTGTGTTTTGCTTGCACGAAGTGGTAATTATAATTCTTGTGCTTCGCTTGCACAAAATGGTAATTATAATTCTTATGCTTTGCTTGCATCAAATGGTAATTATAATTCTTGTGTTTTGCTTGCGCAAAGTGGTAAGTATAATTCTTGTGCTTTGCATGCACAAAGTGGTGATTATAATTCTTGTGTTTTGCTTGCGCAAAGTTGTAATTATAATGCTACTTGCTCTGCTTGCACAACGTGTTCATTATAAATTCTGTGTTGTGCTGCAGCCAGGTGTCCATTCTTGCTGTTACGTGGACGAGGCGTCAAATGAACTAACGAACCCACTCTTCTGCTCATCGCCTTACAGGCTCTTTCTCTCACACATACGCACGTGACAAACACGGGAGACAAGAGAGATTGTTCCGTGCCATTTTTTTTCCTGATTCTGACCAAACTTACGATTTGGGGGATGGACTCAAAGATGTGTTCCCCTGTTTCTTTTTGCATAATAATTTTGTTTTTTTTTCTGCTTTTTTTTTTCTCTCCGCATTTTTTTTTTCCTTTTCCTTTTTCACCCTTCACTGGCTGCTTTGGGGTGCCGTTGGATTCTGTTTTTCAGCCCTTGGTGGTGATCGTACCACAGGATTACAGACTGTTTTATACTTCCATTTCATACCAAGGGAAAAGGGACACAATCAGCCGTGTCTTACTGATGATTCCAAATCAGCAGACAAAAGGCCTCTAAGCAGGACATAGGAATGATTCCATTTTCAAGATGGACAAGGATGGTCCCCATACGCTGCTAGTGAGGGGTTTCATATTCATAGCCTGATGTCCTGATTTTTTCATTCCCGTTTTTCCTCCTTTTCCAAACCTACCCCCATCTTTTTTCAGTCTTTGCCAATTTATTATTGAGATGACGCAGGAATTGATAGTCTGCGCGTGTTTTACCCTTTCCGAGCGAGAGAGAGAGAGAGAGAGAGAGAGAGAGAGAGGAGGAGAGAGAGAGAGAGAGAGGGAGAGAGGAGAGAGAGAGGAGAAGAGAGAGAAGAGAGAGAGAGAGAGAGAGACTCAAGATAATTTATTCATGATTAGGCCATTGCCCCTCATGAAGGGGTGCTAGCAAGTACAATCACAAAAGCACCCTAAGGATACACACAGACATAACCAATATGTGTACATAACCTATTCTAAGATATCATACAAGACCGCAGTTTAAACGCTTTAAAAAGATAAATCGACACATTTCTGACTGTTTGTTCACAAGTACACGCCAAAAGAAGTGCTAGTCTGAAGTGATTTGGGACTTTATAATACTTCAAAGGTATATACTGAGCTCTTAGTTTTTGCAGGACAGGACAACATAACACAAAATGAACTTCATTTTCTATCTCCTCTTTGCAGAGTTGGCATAATAAATCTGCATTGCAATGGAGTCGGTGACGATAATAGTGCACTGCATTTCAGAAACACCGAGTCTGAATCTAGAAGTTACGTATTTTAAATGCCTGTCCAGATTCAACAATAAATAGGTTTTAACATTAGGCGCAGTGCAAAAAGATCTATACACGTTAAATCTTTCGCTATTACTCACATGATAATTCCATTCTTGCCATCTGCATGCAATCAGTCTATCTCTAAAAATCCGAAGAAAATCATCAATTGCATCAACACCTTGGTTCAGCCAGACATAACCAAACCCATACATATATAATTTACAACGAACATTTGAGGCCCAGTTTCTTTTGTCACGTTCGTCCAAATCATACAACATACGATATGCCTTATATGGTAATCTATGCTCATCCATTCTAGTTAGTTTTAACCAAAACTTAATACATTTTAAAGCAGAATTTATGTATATAGGATATCTGTTCGTTTCTCCATATATCAGATCGTTTGGTGTTCGTATGTCGACGCCTAAGAATCGTTTGAGTCCAAACAAATGTACTTTTTCACAGTGTAATGCTGCACTGGAGAGAGAGAGAGAGAGAGAGAGAGAGAGAGAGAGAGAGAGAGAGAGAGAGAGAGAGAGAGAGAGAGAGAGAGAGAAGAGAGAGAGAGAGAGAGAGTTAAAATAAACGAACATGCAGGACAGCGAGCTGATGTGGTTATATTCGAAATTTTCGGTTTTATTGGTTTTCGTCAGCTATTGACATGCTCACTGTGTTCCAGCATATAAGAGAGAGAGAGAGAGAGAGAGAGAGAGAGAGAGAGAGAGAGAGAGAGAGAGAGAGAGAGAGAGAGAGAGGAAAAGTTATCAATTGAAGACCAACAATGGCTTAGAGAGGGAGGAAAATGAAACGATAGACAGAGCGAGACAGAGCAACCGAGGAGAGACAGAGAGAGAGGGTTGCATAAAGAGAGGGAAAGACACAAGGATGCATTTCCCATCCACTCCCTTGTCCACACATACATGCTACTTTGTACCCACTCACTATGAAGTACAACAGAATATGAAATAAGTATCCAGGGATCGCCTGCCGAAGAAATGTTCAACTGATAACAGCAACTGTACTTTTCCACGTAATCATGTGTATGGCACCCCTGGTTGGAACAAGCAACACCAGAGACACCCACAATTCCCTACAGCGTGAAGCGGAAGTGGTAGTCACATGACTCGAGAAGTGTCATGGCGGCGTCCAGGCGTTCACTCTGAGCCACTGTCATGTGGTTCTTCCAGTCCCCGACTTCACCTGGGAGACAACAGAACAACAGGACGGTAATTATCCCTTTAAAAACACACACACACACACACACACACACACACACACATATATATATATATATATATATTATATATATATTATATATATATATATATATATATATATATATAGATGAATATAACCAAAGAGCCTAAAATGATTTTAAAAGTGCTCGACCCCTTGGGGAGCAACATTTGTCAATGATGTTAAAAGGGAAGGTTAAAACTCGAGGTTAAAACTCGAGTTTTAACCTCGAGTTTTAACCTTCCCTTTTAACATCATTGATATATATATATATATATATATATATATATATATATATATATATATATATATATATATATATATATATATATATACTGAATTATAAACAAAGCTTGCTCTTATGTCTTAGATTGAAGAAATAGGGGGAGATAAGCATTCATATCTGCAGTGGTAGATGATTCTGCCTAACTAACAGTATGTGCTTGAGTGGGTGAATGGGGAAAAAAATGCTTCTCACAATGAGCCTTCAGCAAGCTTAGAGTCTCCAAGGGGGAGACACCCTCCAATAGGGAGGGAAACTCACTAACATATAACTCCTGGTCATATACCGATATTTCGAAACCTGGTTGTTTCTCCTCAGTGACCGCGGAAAGTGGTAATTTGACTCCTCTGCCTTTTCGGTTTTAAGAAGAATGCTATCCCAGAAAAGGCTGGTGTGTAATACCGTAGTATGTTTGTTGAGTTTTCAAAAAAACAACCAAAGGTGCCACCTAAGAAGCAAAAGAAAATCATGAAATATATATATATATATATGAGAGAGAGAGAGAGAGAGAGAGAGAGAGAGAGAGAGAGAGAGAGAGAGAGAGAGAGGAGAGAGAGAGAGAGAGAGAGGAGAACTCGAGCAGCTGCGCTATTCACAGCACAAAAGTTGTAGCCAAAGTATTTGTAGAAGCAATAGTGGCAGCAGCAGCAGCAGCAGCCGCGGTGGTAGTAATAATAACAGTGGCAGCGGTTGTACCAGTAGTAGCATTAAAAGTAGTAGTTGTTGTAGCTGTCGTTGTAACAATAGTAGCTGCAGCAGCAGCAGTAGTATTCAAAACAGCAGCAAAAGAAAAAGGATTACACACAGCAAGTGTATCCGCAGATGTTTCCTGCGAAAACATCAGTAGCAAAACGTGTGGTGGTAGCATTAGTAGTTTCATCATCATTACCATTGGCAGCAGCAGCAGAGCAGCAGGAATAGCAGTGCTGGTTGTGGTGGTAATAGCAAGAGTAACAGTAGCACATAACATTAGCAGCAGCGGTGGCAATTATGATGACAGAGACAGCGTGGAAGGTGAATTAAGTGGCAGTGGCAGAATAATAACTGTTTAATGACGTAATTGCTGAATATTTTCCTGCATATGAAAGTAACAGGCAACATCATTTGGATCCAAGACTACCGTTTGATCGCGTGACATTTTCCTCTACGAGGTACAGCAGGAGAGAAACCCATTTAGGGGGATCAAGCCTGGCTTGTTGGCAAGTCGATGTTATCGTGTGGAAAATGATGGATTAAAGGCCTCGTGAGGCAAAGCCCTGGATCAAACTATCGTATGACAAGGTTTTCACCAAAACAGAACGTTATCGATGACCTGAGGATATAATCCGTATGATGACATTCAATGGGTTTTTCTTGAAGCCTGGACACCCGCCTTATTTCTTCTATCAGTTTCATCTGCTGTTGCCACCGGATGTGCTCTCAGACTTGATCTGTCCAAATGGACGAATTGGGTTAGGTCTGTCTTTTCAACCCGTGCTGGTGTCTGATTCCAGCTGTACCCTGATGCCTCAATCTGTCCTGGTGTCTGATTCCAGCTGTACCATGATGCCTCAATCTGTCCTGGTGTCTGATTCCAGCTATACCCTGATGCCTCAATCTGTCCTGGTGTCTGATTCCAGCTGTACCCTGATGCCTCAATCTGTCATGGTGTCTGATTCCAGCTGTACCCTGATGCCTCAATCTGTCCTGGTGTTTGATTCCAGCTGTACCCTGATGCCTCAATCTGTCCTGGTGTCTGATTCCAGCTGTACCCTGATGCCTCAATCTGTGCTGGTGTCTGATTCCAGCTGTACCCTGATGCCTCAATCTGTCCTGGTGTCTGATTCCAGCTGTACCCTGATGCCTCAATCTGTAGGTTCCGCCAGCCTTGATTGGTGACAGTTGACTCCAGTCATGATCAACACAATAATGATAATGAAACATTTCTTCCCCAGAAAGCACACTCCATGCATGTCCATCTCTTCCTTTCATCGTGTGAATGTAAGTGTCACGTGACATTCTTTGTTCCTGTTAAAACTGTGCACCACTGATTACAATCTGAATGGCTATTAACGGACCGTGGGGCATAGTGGGGTATCATTGAATCCCTGAGCATTTTGAAGCCAGTGGAGCAAGGTGATTTCTAATCTCTCAGCGTCTCACAAAACAGCTCGCTATTTCAGATCAGAAGAGGACCAGAACCCCACAGATCATAACAGAGGCAGCTGGATAGATTTCCAGATCAGAAGAGGACCAGAACCTTACACATCGTAACAGAGGCAGCTGAAGAGATTTCCAGATCAGAAGAGGAGCAGAACCCCACAGATCATAACAGAGGCAGCTGAAGACATTTCCAGATCAGAAGAGGACCAGAACCCCACAGATCATAACAGAGGCAGCTGAAAAGATTTCCAGATGGATCTGGGCGAGGAGGAACAAAAGTGATCATACTAAGGCTGAATTACATTTCTCACCTTTGAACGGGTGTCCGATAGTTACGTTATCCATCACAAAGGGAACACCTTGAGACGCCCGTTATGCAGAAAGTACAGGTTGGACTTCTGGCAGCACCAAAGGTATCACTGACATCAGAAGGGTATCTTGGAGTCAGTCGCTCTGGCAGCACCAAAGGTGTCACTGACTCACGAAGGATATCTTGAAGTCAGTCTCTCTGGCAGCACCAAAGGTGTCACTGACTTCAGAAAGGTATCTTGGAGTCAGTCTCTCTGGCAGCACCAAAGGTGTCACTGACGTCAGAAGGATATCTTGGAGTCAGTCTCTCTGGCAGCACCAAAGGTGTCACTGACTTCAGAAAGGTATCTTGGAGTCAGTCTCTCTGGCAGCACCAAAGGTGTCACTGACTTCAGAAAGGTATCTTGAAGTCAGTCTCTCTGGCCGCACCAAAGCTGTCACTGACTTCAGAAAGGTATATCGGAGTAAGTCTCTCTGGCAGCACCAAAGGTATCACTGACGTCACAAGGGCATCTTGGAGTCAGTCTCTGGATGCAGTTCTAACCCCTTAGAGTATCCGGCATTTAGCGTTGAACACTTGTCGGAAGGAGGGGGGGGGGGGGGGGGTGTCTTCTCATAGTCTTCTCCTGTCAGTGAGGGTTTTTTTCTACTATCTTGAAAATGTTAACCTCCGTTTCCAACATGTAGGGAAAATGTGTGTGGTGTATAGTTACTACAGAGCGTGGGACATTCTGTGTTGTGTATAGTTACTACAGACCGTAGGGCATTCTGTGTTGTGTATAGTTACTACAGACCGTATGACATTCTGTGTTGTGTATAGTTACTAGAGACCGTGTGACATTCTGTGTGGTGTATAGTTACTACAGACCGTGTGACATTCTGTCTGGTGTATAGTTACTACAGACCGTGTGACATTATGTCTGGTGTATAGTTACTACAGACCGTAGGACATTCTGTATTGTGTATAGTTACTACAGACCGTAGGACATTCTGTGTTGTGTATAGTTACTACAGACCGTAGGAGATTCTGTGTTGTGTATAGTTACTACAGACCGTGGACATTCTGTGTTGTGTATAGTTACTACAGACCGTAGGACATTCTGTTTCACTTCATGCTGCTTCTTCACCAGTTTTCACTTCTGTGGAGCAGGAAGCTTTCCGTGAAGGTGGGAATGTGGGTTTAAGTTATAGAATGCATGGGTTATTTTTTAGTCTTCTAGGACCTGATAACTAGTCAAGTTTTATGAAGTGCCCACTGCAAATGTATGAAATGTATTTCCGTTGGCTAAATACAATGTACGTCTGAACGCTTTTTGTCTTATATGAGAACGACTTGAACGTATTGCATGTTCTGTTCCCAAGACAAGTAAAATAATTGTTTCTTTTCTCGACTGGCAAGTTCTCTACAAACGTCAAGGCTGAGGCAGATTCACCACAGTCAGCAGCCAGAAAGCTTTATGAGAATAAAGGGGCCATACGTCCCAGAGTTGTCATCGTCTCTGGTACTTTTTCAGCACCGCAGGCTGTTCAAAATCCTAAAACTAGGAACTCAGCTCCATTGTGTCTGCCCTGGCCATTCTGCAGCAGTCCACTGAGACCGACGTCATCCAGTGAATACCCTCACACTGCAATGTATATGGCAATGAGGAAGCTGACCAATTGGCAAAGGAAGGGGGACACCAGCCCCAACTGGAGCAGGAAGTCTCCTTTGAAGAAGCGAAAACATTATCAAGAAGAAGCAGAAACAAATATGGTTTAAACAGCACCCAGACTTCAACAAGAAGGATTCGTACTACCTGCTACTCAGACCAGACCAAGAGAGCATCGTGAGACTGAGGACAGGGCACTCCACACTCAAACACCACATGTTCACGAAATTTTACATTGGCTAGTCTTCAGAGTGCCCATGCGGTACAGCCCCCCCCCCCCCCCCCACCCCCCCACCCCCGAAAAAAAAAACAAAAAAAACCTGTGGAACACTTCCTTCAGGACTGTTCCACACATCAAAAGCTAAGAGCAGAGACGAGCGAGAAGTTCTATGGATCTCTGGAGGGCCTCCGCCGTTCAACAGCCTTCGTTCCTGCCCTCTGGGGGTCCTGTCTGAGTGTACAAAGAAGAAGAATTTCCGTACTCTTCTAGCTGTGTCATTGTTAGCCGCCTCTATGGAATTGTTACATTTTCTCTCCATGTTTTCGCAGACCCTCCAGATGTTCAACCTTTCCTGATAGTTGGCATTATGCATACTTCAAAATGATTTGATGGAGACTGTTGTACTGACAGCCCTCCTGATGTTCAACCTTTCCTGATAGTTGGCATTATGCATACTTCAAAATGACTTAATAGAGTGTTGTACTGACAGCCCTCCTGATGTTCAACCTTTCCTGATAGTTGGCATTATGCATACTTCAAAATGACTTGATAGAGACTGTTGTACTGACAGCATGGAATCGGGTCCAACGTTAGTATGTACTCACTAACCTCTTCGATACATGTCAAATTTCTCTACTCCTGGGAAGGCCACTTGCTGCTTGGCTTTGTCGGCTTGTTTCATCTTGGTGAAGCTGGTGGCCTCAGCAATGTCTTGACACAGCTGGGCAGACGCTTCCACGCCCAGGAAGTCTGCTAGCTTCTGGATGGCCTTCCCCGGGTCCTGTGATGATCACAGTGTTTGTCGTCATGAATATCCACAGTAATATTGATGAAAGTGTTACAAATACACCGCTCCCCAAATGTTGGTTTTTTTTCTTCAAAACTATCTTTTTTTTAGTCAGATTTATACTTTGAGTGGTAAATGAAATAGTTAAATGTCGGAAATTCTGAATGAACCATAGAACTACACAGCACAATGTCATAACTAACAAAGATTGTCACAAAGAAACTTGTTCCACGTTTTGTGAATATACGCACGCACACACACACACACACACACACACACAACACACACACACACACACACACACACACACACGCACGCACGCACGCGCGCGCGCGCGCGCGCACGCACATATGCACGCACGCGCACGCGCACGCGCACACACACACACACACACACACACACACACACACACACACACACACACACACGAAAGGATGACCAGGTACGCCTTCTGCCTTTCTAGAATCTAACCTTTTTGTCTTCAGCAGTGGACGTATCTGCAAGCAGCTGTGATCAACTCAGAATGGATTTGAGAACTAATCTGGATGGATCAATCTGACGGGGTGCAGTGGATCTGATATTTGCCCGTTCCACCTAAAGTCCATAACTTCATAAGACGGACTGGCTTTTATGGGGAAGGGGCGGGAGGGCGGAGGGAGGGGGGGGGGGGGCATGAAAAATGAAATTCCAGTGAGTGCTCTGCTAGTTTTGCTAATCCTCTAGACAACACCGCTGTTTCTTTGGGAAGGAACGCCTTTCACATGGACTGTAAGCAGTGGGAAACAGGATCCACATGGACTGTAGGCAGCGGGCAACAGGATCCACATGGACTGTAAGCAGCGGGCAACAGGATCCACCTGGACTGTAAGCAGCAGGCAACAGGATCCACATGGACTGTAAGCAGTGGGCAACAGGATCCACATGGACTTTAAGCAGTGGGCAACAGGATCCACATGGACTGTAAGCAGTGGGCAGCAGGATCCACATGGACTGTAAGCAGCAGGCAACAGGATCCAGTAGCTAGCCTGAAGAGCTCTTCACAGAGCGAAGCAGCTCTCACTGGCTGGTCCCACTGATCGCCCCTTGTGAGGGACCACTAAAGTGATGAGCTCTTCACAGAGCGAAACAGCTCTCACTGGCTGGTCCCACTGATCTCCCCTTGTGAGGGACCACTAAAGACGGGAAGAGACAGAGAGAATGACACACACACTCCTTCGTGTCCTCAAAGGACATGGTGAAGAACGGAATGTCCGGGTTGTTTTTCCGGAACTCATCCATGTCCTTGAGGTACGTGAAGTAGTTGCCCCCTGGAGCTGAAAAACAAACAGTGTGATTGAAACGGTGCATGCTGAAAACGAAACAAAACGATTACATGATTTTCCCCCTTTTTTTTTTGTCAACACCTTCTGTTGTAAAGGAAATCTAAAATGAGGCTGGAAACAGTAAACAGTAAATAATAAACACGTAGGGTAGCTCTTGCTCCCATAATGAAATAATTGCTCGTCCATAACTCCTAAGGAATGCTGCTTACGACACCGAATCGCCTGGCAAGTAATTCCTGCTTGTTTGATCTGTGTGCTCTGTATTGTCGTATCTGCTAGGCGATTCGCTGTGCTCTGTATTGTCGTTTCTGCTAGGCGATTCGCTGTGCTCTGTATTGTGGTTTCTGCTAGGCGATTCGCTGTACTCTGTATTGTCGTTTCTGCTAGGCGATTCGCTGTGCTCTGTATTGTCGTTTCTGCTAGGCGATTCGCTGTGCTCTGTATTGTCGTTCCTGCTAGGCGATTCGCTGTGCTCTGTATTACCGTTTCTGCTAGGCGATTCGCTGTGCTCTGTATTATGGTTTCTGCTAGGCGATTCGCTGTGCTCTGTATTGTGGTTTCTGCTAGGCGATTCGCTGTGCTCTGTATTGTGGTTTCTGCTAGGCGATTCGCTGTGCTTTGTATTGTGGTTTCTGCTAGGCGATTCACTGTGCTCTGTATTGTGGTTTCTGCTAGGCGATTCGTGTGCTCTGTGTTGTCATTTCTCCCAGGCGATTCGGTGTGCTCTGTGTTGTTGTTTCTGCCAGGCGATTCGGTGTGCTCTGTGTTGTTTCTGCCAGGCGATTCGCTGTGCTCTGTATTGTTGTTTCTGCTAGGCGATTCGGTGTGCTCTGTGTTGTTTCTGCCAGGCGATTCGCTGTGCTCTGTATTGTTGTTTCTGCCAGGCGATTCGGTGTGCTCTGTGTTGTTTCTGCCAGGCGATTCGCTGTGCTCTGTATTGTGGTTCCTGCCAGGCGATTCGCTGTGCTCTGTATTGTTGTTTCTGCTAGGCGATTCGCTGTACTCTGTATTGTCGTTTCTGCTGGGCGATTCGCTGTGCTCTGTATTGTTGTTTCTGCCAGGCGATTCGCTGTGCTCTGCATTGTTGTTTCTGCTAGTCGATTCGCTGTGCTCTGTATTGTGGTTCCTGCCAGTGATTCACTGTGCTCTGTGTTTCGTTTCTGCTGGGCGATTCGCTGTGCTCTGTATTGTCGTTTCTGCTGGACGATACCCTGTGCTCTGTATTACCATTTCTGCTAGCGATTCGCTGTGCTCTGTATTGTGGTTTCTGCCAGGCGATTCGGTGTCATAAAAAACAGTCGTTCAGATCTATGGGCATGCCTTTATTTCCTTATACGTTCAGATCTATGGGCATGCCTTTATTTCATTATACGTTCAGATCTATGGGCATGCCTTTATTTCATTATACGTTCAGAGTAATGGGCATGCCTTTATTTCATTATACGTTCAGATCTATGGGCATGCCTTTATTTCATTATACGTTCAGATCTATGGGCATGCCTTTATTTCATTATACGTTCAGATCTACGGGCATGCCTTCATTTCATTATACGTTCAGATCTATGGGCATGCCTTTATTTCATTATGCGTTCAGATCTATGGGCATGCCTTTATTTCATTATACGTTCAGATCTATGGGCATGCCTTTATTTCATTATACGTTCACATCTATGGGCATGCCTTTATTTCATTATACGTTCAGATCTATGGGCATGCCTTTATTTCATTATACGTTCTGATCTATGGGCATGCCTTCATTTCATTATACGTTCAGATCTATGGGCATGCCTTTATTTCATTATACGTTCAGATCTATGGGCATGCCTTTATTTCATTATACGTTCAGATCTATGGGCATGCCTTTATTTCATTATACGTTCACATCTATGGGCATGCCTTTATTTCATACGTTCAGATCTATGGGCATGCCTTTATTTCATTATACGTTCACATCTATGGGCATGCCTTTATTTCATTATACGTTCAGAGTAATGGGCATGCCTTTATTTCATTATACGTTCAGAGTAATGGGCATGCCTTTATTTCATTATACGTTCAGAGCAATATTCATGCCTTTATTTGATCATACTTTCAGATCTATGGGCATGCCTTTATTTCATTATACGTTCAGATCTATGGGCATGCCTTTATTTCATTATACGTAGAGATCTATGGGCATGCCTTTATTTCATTATACGTTCACATCTATGGGCATGCCTTTATTTCATTATACGTTCAGATCTATGGGCATGCCTTTATTTCATTATACGTTCACATCTATGGGCATGCCTTTATTTCATTATACGTTCAGAGTAATGGGCATGCCTTTATTTCATTATACGTTCAGATCTATGGGCATGCCTTTATTTCATTATACGTTCAGATCTATGGGCATGCCTTTATTTCATTATACGTTCAGATCTATGGGCATGCCTTTATTTCATTATACGTTCAGATCTATGGGCATGCCTTTATTTCATTATACGTTCAGATCTATGGGCATGCCTTTATTTCATTATACGTTCAGAGTAATGGGCATGCCTTTTTTCATTATACGTTCAGATCTATGGGCATGCCTTCATTTCATTATACGTTCAGATCTATGGGCATGCCTTTATTTCATTATACGTTCAGATCTATGGGCATGCTTTCATTTCATTATACGTTCAGATCTATGGGCATGCATTTATTTCATTATACGTTCAGATCTATGGGCATGCCTTTATTTCATTATACGTTCAGATCTATGGGCATGCCTTTATTTCATTATACGTTCAGATCTATGGGCATGCCTTTATTTCATTATACGTTCAGATCTATGGGCATGCCTTTATTTCATTATACGTTCAGATCTATGGGCATGCCTTTATTTGATTATACGTTCAGATCTATGGGCATGCCTTTATTTCATTATACGTTCAGATCTATGGGCATGCCTTTATTTCATTGTGGGAGCAGATCTATGGGCATGCCTTTATTTCATTATGGGAGCAGATCTATGGGCATGCCTTTATTTCATTGTGGGAGCAGATCTATGGGCATGCCTTTATTTCATTATGGGAGCAGATCTATGGGCATGCCTTTATTTCATTATGGGAGCAGATCTATGGGCATGCCTTTATTTCATTATGGGAGCAGGAGTTGCCTTTCTTGTTTGCTACTTGCCACTAGCTGAAGTTAAAACGAAGATGCAACTCGGTCAAAAGACTGTCAAGTCCATCAATTTTTTAGTTTATTTGTTCACTCTTAATATATCCAAATAGAAATTAGACCCCTCAACAAGACGGCACAAATAACGAGAGAGCCAAAGACACAAAACAGGCAAACAGACAACAGAAAGAAAAGAAATACAGTCTGCAGATACTAGTGAGGCTGACTATCTTTTATTGTATTTTACATTATTCTGTCAAGCTAAAAGCAAACGAAATCCTACGATGATCCTTGACACTGCTAATGTCATTTTTCCGCCTGTCTGATTCCTCCTAATCACCCACCACCTTCTCTCATCTTTAACATTCATTTGCAAACATACACGTTCCTTTAAAAGCAAAAAAAATCAAATGTTGTAAAACAAAAAAAATCCAAAAACAAATGGGAACGTCCAGATGTTATTTCAGTATTGTTAAAGAAAACACGACGATAAACAACAAAAAAATGATCCTTGAACTGATCACTTTTTTACCACGGGCATTTTTATTGTTGTTGAAAATTCTTACCATCAGGGGCAAACTCCATGCGTTCCAGACCTTCCATCGTTAGCTCTTTCGCAAATGGTGCCTGACGAAAATGAAAATATGCAGAGACTAGAACGTCCTTGACATTGCGGTAGATGTGAATGATCTTGACCTTTTTCTCCTTGATCTGATGGGGAAGTACCTTCAAAGGGAGATGGGAGTTGAGGACCCTTGGCGACGGTTGGGATTCTAGTTTTTCTATCTCAGTGGCTTCCATCATGGCGAACTCTTTGGATCGTTTCTCGTAATTTGCTTTGCCTGAGAGCAGCATGGAGGTCACCTCCCATATCCAGTGAGTGCCTGAAAACCACACACACACACACACACACACACACACACACACACACACACACACACACACACACACACACACACACACACTGCTTTCGTAAGCTTTTGTGCGTACCCACTAAACGGAAGCTATAGTACAGTTTGAAACACGATTCATTTTTTTGCCACGCTCATCCCACTTTTTCAATGCGACCGCAACATAAAAACCAGACACTCAAACTGTCTTGTCAATGAACTCGAAAGAGCGAAATCAGAGGAAAGGAAGATCGGTTTATAGGACATAATACGAGTGATTATCTTCTAAAATTGTGTGGATTAAGTGAGCTGATTGTTCATTTTAGAGGATGTGAAGGTGGAGTTTATACCACACTTAAAACATACACAAGGTGTGGTCGTGTGACTGTAAAGGCTTGCTTGGCTTGGTGAAGGTGAGAGAACTATAAAATACCAAGTCTAGCTCAACCGCCCTCAACCAGTTTCGGGCGGTTGACCTAGACTGGGTATTTTATAGTTCTCTAACTAGTAAACCCTACAAACATGCATACCCAGTTTCGGGCGGTTGCCCTATGCTTGGCATTTATTAGTTCTCTAACTAGTAAACCCTACAAGCATACATACTGTGTAGGATTATCCGTTTTCAATACTAATTTACTAAACTTTTCAGATTTCAGTTTTTGCTTAATCCTGTGTTTTTCCTGATCATTTTCAATAACATCATTTTCACGCATACATTCATCAAATGCGTCTCTGTCTTTCATGTGAAATAAAACTACAGTCATTAACTGTTCTCTAAAGTCTTTTAAAACCGAGTTATATTTTTGACATAAAATCCACACACTTATTCCAGCATGTCTTCCACTGAAAGCCAGTTTTGACAAAGTGTTTCTCTTTTTAACTATGTCTCTTTCTGCCGAACAGTCATCTATAATAAATAGTGTCTGCGTTCCCTCAAACAGTCTATAAAAGTGTTCTAGACACTCACTCAGTTTATTGCTAGGATCAACTAAAAATATGTTATCATCTATCCATATAAACCTTCTATCGTGATATGCTTTGTTCCATTTAAGTGTTGGGCAGAAAATCACAATATGATCAAAAGTATAACGATAAACTGTTTGTAACAGGTTGAGGATAAATATTGTTTTCCCACAACCAGTCTGTCCACAAATCAATGAACAATGAGGGGGTTTTGTCATAAAGTTTAACTGCTCCATAGTTTTATAACAGAATTTAATCTAATCCAGTTATTATGTTTATCATACTCTCTGTCAGAACTTGTTCAGTATAATAAAAATCCTATAAGGCCTAAATGTGTAAGATTAATCCAATTCAGTTCTGTAAGATCGTTTCTATTTAGACTAATAATCAATTTTGTCGCTGGTTGTTATGACCTTAATATCCTCACCGTTGTGAAGAACGACGACAGTAACTTTAAGTTTTTCAACGTCTAAGTTTTGCCAGCTAATAAGAATTCCTTTCATAAGATGTCACTGACTCCCACAGCTTCATTTCTTGCCTCATCTTTTAAGACAGAAATTTCAAATATCATTGTGAACGTGTCTCCTAATTTGTGCGCGGAATGAACTGTAATTTTGTAGAAGCTTTCTTTAAAACCGTTTCTCTTCTGTGGAGGATGTACTGTTTGTTCCGATACTGCGTTATTTCGATCTCTTCCGACTATTGTCCTCTGGCATAAGACTTATATGTAAAGGACCAGAGTTGAAAGCTTTTCTGAAACTTCTTTGACGGTCAAAAATGTAAATGGGCTTAAGAATTCAAATTTTATGTCCCATTCTAAATATGGTTCTAAGTGCCATTTGCTGTCAGTTTTCCGAAATATTTTATATTCATACTGGCCAGCATTATTTGCTTCTAGATTGCGTAGTTGTTCTAGCTTAGGAAACCTTTTGTTGTCGCCAACCTCTTTGCGTTTGTAATAACCATCTTTAGTGTACTCAAAACCATACAAAGCGCCTATCTCGCCGTTCTGTTCAAAGTCCTCAGTGTCTGCAAGGTCTTTTAATTCTAAAGTTATACACCTTACAGGTGCTAATGTAACTCCCGATTTCCCTGGCCCACGTGACATTATTTTTAGTACAACTTATTATTTTACTTCCAAAACAATGTGCAGGTTATCACATTTTACGACTTTCCCTGTTTTGTCTGTGATTTTATATTAAATGATCTGACCCTCCCACAAGCTAATTTTTTAAACTGTAAATTAGGGAATTGTATAATTTCATAATCGCAATATGCAGCTTTCCCTGACGGAAGAGCTCTTAAAACAGTTGAGGGCCTTCCATCATATAAGTTTTCATCAGTGCTCAGCTCATCCAAATGAACATAGAGTAATGAATGTAATGCAAGATCGAGCGGACTTTCCCCCTCATAAGTAGTTTTGTCTGATGTAACTCTAAATCTATGATTGTCAGCTGCAAAGCCTAACATTTTAGCTAGCTCTTTATCAAAATAGTAACCTGCTTCTTCTTCAGGCTTGAATGTTAACATTGTTTTTTAGATTTGCATTGTTAAGTTTGAGAGTAATGTCGAAGTTACTCATTGCATTCTCTTTAGTGAGCAAAACCCGTAATACCATCAGGTATTGTTAACTCGCTAACTTTGGACCCTGATTTGTCAATTTTTCGAATCTTATTATTGTTCTTGGATTCAGTTATATTAAACCATACGACTTTGTAAAAAAATTTCATGGAGTGCGACCATTTTGGTTCCGCAATCGTTCTCAACAGCATGTTCTAAAAACGAAGGACGGTCTTGGGTTGTTATTGTTACAAACTTTTTTAAACAAATTAAAAATGAGTGCATTCAAAT
Source organism: Conus ventricosus (assembly GCA_018398815.1). NCBI lineage: Eukaryota > Metazoa > Mollusca > Gastropoda > Neogastropoda > Conidae > Conus > Conus ventricosus. Next base: position 53,796,515 of record CM031613.1, on the reverse strand, counting down.
ATACTAATGCAAAATATTCTGTTGGGCCGCACTACAATCTTAAAATATAACAACTGACACCTCGACATTTCTGTGACTCAGTCTGATGCCGTTTCAAGTAAAGGTGAGTACTCCATTGGACAAATATCTTAACCCTCCTATTAAAAAAGACTACATCGCAAAATTGTGGTTCAGTCATCCGATGCAGTTTTATCAGAACCAGTTAAACTTTGCTGTGTTTTGTGCATCAACTGGGTGTGGAGTGTCGTATGCCGATCATCTAAATCATCCTGATCCTTTGGTGAGGTCAGTGTATAGATTTCATTTTTATTACACCTTCAGACGTATTTTGACTGAACTGCAAGCGCCATTACCAAATGACAAAACCGTTTAATCCATTCAGCAACAGAATAGACATGAAGGCTTTTGAAAGGATCTGTAACGAATTCAATATTAAGGCCAAGACAGACTTTAGACAAAAGTTGGACCGCAATCATGGTTTAGGCACCCTTTATCTTGGGGCGTGCACAGAAAGTATAACTATGAGTGGAATCCTCCTTACACATCTTTCTCTTCAGGCACAGCTTTTCATCTTGGGTCCATAGAGCAAGAGCATAAAACAGCATGGACAACATTTATCTTAGACACTTCTAAGGGCCTAACTAAAGCAGGAATAGAACGAATAAACGACTCTATTCGTACTTACGTTTGGTGTTTGCTAGGTTCGCAAGCACAAGCGAGATCGAACATAACTGATCCTTCTACTGGTTTTGATGCACAAAAACATACTTAGCAAATTTAGAGGACGCCATAATTCTACAGTTGATTTGCCTTCAAGTATTAAAAGGTACCAAAATGTTTTACAATTCGCAAGATCGAAAGTAGACTTTGCTGTTGCACTGGTTTATACATGCTGCCTTCTGACCTCAGACTCCAGATAGGTACAATAATAAACTACATAATGAAATCCTTGTGGCAAGGCAATGAACAGAAGGTCGGAAAAAACGACATAAATTCTGAGCCAGTAATATTACAAACAATAAAAAAAACAAGATGAGCCCCAAGATTAAGTCATCCAATCTCCGGTCCAAAGCCCAAAGACCGTTGAAGACCACAAAGTCAAAAAAAATAATGACCATGAATATGAAAAGTACAGCACTTGTTTTTGGATTAACTAGCCTAGGACTACTCTTTCTTTATTTTACTTAAAATTAACCCGACTATTAAGACAAACTAATGCCCATAAGTGCTCGGCCTATAAAGCCAGCTACTTTGCTTGCAGTAGACAAAAGCCAGCTAACGACACTCCCTAATATACCAGGTAAAGAGTCTATAGCTTTACCAGCTAATTTTTTTAATAAACTCGCAAGATGATCAAGTTGTTTTTTTACCCATGATTTATCAGGCGATGATGGAGGCGATGGCGGTGGAGGCACTGGACTTTGACCACCGCCGCCTGTAATAGCCAACACCAGTGTACTTATTGCAAATCCTAAGGCTGTTATAAACGCTTGCTAATGTGACACCTTGCTCTCTAAAAGTGTTCTTATTCGTTCTGCTAGTGTTGTGTCTTCATATAAAATTCTTTGGATAGTTTCTCTTATTCTGCTCACTTGAGTTCGTAATTGTTCTCGGTTAGTAGACAACACTTCTAGTCTTGTTGATCTTTGTTGTTCAAGCTCATTTAGTTTTTGTTTTATTCTTTCTTTAACATCATGCCCTAAGTTGGCGTCGTCAGCCTCAACGAGGTTTTCTTTTTCTCTTTTTATATGCTCATCTAGTTCACTCAGTTTTGCTAAAATTGTTTATTAATTCCCCTCTGAAGGTTCTTAAAGTACGATCAAGGGCTGATAATTCTCTCATAGGTAGCGTGGATCGTGTATTGTTTTTAATGCTGTTTCTTCTGAAAAAGTGGTTTCTGCTTCTATTGCTTGATTTATTTTGCCCGCTGATTGATTTAAAACTTCAAGTGACATGTTTTGTATTTGGTTATCTGTTGGAGTTCTTGCAGTGTGTTTTGAAATTTAGAAACTGCTTCCCCATGTAATTTTGGTTTAACAATGCCAAGGCGTTTTCGATCTTCCGCCCTAAGTCTTTGTATAATTGTTTTCATGCTTACAAACTTTGATTGGTCTCGTTTATGTGTAAGCTGAAAAAGTTGTTCTCGGTCGGGGCCGATTTTTACAAACAAATGGCCATCATCTTTTACTTCAAAATCAGGGTCTATAAGTTGGGGAGGTTCTAGGCCTAAACTTTTGTAAAATGCTCCGGCCTTACTTTCTGTTAATTCACGCCGCAATGAGAACGTCGAGCGATGCTGTGTCAAAGGAGTCATTTCAGTCATGTCGTCTCCACGATCAAAAACATCATAATCTTCATCTTCAATGCCTGCCATGTTTTTTTTTAAATCATTAACTTTTTTATTTTGTTTTATAAAAAATGTCACAAGCATATGGCTCAATTCTTGACCCTCATAGAAGACTGAAAGAGCCCTTTGGCGTGAAGGGAAATAAACGGAATATATTACTGTTCCAAATAATCCATCTACTATTGATGCAGATCAAATTCTTACTGTCAAATTTCCAGACCTAGGAGCGGATGAAGTGATTGTGCCAGGCTCTGCGCGACTTACTTTCAAATAGAACTCGCTTCAACAACAGATGCAAACAAGACAGTAGTTCAGAATCTGGACGGGCAATCGTTAAGAAAATTTCTATAAAACTTGAGGGGCAAGAAATTTTCTTTACACAATGCAGACATATTTTTAAACCTATTCTGATCTATGGCTACCGCGAATGAAGGCTGATCTTGCGTTTCAAGGAATCGAAAATAAAGAAGCACTAAACATAGAATAGCGCTGAAGATGCTAAAGACGGCAAAAAGTATGTAGCTGTAAGTTATGCATATGGTAATCGCTTTTTCATTACCCTAGATTTTGAGTTGTTAAAAGCGCATGCCCCATATTTTCAAGGAGCATTAAAAGACAGATTGTCATATGTATGAACTAACTTTTAATGACTACAAATATTGTTATTATATCTACAGACACCGAAGCAAGTATAGCATTTCTGACATCTCGTTAGAGTTTGGACGTTGTTAGCAACCCTATTTAGCAAGGTTGATTGAGCAACAATATCAGTCAAAATTAGCAATATATTACGAAAGAGTGATTCATCATACAACATATCCCAAAAGCAAGGCAGACACTATATGGAATTTTAGTTTAGCGCCTCAGCAAGATCGCTTAAAGGTATTTTATTGCTGTGTGAAGATGAAGAACCATTCAAAAGACAAACTGAAAATTTTGTTAATCCAAAAATAACAAAAGTACAATGTTCGATTGAGGGTAGTCCTAACCAAATCTACGCTAGCGGGCTTAGGCCTTATCAGCATTTTGACGAAATAAGAAAACTGTTTGGAGGCGGGAGGTGTAGAAATCCAGCAGTTGACCTTGTGTCTAAAGATCTACATCTTCACAGTGTTAGGCTTGATGATTATTTAACAACAAAACACGGTTTATGGATTGACCTAAGGTCAACAGAGGATAATCAGTTGCATGGAAGTGGGAGAACGGTTAAAGACGTAATAAACTTTCCCAAATTGATAAAGAAAAAGATGCCGATAAACCACTTAATGTACATTTGTTTTTAATATATGATGCGCAGCTGAATATTCAAGATAACAGATTAAAAGATATACAATATAAATTATTTTTTTATTTTTAAAAAAGCATTTTCTGTTAAGCATTATCCGCAAGTACCTAAAGAAGAGATAGTAGGCAACTCTGCTGCTATAGAAAGCCCTGGCATAAAAACCTTCAGATTAACCAACATTACACAAATGCAACAAAAACTAGAGCAGGACCTTTCAAAATACAGCAAAGCCAAACGAAGGTATTCTGCTGCCTTTAATGCTGTTACATATGTTAATACTGGAACATCAACTGTAAGTGCTGTATCAACAGGGACAAGTGTTGGTCTCTTAGCAACAGGTGTTGGTGCACCCGCAGCTTTACCTCTTGGTGGTTTGTCTTTAACTCTCGGCCTGTGTTCATAGCTGTAAGTGCTGCTAGCAAAAAAATAAAAACAAAAACTCCAAAAGCACACAGCTATGGTTCAACTAATAACAGCAAAAACTTAGTTCCTTCAAACTGACAATAAATAAAGCACTAGCTGACTCAAACATCACAGATGAAGAATTTAGTAGTTTACAGGCCGATTTTGATGACTACAAAAGACAAAAGTTTGATCTTCAAAGAAAGGCAAGGACAACTTTTTCTCAACAGCCAGACACCGAGCAGATAAAAAAGGAATGTTTTAAAAAAGTAAACGAAACATTAAACTCTGTTCTAAAACAGCTCACATTAACAACGCCAAAGGGTGTTTATACTTTAGTTTATGAGTCCAAGCGAAAAAAAGACCGTTGATATTGATTCTGATTAAGTTTGTTTTTAATTTAAATAAAATTTTCAGTTAGAAAAGAAAACTCAGCATGGATAAGATATATGAAGGTCCAGACGAATTGTTTGAAGCAATGCTTAAGGAAGAAGATTTAACAAATGCTTTAAATGACATCAGTCTAGAAGTCATTGATCCAGCAACGTACAGGCAAGTTTTGTTCATGCTATTCTCAAGTTCCAGGTAAACTAACAATAGACCCGCCAGTTAAAGTAATGTTAGCTGTTTTAATCGACTATGTAACAATAAATGAAGAAAATCTAGAAGTCTGGGTCTCAACTAAACAACAGACTATTCTTTCTCATAATGACTTAACACCTGGTTGGGCAGATCAGCTGCTTACACAGTTTGATGTGGCCGCTGAAGAAGCCAAAATGAGAGGCTCTGGTTGGTCAAGGGCGAAGTCATAGAGATCAGATTAAAACAGGCTAAGTATGCGCCGATTGTTAGGCAAGTCTTACATTCCACTACCTCCAGCATTAGTTGCAAAAAGAGCAGTTTTAAACATAAAGAATACGGACAACAAATGTTTTATGTGGTGTGTTCTTGCAAGGCTGCATTACGTCCGCAAAAACGCAGAGAGAGTGTCTAACTATGAACCTTACATCAATGATCTTAACTTTAGTGGAATATCCTTTCCTGTTAGCGTGGACAAAATTGATCAGTTTGAAGAACAAAACAAACCAATAACTGTTAATGTATACACATGGGATGAGGAAACAAATCTACAGCCGATTAAAGTGTCCAAGAACAGTCCAACGATTGGCGAACCAGACAAAAATCATGTTGACTTACTACTGATGTTTTCACCAGCAGGGCTACCGCATTACACATTGATACGCACAATGAGTAGACTAATGCAGCATACTTCAAAGGATGGGCATAAACAAGAATTCTGTAGAAAATGTTTTAACAAGAATTCCATCCGTTAAAGCCGCGCTTGAACATATAAAACATTGTATCAGCCCAGTTGACTGTGATACGGAACTAAGTACGCCCCCAGAAGGCAGTAAAGTTAGTTTTAAGAACTGGAAACGGATGCAAACGAGCCCATATGTTGTTTACGCAGACTTCGAGTCGTTATTGTTCCTTATGAAGGCCAAACCCAAGAAATTTTCCAAAAACAGTCTTAGGGTAATCATCAGATTTTTTTCTTTTGCTTTTATCGTTGTCAGGTCGGATGGGCTCATTAAACGCCAGTTTAAAACAGGGGGACCAAATGCTGCAAAATCTTCTTAGAACGCAGCAGCAGTGCGTAATGACTGTTTAATAATTAATTTAGAAATCGTGATGAACTGAAGACCAAAAAACGATAATCCCCCCACCATTGTTGGTTTTGGGGTTTAGGCCTCTCTCAGACCAGCGAAAAACAAGAGACCATGACCCAAGGGGAAAGTTCAGGGAGAGCGCCAACAACGCATCTTAAAATAAATTTGACCCAAAGACATGGAAATTAAACCTTTCTTTTTTATAACTTGCGAGGTTCGACTCTCACCTTTAATGCAAGCAGTCGGCAGCCCCCGGGAAAAAGCAGCCTGAAAAAGGGGGGGCAGGGTCATGCATCCCAGTCATCAAAAAAGTACATGTGTTTCACTTTAAATAACTTTTTTTTTATGATTATGCAACACCTGAGGGATCATTAAGTACGGCAGCCCTTAAAACCCTCCCCAATAACAAAGAATATTTTGACCCAACTTTTGTTAGAAAGGGCGTTTCCCCTTTATGAGTACATGAACAGTTGAAAAGGGTTTGACGAAGATACACTTCCCCCTAAACCCGTTTTTTCTAGTCTTGGGGAAAGGAATTAGTGATTTATTACCGCATGCTAAAGAACCCGGGCAGAATTTTGGTTAAAAACGATGGGAACTTCATGTTTTTATACTTAAAGGGCTGACGTTTGTTTGTTGGCGGACGTCTTTAAAAATTTAAAAGACCTGCAGAAACTTTATGCCGGATCCCCGCATTACATTTCTGCCCGGGGATGGTTGGGATGCTTTTTTAAAATTTTATGGATACAGTTTGTTTTTTTGTCGCCCTACCAATGATTCAATGATTAAAAAAGGATTGGTGGAAAATTATATGGGCGCATCATTACTGTAAAGCAAACAAAATACTTGGACGACTATGACCCAAGAAAAAGGTCAACTATTCATGATTTAGATGCAAAACAATCTGTATGGTTGGGCTAGGGCGAAATCATTTCCCATTACGACTTTAAAATGTACCAGACGGGGTCCGAAAAATATTCAAAAGGCATTAAAGTGGTTGAGCTTTAACGCAGATCAAAGCGGGTTTAATTCAGAATTTGACTTAGAATTCCTCATAAAACTCCATGCCTGCATAATGCTATCCTTAGCAGCAGAAAGCCTAAAGATGAATCCACAGAGCCCCCTAAACTTTGCCTAATTTTGGGGGGAAAAAAAAAATTATGTCTGTCATTACAGACTTCTACAATTTTATTTAAGACATGGTTTGAATTTGACGCTGTTTCATGTAAAATTGCTTTTGATCAAAAACCAGTTCATGAAACCTACATCAGAAAAACCCTGTTTCCAGAACAAAATCCACAGATTCAGAAAAAAGACTTTTTCAATTTGTAACAACGCGTTTTAAAAGACTATGGAGAATCCACAAAAGCGTAAAGACGAATTGGTACCACAGAGAACACGCAATTTAAAAGCTGCTTCCCCCCAATTTATCGGATTTTAAAATTTCAGATAGCTTTTTGGAAAACATAAAAAAAAAAAAGTAAAATTTGGACAAACCGTATTTATTGGGTTATGTTTTAGAATTATCAAAGTTTTTTTGTTTTAGAATTTCTTATGATACTTTAAAAACCCTTGTATCCAGAGCCCAAAAAGTATTTTTACACAGTCAAAAGGGTTTTTTATAGATATCCTTTCTAAAAGACATCTAAAAACATGGAAAAGAAGTACAAAAGGAGCAAGGGGATGTACGACCACTGATTACCCTAAAGTTTACCTTTCTTAAAGTTAAAAGGGTTTTAGGAAAGAGAAGGATAAATTTTATCTGGGGGGGATTAAGGAGTTTATTGGGTTTAAGGTCGAAAATGTCAGATTTGGCCCCGGGGAAAAACCTTTAAAAGGCAAAAGGAATACCCGCAGTGTTGTGCAGTCAAACATATCCATGAAAAATACAAAAAAGCATTGTTCAATAAACATACTTTCATCATGAAAACGTAAAACTCGTTTAAACTACATGAGATCAACCAAAACAGTGGTAACAAAAAAGCATTAGATAGAACAAACAAAAAATGTTGTTTGTTAATCCAGAGTTTTCTATGCTTTGGACACGGGAGAACGGATAATTAACCCCTTCTTCATATCCTAAATTTTCAAAACCCCCAGTCATTTTTTTTTCCTCAAGTTTTTTTTTAAAGCCAACATATATTACCCAATTCAGACAATTTTTTTCTATGTTTGCTTGATGGCCGAATTTTTTTTTATTTTTCAAGTATTCTTTATCCAAAATAGGGGAAAAAAGAAAATCTTGAAATAATAAAAAAAATTGTTTGATAATAAAAATTTGGGATTTTGGGTTGTGGGTGATCGGTTTTTTTTAGCATGTGTTGGTGAACCCTCCAAATATTTCCTTAATAATAGAATTCGCTAAATATTTCCCCTTCATTTCCAAGGTTTTCTTTTTCATTCTTGTTTCATTCTCCTTTCCTTCTACCCTTTTAGTTTAAATATATTTATGTAAATTAAAAATTAATTAAAAAACGGGGAATGTGTCTGGGGGGATTATCTGGTTCTCCTTCACAAAAGATCTTTGAGGACTGGTTGTTTTGTTGGTCGTTTTCGAAAATAATCCCGGGGCGGATTCTCTTACAATTTCTTTTTTTCATAGGTAACACTCCCAAAAGGATCGGTTGCCCTGGCAGTGTCCCCTTCTGCTTCCCCCCTAAATAAAGGTACCTTTTCTTTCAACCCAAAGGTAATGTTTTGGTTTTACTGGAGTCTTCAGCAACATCTATTGTTTGTTTTTTGATTGCTTGTATGGTTTTAGCCCCTTTTAAATTTTAAAATTCTTCATTTTTCATTGCGCGCAAAAATGAGGGCAGTCTTTAACCCACTGGTTTCGAGAATTGTCAAAAAGCTCTCTGTGTATGGAGGAAAAAAAGTCTTTCAATAATGCTTGTTAAAAATTTTCAACTAAAGCTGTGATCTGTGAACTCCTGGAAAGCCTCTTTTAATGGCAAATCTATGTTTTAACAATAAAAGATTACTTGGCCTTTTAAAATTCTTTTTCCCTCATCAAATTGAATCATGCGAGGAAAGTTGGGACCTCGTTGGTAAAGTTGTATACACAGCAACAGCAGAACACTTTTTGTGTTAATGGCTCCGCATCTTTGTATCTTGAAGCATGTCAATGACTGTGAGTGCGTACTTAAATCTTTTTCGTTAATCGTATCATGGGGGAAAAAATAGAAGGTCCATTTGGGGGTCGTTTTGGCGTTGATTCACAAAGTGTGGGTCTCTGTATTGCTAGTGAGGTAATAAATTGCCAATCGTTGTTTAGTAGCCATTCCTTGCTGTTTGTTCGCTGATCCGGCTTGGGTTTGTTTTAATTGCCGTTATTCCTTCCAATATCCCTTTTTGGGGAATATAGTTTTTTTCTTTTTTATTCAGCAAAATTATGGGAACAAAATACACAACAGTCATACCAAAGGGGAATAAACGCTTTTTTGCATCTTTTTTTTTTCTGTGGTTGATAAAATCACTGAAATTTTTGGGGGGGCAATGTTTCGATTGGTTTTCCTGTACAAAAATAATTTTTTTATTTCTTGACAAAATCTTAAATGTGTAAGCTGATGTCCCCATTTTTTTTGTTTTTCGTTAAAGAAATCCAACTGCTCAATTTTTTTTTGCCCTTTTATAGTAATCTTGTGCGCGGCTGTTGCTCCTGCTTTGTTATTTTTTTTCTCTCGCCGGGCATCCCCTAGTTTATAAATGCTAATTCTTTCGCAAAAGCAAGCGCATTAACACAGCACCACCCATATCATTACGATGAAGCCCTTTTTATAAATGTATTTTTTTTTACATATTGATACGTTGGGAATTTTTCCGCTTACTAAAAATCTTTCATAGCAAATGAAGCTGTAATAATGCGATAGCTTTGTGAGTCTTCAAAATTAGTTTGCCAAGATCTGTGGTTTTTTTTTTTAAAAGCTTTACCAAAATCGTGTATCCTACACTTAAAACCCCAAAAACCGAATGGTTTTACAAGGTTGGGAAATTTTTTCGGTGCTCATTTTTAAAAAATAAAATAAAATTTTAATTAATAAAAAAAATGAACAGCGCGATTTCTAACCCTTCCCGAACTTTTATTTCAATGACAAGTTGATGCCCAAACTATTATCCCAAAAAGGAAAGGCTGTATTTTTTTGGGGCGTGTGGAAAAACAAAACGTACCCCCGGAAATGAATTCACATAGAAAAGATTCAACAGATGTCGCCACAAAAAATTGTAAGTATCACAACAGGGATGAAGCCAACTAGGGCGAGAATGGTAAAAAGTGTTGACAAACGGGTTTTACTTGTACACTAAATAGTCAGTAGATTTGCTCCCATTTATTCTGAACAAGATTTTATGTATGATTTAACGAGGATCCAGTTTTAAAAAAGTCATTGAGTCCTAGGGTGCGATCTATATTACGTTTTGGGAAAATTTCTGTCGCCGCTAATCATGGGGTTAAACTTTTAATCATATAGATTTTTTTTCCCTTCAAAAAAACGAGCCAGAAAAACGCAGAATCAGGAAACAAATCAAAAACATTTAAACGGTGGGAAATGACCCGTAAAAAGCCCCCCTCCTGGACGCGTTGCAGCAGGAAAAAGATTGCGATGAACAAACAAACAAAATTTTTAAAATTACAAGCAACATAATATAACTCATAATGAAAAAAATAACACCCCCCAACGCCAACAGTGATCCGCACAAGTTGTTTCAATGCCCGCTATAAAAACGCCGAAAAAAGAACAATATTCAAGGCCTACAAAACCCAAAATCTTCTGGAATATTTAATTTAAAAAGTTGTCATTTTTGGGGGCCCTTGCTGCAGGGGGCGGTTTTACGGTTAAAAATATATAACAACGACAGAAAAACCAAAGCAGCAAAAAATCTCAAACCCTAAAAACAGAAGTGAACAAAAAAGCATGCCAGAACCCCCAAAAACAAAGTTCATTTTTTCCATTTTGGGTGCATTAATATTTTAAGAACTTAAAAAAAAAAAATTTTTAAAAATTTAATGAATAAAAAATTGGGGAAACTTAGGGAGCTTAGTTATGATCTTAGGTTTACTTTGTTAAGAACCCTTGAGGTGACTGATCAAAAAACTTTTTAAGAACTGAGGTGACTTAATTTAAAAACTTAATTAAGAACTTTTTAAGAATTAACCCCTTCAGTGCCCCACAAAAGTACAAACAAAAGGGTTTCCCAGGTGCCGGGGAAATTATGTTTGGGGGTCAAATTACAAAAAAATTTTAGCTCAGAAAATACAAAAGAAGAAAATAAATCTTATCATTTTTAGAAATGGAATGAAATTTGAATCTGGGCTTCTTTTGTTTTAAATTTTGATATACAAAAATATTTAGGCTTTTAGTTTTTGGATAGATTTTTTTTTCACGTCAAAAAAATTTATTTACCACTCCAAAAAAAACACACAGCAAAAAAATTGAAAATAAAGTTTGTATTGTCACATACACCTGTAAATGAAAATAAAACCAGTTTGGAAGCTATAAGCGCTCACACTCGATGCGACTGGACCAGCACGCCCCGCCCCCCCCCCCTCCCCCCCAACCCCCCTTGTCAACTTCAACCCTCTTTTTACTCCTCACTTCCCCTACCTTTTATCTGAAAAGTGCACACCCCGGCAGGCCACGATCCCCTCCGCATGATTTCACTTCACTGGACCCAGACGCAGTGCAGAGACACACTTGGCTGGTCGTTGAGACGCTGTCAAACTGAAAAAACCGAGAGGTCACAAGGGCCCCACCAATAAGCGAATATGGCGGGAATTCCACCACTACATCATCTCACCTTATGCTCGAGTTAGTCGTTTAATAAAAAATTTTTGGTTTGTCAAAAAACATCGCAAACCTGCTCAGCGTGTAAATACTTACTTGGTGCTGGGCTTTTCAGGGTTTCGCCGCCCGTTTGCAACGGACACAAGTGCGGTGGCCCCCGTTTATGATAAGAAAAAAGGGCTTTTCCCCATGTGGTCATTTCATATTTTTTTAAGACTACAGACATATAAGGGTTTTACGCAAAACCATTTGAGTCCGTTGATAGAAATAGTAACGAATGAAAACTCAAGAAAAATGCATGACGTCAGGGGACTGCCCATAGGCACATGGAAAGCACTTTTATTTCCGCGTCAGCTGACTGACTAAAGGCGCTCAACGGGTTAATTAAGAACTTGGGGTGACTTGATTAAAAACTTAATTAAGGACTTGGGGTGACTTAATTAAGAACTTAATTAAGGACTTGGGGTGACTTGGGGTGACTTGGAGCGAAGGTGTCAAGTGTCTCAAAGTGGAACTTGTGACTGAACAGGTTGTGTCCCGCGCGCACCTCAATCAACTAGGCCAAGTGATCACATAGGGTCGTCTGGCCTAGTTTGCCGCTGAGCTTTGTGGGCCAGACAATTTTTTACTGCTGCGCTTTGCAGGTCAAGTGATCACATAGGGTCGTTTGGCCTAGTTTGCTGCTGTGCTCCCTTTATCTCTCCCTTTACAAGTTCTTACTGTCGGCACCAGCAATTAGGGTTGTGGGCCCCGTCATTTACCCCTTCTCATATTACCAGTGACAGAGGCCCACAGTCGGTAAACAAGAAGTGACGCAGACACTATTCATTATAGATGACTGTTCGGCAGAAAGAGACATAGTTAAAAAAAGAAACACTTTGTCGAAACTGGCTTTCAGTGGAAGACATGCTGGAATAAGTGTGTGGATTTTATGTCAAAAATATAACTCGGTTTTAAAAGACTTTAGAGAACAGTTAATGACTGTAGTTTTATTTCACATGAAAGACAGAGACGCATTTGATGAATGTATGCGTGAAAATGATGTTATTGAAAATGATCAGGAAAAACACAGGATTAAGCAAAACTGAAATCTGAAAAGTTTAGTAAATTAGTATTGAAAACGGATAATCCTACACAGTATGTATGCATGTAGGGTTTACTAGTTAGAGAACTAATAAATGCCAAGCATAGGGCAACCGCCCGAAACTGGGTATGCATGTTTGTAGGGTTTACTAGTTAGAGAACTATAAAATACCCAGTCTAGGTCAACCGCCCGAAACTGGTTGAGGGCGGTTGAGCTAGACTTGGTATTTTATAGTTCTCTAGGTGTGTGCAAGACGTGGTTGTGTAGCTGTAAAGGCTTGGTGAAGGTGTGTGCTAGGTGTGGTTGTGTGACTATAAAGGCTTGGTGAAGGTGTGTGTAAGGTACGGTCGTGTGACAGTAAAGGCTTGGTGAAGGTGTGTGCAAGGTGTGGTCGTGTGGCTGTAAAGGCTTGGTAAAGGTGTGTGCAAGGTATGGTCGTGTGACTGTAAAGGCTTGGTGAAGGTGTGTGCAAGGTGTGGTCGTGTGACTGTAAAGGCTTGGTGAAGGTGTGTGTAAGGTGTGGTCGTGTGATTGTAAAGGCTTGGTGAAGGTGTGTGCAAGGTGTGGTCGTGTGGCTGTAAAGGCTTGTTGAAGGTGTGTGCAAGGTGTGGTCGTGTGACTGTAAAGGCTTGGTGAAGGTGTGTGCAAGGTGTGGTCGTGTGACTGTAAAGGCTTGGTGAAGGTGTGTGCAAGGTGTGGTCATGTGACTGTAAAGGCTTGGTGAAGGTGTGTGTAAGGTGTGGTCATGTGGATGTAAAGGCTTGGTGAAGGTGTGCGCAAGGTGTGGTCGTGCGACTGTAAAGGCTTGGTGAAGGTGTGTGCAAGGTGTTGTTGTGTGGCTGTAAAGACTTGGTGAAGGTGTGCGCAAGGTGTTGTCGTGCGACTGTAAAGGCTTGGTGAAGGTGTGTGCACTCTCACGACAAGTTCGGTACTCGTGTTCTCTTTCAGCCGGCACACCTTACTGACCCCACGAGTGTAAGCGATCCCTTCCCCTGGCCGTGTACTACCACAGCGTGTACATGGAGGCAAGAGTCTACCTCGCCACTTATCTCTCCCTTCACACATTTCTCAGAGAGGCGGTGTCGGCAATTAAAGCACACACACCCCACACACACACACACCACACAGTCACACACACACACACAAACACACACACACCACACACACACACACACACAACACACACACACACACCTTCCCGCCCCCTTCTTTGTTGCATTGTGCCACCACTTAAAAAAAATTTACGGTTGTTATCTCTCTAGGTCACACACACACACACACACACACACACACACACACACTGGAGCCCTATTTTTTTTTGTCCGAACTTCTGCACCACCTCAGAGACAATGCACCCACGCCGCTCATTCCGACACCCCGCCCACAGCTACAGCCTGGTCGGCCCCGCCGCACCAGCAATCCACAGGGAGCAGTCAATGTCAAGTCGTCAAGCGGCAACCCACCGGAGGAGACACTGTACTGCTGCCGGTTCACTTCGGTGGTGTTCAGTGGCGCCTGTTCTGATCTAACATACCAGGACACCACCTACTAAGCCCCCTGCTGACGACAATAATTGCTTAGTCGCGGAGTCGGCGTGAGTGAGCTCTCCCTCCGGAAGGCGCCACCACGTCCGGCCAACGACAGCCCCATGGACTCGCCGATACCGGTGACCCCAATGGAACCAAACGAAGGCCACAGACGTGGAGAGGACATTGAAATTGAGGTCACACACACACACCTTCCCGCCCCCCTTTTTTGTTACATTGTGCCGCCACTTTAAAAAAAATCTACAGTTGTTATCTCTCTAGGTCACCACACACACACACACCACACACACCACACACACACCCCTACAAACATAACTAACATTTTTGCTGTATTTTGTGATGAACGCATTAAGTTTTATCCTGTAAGATAGCGAACTAATCTGTCTGAATTTGATTACGCCAGAATGATTCAAGTACGATTTGTTATCCAAACCATGAGAATCAACATACTTATTCTTGGAGAGTTTATCTTTTCTCATGGTATAGCCTTTAATTCTACTCCATACTGCTTGTTCCAGCAAGTGATAACCCTCATGAATGGATAACGGAACATGAATTTCAGTGGATTCTGTGCCTTGCTTTGCGCCCTTTTTGCTACTTTGTCAGCCCACTCATTTGAAGAAAATCCAAGATGTGAAGGAATCCAGCAGAAGGAAACGTTGGTCCCTTTTAAAGTTAAGATATGAATTAACTGACTGATTTCTAAGATAATTTTGGTCTTTTTCTTGTAATCTGATGATCTTAATGCATAGAGTACCGATTGAGAATCTACACCAAATAAGATTTGAAATAACTGTAATGGAAAATCAACTATGTAATTGAGAGCCATAAGAATAGCAATAAGGTCAGCAGTAAAGATGGATCGATTTTTGCCAATGTAGATAACTTTTCCTTTTTAACGCTGGTATTACAAAACCTGAACCTGCCCGGTGACCGTCTAGGAGTGAACCATCTGTATATATCTTTAAATGATTTGGATAAGTGTTCTGTATATGTAATTGGACTTCAGTTTTCATAATGTTTGGATTCTCATTTTTCTTCATATCAGTATAATTAATATTTATGTGGTGAACAAATTTCTAGCAAGCACATCATTTTTGAATGTCAGAAGTTAAGACCTATCTTACCAGTGATTTCTGAAAATTGTATTGAAGGCGTTTTCAAAAATGCTACTAGTTTGCTTAATATTGCGAAATGTTTACTTCATAGTCCTGTAGGACATTTGTTATAGACTAGTTGTTTGGGTAATTTTTGTTAACGCTCATTTTTTCTGACTTTTTTTCTTTTTTTTCTCCCCTTATCAAAGAGACATAAATACATACACACACAATACGGTCCCCCTCCCCTCCTCTTCCTTGCGATCCCTCCCTCCCCCTCCCCTCCCCTCCCCCCGTCTAATATCACTATGTGGATAGACGTTAAATTGAAGACAACAACAACAACACACACACACACACACACACACACACACACACACACACACACACACACACACACACGCACGCACACACTGGAGCCCCTTTTTTTTCTTTTCTTTCTTTTTTTTGCTGTCCCAACTTCTGCGCCACCTCAGAGGCAGTGCACACACGCCGCTCATTCCGACACCCCGTCCACAGCCACAGCCTGGTCGGCCCCGCCGCACCAGCAATCCACAGGGAGCAGTCAAGTCGTCAAGAGGCAACCACCGGAGGAGACACTGCACTGCTGCCGGGTCACTTCGGTGGTGTTCAGTGGCGCCTGTTCTGATCTAAAATACGCAGGACACCACCTACTAAGCCCTCTGCTGACGACAATAATTGCTTAGTCGCGGAGCCGGCGTGAGTGAGCTCTCCCTCCGGAGGGCGCCACCACGTCGTTCCAACGACAGCCCCATGGACTCGCCAATACCGGTGACCCCAATGGAACCAAACGAAGGCCACAGACGTGGAGAGGACATCGAAATTGAGGTCACCATAAGAGCAGGGCATGAAGAGCCACAGAAGTTGAGATATTTTGTTTAATAATGCTGATCAATGAGAATGAGGATGATTAAGATGATGCTACGGATTTCCTTTTCGGTCTGAGACTACATGACAGGGCTGTACACTATGCTTCCTTTCATAATATATCCCAGCGTCAACCAGGCCCGAGAGATACAGGCACCTGCAGCGTTGGTCAGGAAATTTGAGCAACACTCTCAGAGATGCATCCATTAAGTGGATGAAACTCGACTGTGTGGTCCAGTCTTCCCAACTGAGTCCGCAGCAAACTCAACTCTGGGTAGGAGCTAGTTGGGGCAGAAAAAAAAAACCCACATGACTCTGATGGGATTCGAACCCACGACCTCCCAGCCGGTAGTCCGCGACGCTAACCACTTCGCCACGGCAGCTGGTGGAGCCCTATATTTTACACTAGTTTCGTAGGCTATAGCACGTACCCATTACACAGATGCTACAGTACAATTTCAAACGCAATTCATAAATCGCAGCATCAGACTTTGAGCTACACCACATTGGATACGATGTCGGGGTCACCGGTATCGGCGAGTCCATGGGGGCTGTCGTTGGACGGACATGGTGGTGCCTCTGGAGGGAGAGCTCACTCATGCCAACTCCGCGACTAAGCAATTATTGTCGTCAGTAGGGGGCTTATTGGGTGGTGTTCTGCGTTTGTTGGATCAGAACAGGCGCCACTGAACACCACCAAAGTGACTCGGCAGCAGTGCAGTGTCTACTCTGGTGGGTTGCCTCTTGACGACTTGACATTGACTTCTCCCTGGGGATTGCTGGTACTGATTTGTGGCATGCTGGGCCAGGCTGTGGCTGTGGATGGGGTGTCGGTATGACCGGGCTGTGGCTGTGGACGGGATGTGGCTGTGGACGGGCTGTGGCTGTGGACGGGGTGTGGCTGTGGATGGGGTGTGGCTGTGGACGGGGTGTGGCTGTGGACAGGGTGTGGCTGTGGATGGGGTGTGGCTGTGGACGGGTGTGGCTCTGGACGCGGTGTGGCTGTGGACAAGGTGTGGCTGTGGATGGGGTGTGGCTGTGGACGGGGTGTGGCTGTGGACAAGGTGTGGCTGTGGACGGGGTGTGGCTGTGGACGGGGTGTGGCTGTGGATGGGGTGTGGCTGTGGACGGGCTATGGCTGTGGATGGGCTGTGGCTGTGGATGGCTGTGGCTGTGGATGGGGTGTGGCTGTGGTGTGGCTGTGGATGGGGTGTGGCTGTGGACGGGGTGTGGCTGTTGACGGGGTGTGGCTGTGGACAGGCTGTGGCTGTGGACGGGGTGTGGCTGTGGATGGGGTGTGGCTGTGGACGGGGTGTGGCTGTGGACGGGCTGTGGCTGTGGATGGGGTGTGGCTGTGGACGGGCTGTGGCTGTGGATGGGGTGTGGCTGTGGACGGGGTGTGGCTGTGGATGGGCTGTGGCTGTGGATGGGGTGTGGCTGTTGACGGGCTGTGGCTGTGGAGGGGTGTCGCTGTGGACGGGCTGTGGCTGTGGATGGGCTGTGGCTGTGGACGGGCTGTGGCTGTGAATGGGCTGTGGCTGTGGACGGGCTGTGGCTGTGGACGGGGTGTGGCTGTGGACGGGCTGTTGCTGTGGATGGGGTGTGGCTGTGGATGGGCTGTGGCTGTGGACGGGCTGTGGCTGTGGATGGGGTGTGGCTGTGGATGGGGTGTGGCTGTGGATGGGGTGTGGCTGTGGACGGGCTGTGGTGTGGACGGGCTGTGGCTGTGGACAGGGTGTGGCTGTGGACGGGCTGTGGCTGTGGATGGGGTGTGGCTGTGGATGGGGTGTGGCTGTGGACGGGCTGTGGCGGTGGATGGGGTGTGGCTGTGGACAGGGTGTGGCTGTGGATGGGGTGTGGCTGTGGACGGGGTGTGGCTGTGGACGGGGTGTGGCTGTGGACGGGCTGTGGCTGTGGATGGGGTGTGGCTGTGGACGCGGTGTGGCTGTGGACGGGGTGTGGCTGTGGATGGGCTGTGGCTGTGGACGGGATGTGGCTGTGGACGGGGTGTGGCTGTGGTCGTGGTGTGGCTGTGGACGTGGTGTGGCTGTGGATGGGCTGTGGCTGTGGACAGGGTGTGGCTGTGGATAGGCTGCGGCTGTGGACAGGGTGTGGCTGTGGATGGGCTGTGGCTGTGGACGGGCTGTGGCTGTGGATGGGCTGTGGCTGTGGACGGGCTGTGGCTGTGGACGGGCTGTGGCTGTGGATGGGGTGTGGCTGTGGACGGGCTGTTGCTGTGGACAGGGTGTGGCTGTGGACGGGGTGTGGCTGTGGACAGGGTGTGGCTGTGGATGGGGTGTGGCTGTGGACAGGGTGTGGCTGTGGACGGGGTGTGGCTGTGGACGGGGTGTGGCTGTGGATGGGCTGTGGCTGTGGACGGGGTGTGGCTGTGGACGGGCTGTGGCTGTGGATGGGCTTGGCTGTGGACGGGGTGTGGCTGTGGACGGGCTGTGGCTGTGGATGGGGTGTGGCTGTGGACGGGGTGTGGCTAAGGACGGGGTGTGGCTGTGGACGGGCTGTGGCTGTTGATGGGGTGTGGCTGTGGACGGGCTGTGGCTGTGGACGGGGTGTGGCTGTGGACGGGGTTTCGGATTGAGCGGCGGCAGTGCACTGTCACTAAGGTGGCACAGACGATGGGACAGCAAAATAAAAACAAACAAACAAAAACGCGTCTGCTTTCAAAAAGTGATACCCGCAAGCAGTTAATCGCGTCATTTTCAAAGTTCGCAAACATCTGTGCCTCACCTGACTTAGCATACGCCAGGAGCATGACGTCATCAGGGTTCATGTCCATGGCCTTCAGGCGTTGCACGTGTTCTTCCATGGGTCGTTTGCAGGTAGCTTCAAACATTGCGGCAATCTTCACCCCCTCCACAAAGCGCATCATGGACTGGTCCAGTGATTTCTCTGTACTTTCCTCTGCTTTCGACTGTATAAAAAAACACAAGAGATACAATGTGAAATCCTGTTATAGAAGCTAAAAACCGGTCACTTTAGCAATATGCAGCTGGGCTGTGCCTGGGACAAAGAAAAAAAGGACAATTTAAAAAGCGATCTTGCGTGTCCAGTGTCTTGCCACACACAATGGCATTGTGTCTAGTCTATGTCCTTGGCGGTAACCATCCCCCCTCTTTTCAAATTTTGCTTCATATTCCGCCCTCAGTCATTGTTTTGAAACTTTTCTATTTGACAGTTTGAATATATCAATCACCCATTTTTCTGGTGCCGCTTCAGAGTCAGAGAGTTTACTCAAACATTCAGACTACACAGTTTATAAATCAGAAAAGCGAGTTTACATGTGTTCATTTTGTATTTCGCTATTCTCTGCTACTTTTCCATGTTTGTTTGTTTTTTTTTTTGTTTGCGCGCGCGCGCACGCACACACACAACACACACACACACACACACACACACACACACACACACACACACGCACACGCACGCGTGCGTGCACGTAGCACACACACACACACACACACACACACACACACACCACACACACACACACATACATACATGCGCGCGCGCGCGCGCGCAAACACACGAGCGCACCGATGAGTACAAATGCACAGATATGCACATACAAAATGCGCTCAGACACATAACACACACAACACACACACAAACACTAACAAATGCGCGCTCACACACACACACACACCACACACACCCCACACACACACACTCACCACACACACACACACACACACACACACACACACACACACACACACACACACACAAGCACATACAGAGAGAGAGAGAGAGAAGAGAGAGAGAGGAGAGAGAGAGAGAGAGAGAGGAGAGAGGGTGGAGAGGGAGAGAGAGAGAGAGAGAGAGAGACAGAGAGAGAGAGAGAGAGAGAGAGAGAGAGAGAGAGAGAGGAGAGAGAGAGAGAGAGAGAGAGAGAGAGAGAGAGAGAGCTACAAAGACACACGCTTACGTACATGCATGCACAGGCGCACACATGCATCCACATGTACAGAGAAAATTTCAAGTGCACAAAGTCTGATGCACACAGACAAGCACAAACGTACCTATACACAAAC
>CM031613.1:53743571-53767518 GCA_018398815.1 Conus ventricosus | reverse complement strand
GTTTTTATATAACGATCGTTTGGAATTTCAAGTAAGTTTATTTTAGTTGTTTTGGGAGTTATAGCAATAAAAAAAAAATTGTAAAAGTTTAAGTTCGTTATTTTTATCATTTGGTTTGGATTAATGACGTCATATCCTAGAAAACATAGTGTGTCCTCATCTAGATCTAATCAGGGATCGTTGTGATTGTTTGTTTAGATGTGCTCCAGTGGAAAGGGTTACAGTTGTTTAAGTGACAGCTAACATTGTGTGTGACCAGGGAGATCTCTAAACAAACTCAAGTCTATAAAAGAGGCTCCATGGCCCTGTGAAGATGAGGTAGTTCAGCTAGTTGGTGTGGGTAATCGAGTTCAGATTGAAGATATATGAAATTGAGTTCAGATTTATGATTGAGTTTCAGATTTATGCTGACGTAAAGTAAACGTCCACCCTCACTGTTACGGATGCGTTGGTGCGTGTGTCTGTCTGACTCTTACTCTCAGAAATTTGGATGCGTGTACTGGTTCACTTCACCACACACACCACACACACACACACACACACACACACACACACACACACACAACACCAACTGAAACATAGACAGCCAGGCAACAGGTCTCAGTTCAACAGTTTTTTTTAATACTTTATGCTGCCCAAGCCATCAACACATAAATACACAACACACAATAATATCACCAAGAGAGAAGAATTTTAACGTACGCCGTAGCTCTAGGCGTACACACTACAGAGGCATATATAAATAATACTGTTTCTACTATAGGTCACGTCCGGCCCAAAACGAGTGTTCCTCGGTGTCATGCGATGTAGCCTCACATGGCAACATGTGACGTTCCGTCGCGTACGCACTTATTTGTTATAAAGCATTTCCGAGGTAAAGGAAAAGAAAAGGTAAAAGAAAGGATAATTTATGTGGCCTGACCAGTGTGATCGGTGTCGCTGTGGCTATAGACGTAGGGTGATTATTGGTTGAATGGACGGAAGTTGTCCATTGGTCAAGTAACCAAGGGCTGGTAATGCGTAGAGTTAGACGAGTACTCACTGAATATGTACTCAGGAAGAGCGCAGGAAGGAAAAATAAAGTATAGGAAGGAGATGGCTTGGGGACACTGACCAGACAGGTTGTTTGGAACTGCAGAACGAGATTCACATGTAATCTACCATTACCAGGTGAGGTATAGACAGATGGAGAGAGAAAAGAGAGAGAATTAAAGAAAAGGGAAAAAATGGGAAAAGAATTTATCATTATTCAGATTTTGAAATAGATTACTTACACGGACTTCATTCGTGTTTCAGCCCTTCCCGGTGCTGTGGCAGCACCAGTAATGGTACAAGCGACTGTGACAGTCGTACAAGTATTTGGGCTACAGTGCTGTGGTAGCGCGTAATTGTGAAGAGGACAACGACTGCAGCAGTCGTGAGAGAATTTAAAGAATTTGTCATGTTGACCCACAATGAATGTTGATTGTCCACTGGATCGGAACTCAGATGATATTCCTATATTTCAAGCCATCTTTTGATTCTTCTTTGGAAAATGTATACATTGTTTCTCCAGTGAGGAACTTCCAGACTTTCTTGAATTTGTCAATGACCTTCCAGGAACATTGTTATTGATCGGCGACTTCAACTTCCATTTCAATAAGCCCACAGTTGGATACACGCCCGAGGTGTTAGAAATTTTAGATACTTTTGGACTCCAGCAGTCCGTGAATGAAATGACGAACAAACAGGGTAACATAGTAGACTGGGTAGTGTACAGAGACAGCGATCATCTTCTTAAATCCTCAACCGTTGACAATAACCTAGCATCGGATCATTATGCTGTGAAGTGTGAATTAGATATCGTTAGGCCCGCCGTTCCAAAGACTTACAAGGAAGTTAGGAAAATTTCTGCCATCAATATAGAGGCTTTCAAATCTGATCTGACCACGGCCATACCGAGCGAGCCATCGGCCTGTCAGCTGACCTCTGCCCTCCGTGCCACGCTTGATAAGCATGCTCCAGTGAGCAGGCGCTTGATCACCGATCGCTCACTGTGTCAATGGCACAACACAGTGGGTCCCGAGTTGTTGGAGGCCAAGCAGGAGAGGAGGGGGGCTGAGAGGCGATGGCGCGCCACGGGACTGACTGTGCACAGGGAAATATATCAAACTGCGAGAAACCATGTTACTGACATTGTTCATCAAGCAAAAACTTTGTTCTATTCTTCAAAGATATTAATAATAATAATAATGAATACTTATATAGCGCCTATTCTCGGCTAGAGGCCAAGCTCTAAGCGCTTTACAATCAACACTCATCTACACAACGGGCTGCCTACCTGGGTAGTGCCGACTGAAGAGCTGCCAGCTGGCGCTTCATTCAGTCGTTTCCCGTGTCATCCAGTCAGTATCGTTCAATATCGATCACTCATTTTCCTTACTTCCTTCATTCTTTCCATTTCTCACGCAGGGTGCATGCTATGTGTAACGTGTCCTCCATACCAACGGCCAAACTGGCCTACTCTTCCGAAAGTTGGTGATGGGATTTTACGTGTGTGCAAGATGTTATGCATGCGTTCACACACGGAACCTCGGTTTTTAGTCTCATTCGAAGGACTGTAAGGGAAATGGAGTCAGAACCAATGTTAACTCCGAGGGAAAAATCCCCCTGTACCGAAACGCCCCGGCGGAGGTTCGAACCCGCAACCCCAGGATCACCAAGATTACGAGTCAGGCGCTCTACCAACTGAGCTATTCCGGCCCAATATGGCCAAGCCTGTAATACGGCCAAGCAACTATTTAATGTCACAAATAGTCTCCTAGGCAAAGTCAGCTACTCCCCCTTCCCACCATCTTCCAAACTCAAGAGCTCCCTCAGAAATTCTTAGAGTTTTTCAATGGCAAATTGACACTATCCGTGAAAAGCCAGATTCTACTGCACCTGTACATTCTCTAAATGACAAAGTTTACTGTGGACCTCCTTTGGCTTGTTTTAGCCCTGTTAGTCAAGACTATGTCAAAAAAACTTTGTCTGCGATGCAGCCCTAAAATCATGTGAACTTGATGCCATTCTCACTAACTTGCTCTTTCAGTGCATTGATGACGTCCTACCCCATCTTACTCATGTTATCAATACTTCTTTGTCCTCTGGTCACGTTCCTGAAATCTTCCGGTCCGCAGTGGTACGTCCATTGATCAAGAAACCTTATTTAGATAAATATGTTTTAAAGAATTATCGGCCTGTATCAAATTTGTTATTTCTATCAAAATTATTGGAGACGATCGTTTTGGAACAAATTCTAGAACATCTCGAAAAGAATCAACTGTTGAATCCTCATCAGTCTGCTTACAGACAAGGCCATAGTTGTGAGACAGCACTCCTCCGTATAGTCAATGACCTCTGCGGGCTTGACGATGGGAATGTTTCCTTATTAGCGATGTTAGACCTCTCCGCAGCATTTGACACGATCGATCATAATATTTTGTTCCCCACGGCTCCAAACTTCCTTCGGATTCAAAGACACAGCTCTCGACTGGATTATCTCTTACTTGACTGGATGGACTCAGACAGTGTGTGTACAGGGTAGATACTCAGACAGTTCTCCTCTTAGGTACGGTGTGCTTCAGGGTTCTGCACTGGGGCCAGTCCTTTTTGTGCTGTATGCTAGTCCTGTGTCTGACGTCATCAGTGGTCACGCCATGTCGCATGAGAGCTTTGCTGATAATACTCAGCTTCATCAGTCGGCTCCCATTGCTGAAATTGACTCACTGATTTCTCGGACACGGGCTGCATTGCAGACCTGAAGGACTGGATGACAACCAACAAACTACAACTAAACGCGACAAGACGGAACTCATGTTCGTGACAAAACAGCCTAACCATCCTTCTCTGCCTTCAACCGTCACCATCAATGACTGTACTGCCTCTGTCTCCACCTCTGTCCGCAGTCTAGGGTCATTCTTGACCAGTCCCTCACCTTGAGAAACAGGTTTCAAGTATTTGCAAGATTGCCTATATAGAACTAAGAAGAATCAGCTCCGTACGTCACCTTCTCTATACAGATGCTACAAAAACTCTCATTTGTGCATTTGTCTTATCTAGAATAGATTACTGCAACTCACTTTTGGCCGGCCTTCCAAAATACCTGATAGAAAGATTACAGCGAATCCAAAATCATGCAGCCTGAGTCGTCTGTAGAGCAGGAAAATATGATCACATTTCGCCTCTACTTCACTCTCTTCACTGGCTATCTGTCTCAAACCGTATCTCGTCCAAAATCTCAACTCTCACTTTCTCTGCTCTTTTTTAAAATGGACCTTCTTATCTCTCAGATCTCCTTAAAATCTACACCCCCTCTCGACAACTACGCTCCTGTGCTGACGACCGCCTTCTACGAATGACTCGCTTCAGGACTACTACTGGTGAAAGATCTTTCTCTTTTCAAGCTCCAGCGACGTGGGAAAAGACTGCCAGACTCTCTCAGACATTCAGATTCTATCCCTTCTTTCAAGTCTAAACTTAAAACCCATCTATTTACTCATAATTAGTCAATGCTGTCGGGGGGGGGGGACAACCTAACTCATAGCCGTCTGGGCCTTTTCAAATGTAGTTGATTTGATTGATTTAATTTAACGTCTGTTCACAACATGGTGATTTTAGACTAGAAATAAACCAATCCAAAAAAATAAACACACACACACACACACACACACACACACACACACACACACAAAATAAATTAAAACGGGTGTGAAGAGTTTGTGTCTGTGTTTGCGGCGGTTTATTGAGGACTTGCAGAAAAGGGGGAAAAAAAAAAAATTTCAACTATGGAAAAATTTAAAAAAACCCCCAGGGCCACGGGGGAAACCCCAAAAAGCCGCCCAAAACCCCGGGGATGTCGAAACTTGCCTGGGAAAGTCCCGGCCAGTGGAAAAACCCAGTTTTTGAAACATCCAAAAAACCCGAGGGAAGAAACCCAAAAGGCTAAAAAATTCCCCCGGGTGAGGGTAGTTTTTCCAAGATTAGTATTCCAAGCGGGAGACGTTAGTGGGCCCCGTAAAAGGGTTTACGTCGTTCCCAAACCGCAGTCCCCGAGCGAGGCTCGCGTGAGAGTTAGTCCCGGGACTTAGAAACGACGATCGGTGTCAAAGGGGTCCCATATCACATCTCCCTTTAAATTTTTAACTAAAAATTTTTGGGAGTTTGAATTCAAAAATAAACATTAATTACGGGAACAATTTAAACAACGAATTTTTCCCAAACTAACAAAGAATTGCTTGATTTGTTAAAACAATATTTCTCCTCCCTCTCCCAGATTCGGACTTGTTCACAAATTTTAATTTCTTTGGGTTTCAAATTCCCCCGCCCCAATCGGGAATATTTTCCTCTCGGGCCCACGGGATTTTTTGGGGGAGAACTTTGGACTAAACTTCGGGGTGTTTTGAGAGCGGGTTGAATAAAGGGGTGTCCCAGTTGTTTGTGATTGGTTTTTCCTGTGTTTTTCCGGGTTTGAAAAAAAACAAGGGAAGGGAAACCCCCCGTGGAGTATTTGGTACCGCCATTTTTTGTGGGGGTTAGCGATGATAAAGGAAACCCGGGGTTGTGATTTTTCACGCCTGGATTTAGCGATGATACCGCTTTTAGGGTGATGATTCCCTGTGGTGTATTGACAAATGAAGGGCCCGGGGGGTTTAAATTTGAAGCTGAATGATTCCCCAGGGCCCCGTTTATGTCACGAACCCAAAAACGGGGGTCCCCAATTTTTTCAGTGGGGGGGAGATTTTTTGCGGGATCCCTTTGTCATCATATTTTTTTCACGGGGTTTTTCTTTTTTTTGGGTTCTTTCTTTGCAAGGGATCATAATCTGGTGTAAGGGTTTTAAAATTTTGGGAATGACGGGAAATTTTTTGGTTTTTTAATTTTTCCCTTTCCCCATGGGGAAGTTAGCAGGTAAAAACCCCCTTCCGAGTGGGGATGCCGGTACATGACCCAGTGCAAAGGGAAAAGGGGGTTTTTTTAATTTTTTTAAAGGTTTTTTGCTTAAAAGGCCCTGACTTTCCTTCTCTAGCTTCTCATTTAATTGGTTTGTGGATATCTGGGTTTGAGCTTGTAAAACGTGTGTGAATCCGTATTTCCTGTTCCCAACTTGAAAATTTCATAGTGGAAAAATTGGGGGGCCTTGTCAGAAAAAAACAACATCGAATCCCGGTTGGAAAAGACAGATTTGATTTTTTTAATGCAATAGTGCGGGTTTGGGGTTTGCGGAGTAGCTTCACCTCCATCCTCGGGGAAAAGTAATCCACAATGAGTAATATTTTCCTGACCAAAAATTTCCAAGGGGGACCCTTCCAATCGTGACCTTTGGTCGATAGGCAAAAAATGAAGGAAAAAAAGGGTTCCCTTTTTTTTTCGGCTGGGGGGTAACATTGGGGGAATTTTTTTATCATGTTTCAATGTCTGAAGGATTTTGGGGCCCCCAAAAACGTTAAAACGGGCAGACGCACAGCATTTTTGATCCCAAGGGTTTCCCTTAAAGGAGCCGGTTAAAGAGCCCGACCTCATAGATCTAGAACATTTTCCCTCGAACTTTGGGGGATTCGTCGTTTTTTGCCCCTTCACAAATTTTTCCTGAAGTTTTTTTGTTGAAGCTGGAAAAACATCTTGCTTTTTTTTTTGGAAAATTTTTTGCCCTTTTCATTGTTCGGGGGAATGGAACCTTTTTTGCTGCAAACGGGGAGCTTTTGCCCAAAAGCATCGGGCGGGTTTTGAATTTTCCTTGCACATGGATAAACTTTTGGGGCTGTAGCCCCATAACCCAAAGGGGAAATCGTTAAATTTCCTTGGTGGCTTTCTTCCAAGCTCTGTAGTAGCAGAAGGGGCACAAGAGTTTAGGGTGGGTTTTTTCTACGTGAATAAAAGGCCAGGACTTTGTCTTGAATCCCTCCATCCCCATGTTGATGCGGGGAGCTTTCTTTTTCTATCACTGATATTCTGTTCTGAATCACGGGATCTTGAAATATAGGACACGGGTTTTTCTTGTTCCACTTTTAAACCCTGTGAGGGGACTGCTCCAATGCCATTTTTTGGAGGCATCGCTGCAACAATTTTTTGGTTTTCAGGGGGTTAGTGTCCCATACGGGTGGGTTTGTAAGCGGGGTCTTTGATCGGGTTGAAAGGGTTATTTTTGGGGTTCAAACCATTCCAGGATTTTGTTTTTTTGAAGAAGTTGGGGCAGGGTTTTTAATCAGCAATTTTCGGTATGTATTTTTCCCAAACTGTTTAAACCACCCCCTGAATCTTTGCAATCTGTGATATTTGTTGGAGGGGGAAAATTTTTTTTTAAAGGGGTTCCCTTTTTCCGGACTGGGTAAAACTCCATTCCCCGCAATGATATGTCCCGGGAATTTCACAGATTTTTTGGGAAAAATTCACATTTTTCATTAAGTTTTTGCCCCGCATCCAAACACTCCCCAAAAACTTCTCTAAAAATTTTTGTCATGCGTAGGGGGTCTTTAAAAATGAATCAGTAGTCCACCCAAAGTGGCAAATGACACCCCCCAAAGGGCAATCAAATTTAAAGCCCATCATTTTCGGGAAGAATTCTGGTTTGCAGGGGCTTTTGAAAAATTGGAAGGTTTTTGAAGCAAAAAAACGCCCAAAAACGGGGGTTATAAAAGTGGTGAGTAGTTTTGATTCGGGGGAAAAAGGGGATTTGCCAAAAGCCCTTTTGCAACCCATTTCGAAAAATTTTACTCGGGCCAAACTTTGCCAGGTTTCCCTTAAAAGAAAAACTTTGGGGTAGTTTTCTCGTTGCACCGCTTTGTTGATTTGGGTTTGGGTCGACACAGTTTTCTGACGGGGGGATTCTTTTGGGGACCCCCCACCATCCCCCAGCACCACTCTGTAGGCCAAAAGGGGGATATGACTTTCATTTTGAGCAGTTTTCAAGTTCTTTTTTTACCTTTGGGAGCAGGGGGTGAGCATTTTGCGGGGGAAGTGTAAATACAAGGGGGTTGCACATTCTCTTTGATTTTTTTTGTATTTTTTTTCATTTGTCCTAACCACTGAAGGGGTTTGGGAAACTTTTTTTTGGGGGTTACCCGGTAAACGTGAGGGGCAGAGTCTGTGATCGTTTTTTGTATGAGAAAACCCCCTTTTTTTATCATCCCCAGTTCAAAGCAGGGTTTTTCCTTTCCCAAAAGGGAAAACCCTTTGGGTTTGTTTGCACATGGGACTGGTCTCTTTTGATTTGTCTTCCATGGTAAAAAATTGGGCCCTTTTAAAGGGCCCCCCGGGTGACAATGTCGCCCCCCCTGGTCCACGTAAAATCTTTTTTGCAGCGGGGGTAAAACCCTTTTTTCCAGGGTTCTTTGCTGTGATGACTGGACAGTTTCTCCATGTCAAGTTTAAATTTGGGGTTTGGAGGACCTTTAAACGTTCAATTTTTACCCCACTTTTCACAAAATTCGGCCCGGAGAGACCCCAAGAAAAAATTCTGAGTCCTCATACTTTCATTTAAAAAATTGCATTCCGAAAAAAATTGCCTTGGGTAAATTTCATCAGAGATTTCATGGAAAATTTTTCCCTTCCTTTTGCGGGCAGACTGCTTTAAAATGTCCCTTTTCCCTGGCAAAAGGGTTAAAAAATAGCTTTTCTGGGGGACTTTTCTTTTTTTTGAGGGGGGTTTCTTCCAAAAGAATAGCTTTTCCCTTTTTTCAGGTGTTGACCCTTTGTATTTTTGGGGGTTTTATCTTTTGGGTTTTACTGCATTGACTGGGTCGGCCCTCTGGGGGGGTTGGGAATTCCCATCTTTTTCGGGCTTGTCTGCTGAGCTGAATCCCTTGGCGGGGGTTAATTTAGGCTTGGCTTGAAATTTCCCTTTACGCAGTCATTTTGGGCACTCCAAAACTTTTCTTCACGTAGAGTTCTTCTTGGGATTTTGCCAATTCACATTCGGGCAGCCGCTTATGAAGATCTTGGTTTAAAAATTTTGTCATGGGCCCTCCGGGGTTTTTCTTTCTCTGGTTAAATTTTGGCCTTTTTTCCAAAAAGACTTTTTTTCTGTCCCCAAAAGTGACGTTTTCGGGCCCCTTTTTTTTAACTTTTGGGTAATTTTTTTTATTTTCATCAATTTGAAAAACAGTAAAAAAAATCTTTCTGTTTTGCTCTTTCCAAACGTACGGGTAACTAAAGATTTTCTTGTCGATTTTTTTTGATGCAGCTGCGTTGCGAAAAGTAGCGGTAAACCTTTGGGGCCCAAAAACTTTCCTTTGGGGGGGGGGGTTCCACCCAAAAGGGTTTTTGGGGGTAGGGGAAAGGGATGTGTAGCTTGGATAGCGACGGTAGTAATCTTTCTTTGATTCACCCCGTCGCTGCCCCCATGTAGTTTTTCCAAGTTCCGTATTCCAACAGGGACTTTGGAGCCCGCGCCGTCAAATTTAACTCTTTCCCACGCAGCCCCCGAGCGAGGTTTTCGCGGGGGGAGTTTTTTCCCTTGGATTTAGCAAGGGACGACGGTGTCAAAAGGAAAACCATATACAGTGACCACCATTACATGAGGCTTTAAACCACCAAGGGCCCTGCTTTTGTGAAAAAGCCCCTCCGAAATAAAGGGCAAAAGGGGAGGGCATTCTGAAAAAAGTGAAAAAATCTGCAGTTCCCGGAAGAGAGTGTACGGAAGGCACGCAATTTCTTTAGCGTCCCCGAGAGGAGACCACCCTCGAGGGACGGCAAGGGAAGAGGAGCAAACCCCCTACCAGGGGTTTTTTGCCACCCAAACCACCCCCCTCCAAGGGAACGGTTTATTGACACCGATCAAACCCCCCCAAACTTACCCACATACGCCGCCTGCTTTTAAAAACACCTTCAAAAAAAGCAAAAAAAAAAATCGCCGCAAGGTTGCCAGAATGTGACGTCAAATTTGTATTAAGAATGACGCTGATTTTTTACCAAAAAACACAAATCCAAGCCGTCATGGCGGCAAAAGATAATTTAAAAAGGGATGACGCCAAACCCGTTGGTCTGCCCAAGGTTTTTTCTATTCCATGATTTTTTACGATGGAAAAAGATCAACCCACGTCCCTTTTGGGGGACGCGTACGGGGGTACAAACTGGTTTCAAAACCATCCCACCGTTTGGGGGCCTGTGCAAAAAAACCCGGCACACCAAGACCCGGTTTTAAAAACCCGCTGACCCTTTGGTGTTTCACTGTGGGACAACGTTTTTAAAAGGAAAAAAATCCCAAAACGTCGCGTCAGAGATGTCCGCACTTGTAAAAACAACAAAAGCAATCATCCAAAACCAAATATTGTTAGAAGGGCCCCAGTGAAGGATCCCCATCTGCAAAGCAAAAGGAGATGTTCAACGCCTTTTCGGGTTTTCAGGCTTTCCCCCTTTCACAACGGTCCCTTCTGTCCCATGAGAAAATTGGGGCTCCACGAACCACAGGCCCGAGAAGGACCAACATCCACCCCTCAGACAGGGGGCCCCCCATCCTCGCTGGCCCAAATTGGGGGGGTCACGTCCCCCCGCAAACTTTTGGGGAAAGGCCCCACAGGGGGCGCCCCCAATACCCTGCCATGGGGAAGGTTTTCAGTGGTTTACGGGGACCATCCACAAGGGCTACAGGGCCCGCGCGCATCCCCAGATGCCTTTCCCCGGGGGTCGCGACAAAACCTTTGGGGCCCCCTATTTCAACCCTTTCTGACTTTTGCCCCAAACCCTTTTTTAAAATTTTATTTAACCCCTTATTATGAAACTTTTTACAATTTTTATTACGTTTTTCCCAAAGGGAAATGTAGTCCCCGGTAAAAAAACTACTTCATTTTTAGAACTACATTTTTTTTCCCAAAAACTTTTTTTATTTTGGGGGCAGTTTTTATTAGAACAAAGTAAAATTAAACCCCAATTCAAGGGGTTTTACTACCCCCCTCTATATAACTGGATACATCAACTAAAAAAAGTTTAGACTGCAATAATTTTTATCAACCCTTTAAATTTTAGATCTTTGAAGTTTTTTAACCCCAAAATTTAAAAAAGCTTAAAAATAAAGAAGAAATTTTTTTTTACCGGGGTTAAACTTAAAAAAAGGGGCAAAGATTTTAGTATAAATTTTACTTTTCTGTTATTATCCAAAAGGGGCCCAAACCCAGATAAATTCCCGACTGGATAAACACCTCCTTCTTTTAAAAAAAATTGGAACTATTGGGGGATTTTTAAAGCCATTCCCCCCGTTTTGGGGAAACCCAAAATTTTCCCCATCACAACATGTAAATTTGCTTTTTTTGGGAAAAAATTGTGGATTCCAAAATTTTGGGTTTTTTTGAATGATGGAAATATAAAAAGAGTTTCCTGATGTTTTCAAAAACCCCAGGCCCCAAACCCCCTATTGAAATTAACGTTAGTATCTCCTGATAAATAAATTTAATGCTAATTGGATAACAGAGGAAAAAACATTAGGAAAAGGGTCATTTTTTCCCATTTTCTTACACTAAATGAAAAAATTCAAGTTAAAAAAGTTGAAGAATGGAAACCTAAGTTTTTATCCCGTAGTGGGGGACTGGGGGGGGAAACCCCTATGATAAAACCCATTTTCCAAAAAGAACATAATTCCATGGAACATGAAGGGCACTGAAAATATTTTAAAAGAAAAATTCAGAAAAGTGTTTTTTTACGCTGCCCCGAAAAACAATGCCCCAAGCCCTAAAAGCTATAATGATAAGAAGTACAGAGAAAAAGGATGGGGGGAATGAAGGGAAAGCGCAAACAAATGAGCAGTAAAAAGAAAATTATAAAAACAAGGCTAAAAGGGCGAATTTAAGAAAATTTTTTTGCAATGAAAGGGAAAAAAAAAACAGTTTAAAAGAAATTTTGGCCAAAACAAAACGTATCTATTTCCTAAAGTTTTGCCCCTTCCAAAAAAATCTACATCAAAGGAAATGCCCCAAAGTTGGGGAAAAGGTTAAAGAATTAAAAAACAGATGCCATTTTCCCTATACCCCTTAAATTTTAAAAAACAACGCTTTCCCCCACACAGAAAAAGCAAGGTTTTTTTTTGGAAATGGGTTTTTAAAGAAAAAATTCAAACATCAAATCTTACATCAAAAATAAAAGCTACCGAGAAGGAAGAGGGAAAAAACTTTTTATTGTGATCTCCTTTCCCGATAAAATATTCTTAAACTCTCTTATAAACCCTTTTAGGGAAATTTTAAAGATTCATTGGGGTTTTTACTTTCAAAACCACTTTCTGTTGGGGATGCGGTATTTCATATCAATTTCTCTGGCCCTTTGCCTTTATCTTGGAACAAATTTCTTCTCTTTATTTTTCCCCAAAAATGTTGGTTTAAATGGGAAACCCCCCCACTATCGGGGAAAAGGACGGGTTTTTAAAAAACCCGTTCCAAAGCAAGGGAAAAGTAATCCGAAAAATTGGGGAGGGTTTTCGCCCAAAAGCTTTAACATCGCAATTGGGAAGATATTTGGGAAAAAAATTTTTAAAAGTCGTTTTTACAATTTTTTTCGAAAAAAACAATAAAATTCCCAAAAAACCAAGCAGGGTTTTAGGAAAGGAAGTGTCAACTGATCAACTGGTCAAATTACGAATCAAGTTAAGGGAAAAAGGTTTTTTTTTTCCCAAAAAAAAAAAGGAATTTCCCACTTTTTTTGATAAATTTGGGAAAAACTTATGAAAGTGTATGGGAGGGTCGACTTCTTTAAAGCTAAAACATATTTGGGAAATTAGTGGACAATGCGTTTAATTTTAAAATGTTTCTTTGGGCTTGGGGGGATCTATTTGTACAAAAAATTGGCAAAATTTTCATTCGTCATTCAAGGATATTGATTTGGGAATTTTCCCCAAGGGTCTATATTTGCTCCAGTTCCTTTTTACTATTCTTATTCCCTGATCTCCCAAAAAGTTCCATTAACAATATCCCTCTCGTTCAATATGCTGATGAAAATTGCTATATTGGGTAATACAAACGTCAAAAAAAAACAAACAAAAAAAGAGAAATTTTTTTACACATTTCAAAAACTTATACCCCGGGTTTAAATGATAAGTTTAAAATTTATACATGAAAGGGAAAAAGGTTTAAGGAAATTTTGGGGGGAAAAGACACAATTAATGCTTTTTTTTAAAAGGTGATGCTCCAAAACAAACCTCCCCAGCTTTTTATAAAAGGGCCCAAAACTCTTTAAAAATTCAAAATGTAAAATTTTTTGGGGTCTTTTTTAACCCCCAAAATTTAAAATGGCGATACATTTGAAAAACATAATAAGTAAAGCTAGACAAAAAAAATTTTTTTTCAAAATAATTAATGCTCAGTCATGGGGAAAAAGTTAAATCAAAAAACTTTTACAAACCCCTTTCTTCCGTTTATTGTCAAATTTAAAATTATGGTTTTTAAAAGGGGTTTTTTTCTCCCTCCACAGCCCTTTCTAAAAAAATTTCAAAGCATAGAATAAAGGGGTGTTAAATTGGGACTTGGGGTGCCAGTACACACAAATAAAGCTAAAACATACAGAGCAGCTAATCTTTAATCTTGAGGGCCAACGGAAGTTTTGGCCCCCCGCAAAGTATGTGACTAATGTCTTCATTTTTTAATTCAGTGACAAATGGGCTTTTTTTTGACCCAAAACAGGGGTTTTCCCCAAAAGAGCGCAAAAAAAATTTCATACTTCCCCCTATTAAAATTATACAGATGATCTTTTTTTAAAAGTTGTGATATTTGATATTAATCAAACTCAAGTGTCCCATTAAACCCAAATTTTTCCTCAAGGGAGCATATTTCTGTTGAATTTGATTTTCGGGTTATACAACTCTAAAAAAAAAAGGAAACTTTAATCTTATATCCCTTTTAAGCAAAAGGGAAAATTAAAAAAAAAGTATCCAAATCATTTAAAAGATTTTTTTTCAGACTTCAGTTTTGGGAAACATACACAGGGGCTGGATTTTCTATTTCCCGCTTTCAAAAGAAAATCATTTTGTCTAGGAAAAAGGGGTTTTTTTGTATTTAAATGCAGAAACTATATGCAATTCTTTTTGGCCTTAAACCTTCATAGTTTATATTAAAACTGCGATTTATACATTTTCGGGGGGGGGCTTTTAAATCTGTCTTTGCATCTTTCAAAACTGGAATGCAAAAGTTCGAAAAGCTTGATATTTGACGTAAAAAAACTTTAAAACATTCAATTTTTATGTAAAAGGGTTTTAAGGGAAATTTTTTTTGGGTTCCAAATTCACCCGTGGTTTTTTTGGGGGAAATTAAATGGGTTTATAGATCACGAAAAAAGGAACTATTAGAAAACAAACCCGACAGTAAAACTAAAATTAGAAAAACATGAAATTTAAATTTTGATTTTAGAAAGTCCTATAATGACAGGAAAAACTTCCTTTTAAAGTCCCAAAAAAATTTCCCTGTTTTTAGATCCCTTTTTAGTCTCATTACAAAAATTTGATTAAATTCATGGGGAAAACTAAAATTTTCAAAAAAGGTTTGAAATTTCTTTGGTCATTTAATATCAATTTTAACTTTTTCTTTGGGGTTGGCCCTTGGGTATCCCCGTTATAAAAACATATCCGGGGTAGATGTACAAAAAAGGGGATCAAATGTATAATCTACAGCGAAGAAATGAAACAAATTGCATCGTTTTAACCCGCACTAAAACTTGAAAATTTTTTTGTTTAAAAATTTAAAACATTTATTTGTTATTGTATGAATGGTTTTTTACTAGCCTTTTACACATGATGCATTTCACACTAACACACCACACACACACAACAACACACACCCCACACCCCACACACACACAACACACACACACGCATACGCACAGTAAACCAACACACGCACACACAACCCCACACACACACACACCACAAAAACAACAACACACACACACAACACAAAAACACACACACACCCAATAAATCACACACACACACACAAAACACACACCTTCACCCCACAACACACCCCCCACCAAAACCCCACACAAATGTAGTGTTTGTGTATGTTTCCATTACTGAAATTTTTTTGTATGCTGAAAGTTTTTAGGATTAAGTGTTTGCTGTGATACTTGAAAACTAAGTGAATGTCCCCACCGTAGGATTAGGGTTTGTTTTATTGAGAATTTGTATTTGTGCTAATTTTTAGGGTTTTACAATTTTATAAAGAAAAGGGGAAAAGTATATGACTTTGTAAAACCCCTTAAGAAAATTTGGGTTGGGTTGAGCGCTTTTTATAAAAAAAAAACCCTTATTTTTTTAAACAGTTAAAAGATGTATCTTTTTGAACTATTTTGTATAATGAGAGGAAAAATTTTGGGCCCAGCTAGTGGAAACTGTGGAAATTTTTTGTACCTCCACTGGGGAGAGGGAAGAAGATAATCGTTGTAAAACAAGAAAGTTGTTTATGTTGGAAAAGTTGGTTATCGTTTAGTAAATTATTCCCCGGAGAGGAGGGGGAGAAGAAGAGTTATTGTAGTGCGCCTTCTGGTTGTATGGAGAGACTGCGTGTGCACCAAGTGAATGCTGAGCTGAGTGCGTGCATGCATTTGTGCTCAGTGTGACACTCGGACGTCACAAGTCACTTGCAAGGAGCAATGAAGAAAAGTCGTCTCCTGGGTCTCACACCGTCAGGAGCAGCTCGCAGAGTCAACACCGAAACGAAGCGACAGCTCTGTGCAACACAAAGCGACGTCTCCAACACACAAGAGCTGTGGCTCTAACACAAACAGGAGCAGCGGCTCCAACACAGCAATTCGTTGTTCTAACACCACACAAGAGCTGCGGCTCTGGCACAACAGATCGTTTGGTTCTAACACCACAGACGCGACGGCCCTGGTACAGCAAGAGCAACAGCTCTGGTACAACTGGTACAACAGGTCGCTGGTTCTAACACCTCAAGAGCGGCGGCTCTGGCCCAGCAGAAGCGGCGGCTCCGGCAACAGCTGGCACAAGGGGTCACTGGTTCCAACATCACAGGAGCGGCGGCTCTGGCCCAGCAGAAGCGGCGGCTCTGGCACAGCCGGCACAACAAGTCACTGGTTCCTACATCACAGGAGCGGCGGCTCTGGCCCAGCAGAAGCGGCGGCTCTGGCACAGCTGGCACAACGGGTCACTGTCGATCTCTAAATCGATCTCTCCACACCCCAGCAGGGTGGAGACAGGGGAGGGGGGGGGGGGTAGATCCTGGCTACACCCCAGACCCTGTAGCAGTGGCAGCCAGTTTCCGGTCACACCAGGGCTACGACTTCACCTGGAGGAACTGACTGACATAGAAACTTGTTCAGAGTCCCTCTTCGGCCACTGGAATGTTGCACTGCCCATATTACTGTAGAGACTGCCCGACCGTTTCAGCTCACCTGGCTTATACAGAGCGCAGGTTAGCAGCAGTCAGTAAACTAACCAACCGGTTTTCCGGTGAACATGTTCGGCAAACGCGGTTGTACAAATTTGTGACCGGACAAAAAACGGTCCGTCACACTCACCTCCTCCTGCCTCCTGATTGTCTTTCGCCTGACTGCCTCGCCACTGCCTTTTCTTAACCTTACTACTGTCTGCACATCTCTTACCACTCCACACCATCACACATTGAATAACGACCCACAATCTAATCTTTAAAAAAGTTTATGTAAGAAATCGGCCGAACATGAACAAACGAATCACAAGACAAAACACGACGCGTTTCGACCTTTTAGGTCTTCTTATGCCAAAAAATAAACAACACTCGGAACAGCGAAAATTAAATGTTGTTTCTTTCACCTCACGTTACAACTAGAAGCATCACTTGTCAAATTCAGCGCAAGATGGCCGTTGACGCTCGTTCTCCATCTTAAGATTTGTGTAGATTTCCGCGTGCAGTCGCCTCCCTTTGCAACTAACGATCATCAGTCTGTTGGTCATCTTTAGGAAGGCCAAAGGGAAGTAACAACAACAACAGCAAAAGATAGATCTGTAGAAGAAGAAGAAAGAAAAAAAACAACAAGTACAGGCGAACAAGTCCTCAATTACAACAAAAATGACACAGCAAGGATTAAAGAAAGGGGAGGGAGAGGGGAGAAGGAGGAAGGGGGATGGGAGTGAGAATGGAGTATGGACAGAACGAGGAGAAAATGGGCGTCAGAATGAAAACATTAAACCCTTTGCTAGCAACTCGGGGAAACCGTCCAATTCTGTCATCTGTACAGAACCATTTGTGAACGCCTGTTCGGACACGTCTTTCGTCTTCTGGTGAGAATGATCAGCTGATCTGGGATGGCTGTGCTCCTGTGATACCCAGCACATTGTTTCACTAGAGCACTGTCAGTTATTCTGTGTTTTCTCACCATCACCCGTGGGGAAATCATAATCTTATTAAGTGAGTGCTCGTTCTTCGTTTTCATTGTCCTGATTGTTGTTCATCTTGCCTGGAGCACACCTAAGAGGTCGAAACGCGTCGTGGTTTGTTCTGTAGTTTGTTCATGTTAACTTGTGGATTAAATTTTTAAGTTTCTGATAGAATCTGTTCAATTTCCGCATGCAATCACTTCACTTTGAAACTAACACAATCTTAGTCTCACAATAGATCACGTCATATTTTGAAGGTCAGGAAGTGATCTAGTGATTACGCGTAGGCTAATGCACTCTTCTGAGCACATACTTCGTTCAAGGATGAACAGATCATTGATCCATGGTTTTATATAAATAAATAGATAAATATATATTTTATATATATAAATATATATATATAATAATATATATATATATATATATATATATATATATATATGTGTGTGTGTGTGTGTGTGTGTGTGTTGTGTGTTAAAGACTCGGGGGCTTTTTTATATCTAAGGCTTACTCCATTTTAAAAAAAAACTGAGTTTCGTTTCCATTGGGGAAACAGGTTCCCCCCTCCATAAAAATGCTTATAGACCCTGGATTCCTTGATCAAAATTTTCACTCTAACGATGTGTTATATACTCTATCTTTCCTTCAGCTTGGCATGAATCGTTCCGTGGATTTTCGCTTAATATTCCTACAACAACCAGCTTGACATCGTCGACGCAGAACTACCTTCTTAGGTTTCGCTTCGTACGTGTGAGTGGTTTACATTGACGTTGCACGAACTGGCCGCAATAATCCCAGGGTCTCTCCAAAGTAGCAGAAGAGACAGAGTGTTGCAACACACACACACACACACACACAGACACACACACACACACACACACACCACACATATATATATATATAAATGAAAGATATATCTATATATATAGATATATATAAATATATATTTATATAACAATATAAATAGATAATATATATATATATATATATATATATAATTGCACGCATGGAGATCCACCCCATATGGAAGCAACCATGGAGATCTCCACCAGTTTATGAAGAATGAGATTTTTGAGGAAAAATTAAAAAAAAACCATATTTCACAATTATATTTAGAAAATAAACAACAACTTCAAAAGCTCATGAGCAGGGCAATATAAAAGAATAATCATGATAAAGAAATATTGTCCAAAGCAGACAAAACTAGTAATTTTATTATACAAAATGGAAGTAAAGATTACAGCAGCTCCTCACCTAAAAACATCCAAAAGAACTCCAAAAAGCTGAAGAGGAAACATTCTATTTGAAACCATCAGAAGAGAAAAGAATCTGTGAACGCATAGATACTAAGTGACAGGATAGAACCACTGCTAAAAGAGAAGCATTTATATAACACTCAAAGATCATAAACCTAATTTTCAAACACCCCTATGTAGACTGGATCAACCCCACAAAATCTGAACTAGGAAGAGTAACAAGCAAATCCTAGAAAAAAATAGTAGCTGATGCCAAATCAAATCTTGAACTGAACCTTGGAAAAATACCATGAGGTTGTGCAATGGCTTTCCAAAAATTAAAAAAACAAAAAAGAACAAAACTTTATCGCAATCGACAAGTGGAGTTTTACCCATCCATCAAATGAAGAATTGCTCAGGAAAGCTTTGGAATTTACTTACCAAAATATACTGAGATAACAAATTCAGATGGAAATCATATTCCACACAAAAAAAACAGTGTTGTATAATAAAAAGGAGCTTACAAAAATTTAAAAAAACAGATTTAATTCGACTTTTTGACGTTACAATGGTTCATATGATGGTGCAGAAACATGCGAAATAGTGGCCTGTTACATGACCAAAAAAATGCACAAACTACTGGCCATAGAGTTGGGCTGTACAGAGACAACGATTGGCGGCACGGGACAATACACCTAGAGAGTAAGAATAAAAATAAGAGCTAAGTAAAATGTTCCAAAATCCAACTTAAAAATTACAATAGAAGCCAACAAAAAAGTGTCAACTACTTGGTTGTAACACTAGATTTTAAACCAAAAGCCTATACAGACCATACAAAAAACCCCAATGATACACCATTATATGTAAATTCCATGAGTAACCACCCACCAACAATCATAAAAACGATACCACACAGGGATAAA
Source organism: Conus ventricosus (assembly GCA_018398815.1). Taxonomy (NCBI): domain Eukaryota; kingdom Metazoa; phylum Mollusca; class Gastropoda; order Neogastropoda; family Conidae; genus Conus; species Conus ventricosus. Next base: position 53,748,052 of record CM031613.1, on the reverse strand, counting down.
CAAGAGTTATCCACCTTTCCTGCAACGAAGAAATATTCAACGATCAGCAACGGACTACCAAGAAGCACAGTTTGAAAAGGACAACATCTACATGTTGAAATATATCCTGAAATACCACGAACAAAGAAACAGTAAGAGGAAAATAAACCTGGTACAACCCCCACCATATGATGGTAGATGAAAACCAACATGGGCAAAGATTCTCAAAAACTAACAGAACGTTCCAGAAAGACCATAAACTGTTTCAAATAATTCAACAAAACACCATCAAACTACCTTACCTTTATGGCCAATCTTAAAAAAATTAATTGATGCTTCAAAAAAAAGAAAAACGCAACGCGAAAACGAGGGTGACAATACGGAAAACGTGCAATGCACAATCAAAAAGCAATGGCCCTCTGAACAACCAATGTCTCTCCGACAACTTCGTATACCAAGCCACTGTGAAACAACGAAAAGACAAAGAGACAACATAGGGATCACAGAAAACAATTTAAAAGCCAGGTACGGCTAATCACAATCTAATCTTTAATATGAAAAATACAAACAAAACACCAAACAGAATTAAGTAATCATATAGGACATAAGAAAGCAAATACAGATTTTTAACATCACATGGAAAATAATCAGAAAAGCAGCAGCATACAAAAAGATAGCACAAAGAGAATGTAATTTGTGCACAACCGAAAAAGTGGAGGATTCTTTGCAAACCTAGTATGGCTACATTGACACAAGAGTATATCGTAAGACAGTTTGCAGGCAACAAAAAGAAATTTTTTATCACCTAGTATATAATAGCAACCTCGATAGGACCCGCTCAAACTCAAAGGAGAAAGAAAGACATACAACCCTAACAGGCCCCCCCCTTTCACAACACGTGCAACTCAACCCCTCATACTCAATAAAAAAACTTACAAACCCTCACAGGGCCCCCCTCGCACAACACGTGCAACACAACCCTACTGGACGACATTCACAATCCAAACACATATATACGATCGAAGGTCATACAGGGGGATTGGCACGGGCGTCTGAAGAGAGGAAAACCTCGAAACAAATTTGTAGGCCCGTTTTAAGATTGCTTTTAATCATTGTTTTTAGGGCTCTCCGCAAGTTGAGCACTATTTCAAAAAAAAGCCGGAAAATAACTACCAGCAAGAGAAACGGCTCCATACTCGAGCACTTTAAGCCTGCCTAGCAATTTTTTGAAAAATGAAAAGTATATTTTAACCTATCAACCAAGAATATCCCCTAAGGCTACACAGAGACTAACACAAAAAGGCTAATAGAGAAACGGAAAAATTTGTAACGCAATTTAAGATGAGGGCTTTCGTTTTTACCTTAACCTAAAGCACAGCAGGAACAACGACACATTATGGAATCAACTCATGAGAACTCCACCATTATTGAGAGAGAGGAGTTTTTGAGGAAAAATTAAAAACATGATTTCCACCATGAAATTTAGGAAAATAAACACAACTTCCAAAAATCTCTGACAGGCAATAAAAAAGAAATAATCCATGATAAAAGAATATGGTCAAAGCAACAAAACTATAATTTTTAACAAAATGCAGTATAAGATATACGACAGCTCCTCACCAAAAACATCCAAAAAACTACAAGAAAGCTGCAGAGGAAACATGTACTACCATCAGGAAAGAAGAAAAGAACTGGTGGAACGCATAGAACTTATGACAGATAGAAACCACTGCTAAAAAGAGAACATTTATCACTCTCTAAGATCATAAACCTAATTTTCAAAACAACCCCTCATTAGACTGATCATCCCCACAAATCTGAACTAGGAAAGTAACACGCCAATCCTACAAAAATATAGCTGTTGCCAAATCAAAATCTAACTGAACCTTGGAAAAATACTCATGAGTTTGGTGCAATGTCCAAACATTATAAACAAACAAAAAACAGAACAACCTTTATCGCATTCGACCATGTGGATTTTTACCATCCATCAATGAAGAATTGCTCAGGAAACTTTGGAATTTTACTACCAAAATAACCTGAATAACAATTCAAATTGGAAATCATATTCCACACAAAAAAAACAGTGTTGTATAATAAAACGGAGCCTTGACATGAAAAAAACAGTTTTAAATTCGACGTTTGACGTTACAAAATGGGTTCATTGATGGTGCAGAAACATGCAGATGTGGCCCTGTTATACTATTGTCAAAAATGCACAAACTACATTGGCAAGAGTTGGGCTGTACAGAGACGACGGATTGGCCGGCACTGGACAATACACCTAGATGGTAGAGAATAAAAAGAAAACGATGTAAATTGTTCCCAAAAACCAACTTAAAAAATTACAATAGAAGCCAACAAAAAAGTAGTCAAAACTACATGGATGTAACACTAGATTTAAACAAAAAACCAATACAGACCATACAAAAAACCCAATGATACAACATCTAATGTAATACCATGAGTAACCATCCCACCAACCAATCATAAAAAAAACGATACCACATAAGGATAAACAATGAGGTGTATCCCACCTTGTCCCCTGCAACGAAGAAATATTCAACGATGCAGCAACGGACTACCAAGAAGCACTGTTGATAAGTGGACACAACTACATTGAAATATGAACCTGAAGTACCACTGGAAGCAGGAAGAAAAAACAGAAAGAGGAAAATAACCTGGTACAAACCCACCTTATGATGGTAGAGTGAAAACCACATTGCAAAGAATTCTTCAAAATACTAACAGAATCGTGTCCAGAAAGAAACCATAAACCTTTCCCAAATATCAACAAGAACACATCGAAACTATCTTACTCTTGTATGCCATATCTAAAAAAATTACTGATACTTCAAACAAAAAGAAAAACCAACGATCAAAAACGTGGGTGACAAACGGAAAACTGCAATTGCACAATCAAAGACAAGCCCTCTGAACAACCAATTGTCTCTCCGAACAACATCCGATACACCAAGCCACTGTGACAACGAAAAGAGGCAAAGAGACATACATAGGATCACAGAAATCAAATTTAATTAAAAAAGCCAGTACGCCAATCACAAGCAATCTAACCAAACAGAATTAAGTAAATCATATATGGGAACTAAGAAGAGCAAATACAGATTTAACATCACATGGAAAAGAATCAGAAAAGAGCAGCATACAATAATAGCACAAAGAAGTGTAATTTGTGCAACGAACAGAAAATGGATGATTTCCATGCAACCCTAGTATGGCTACATTGAACAACAAGTGTTGTAAGACGTAGACAGTTGCAGGCACAAAAGGAAATTTTTATCAACAGTAAAATAGAGCAAACCCTGATAGGACCCCCTCATACTCATAGAGAAAGAAAGACTTACAACCCTAACAGGGCCCCCCCATTGCACACCACGGTGCAACACAACCCCTCATACTCATAAAAGAAAGACTTACACCCCTAAACAGGCCCTCGCTCCTCGCACAACACGTCAACACAACCCAACTGGCCTACAGTTCACAATCCCCAAACACTTATAAAGCTCGAGGTCAGTACAGGGGATTGGCCGGGTCTGAAGAGAGGAAAGACCTCGAAACAAAATTTGTAGTTCCCGGTTTAAGATTGCTTTTAATCATTGTTTTATATATATAATATATCTATTATAAAATAAATATATATATATAAATATATATATATATATATAATAGGTCAGAAAGTGTTAGTGATAGGTTAAAAGTTTTATGGGAATTTTTATAAATCTCCGCATCTGTGGAGTATGGCCTTGGTGAAGCCGAGGCAATGCGTAGGAATATAAGGCCGTGGCCGACCGTGTTTCGGGCCTTTTCTGAATGCATGAAGGTGTGGGCTGCTTGGCATCATGTTTATAGGGGGGCTGCCACTGTGCACACCGCTGGCTGAGTGAACCTGTAATGTCATGGAGAGCTTGCGCGAGGCTGGACTTGTAGTTGCGTGTGGTATTTTGTACAAGAATGAATGTCGAATATTGAGCGATGGGGAGCATGAGTCTAAGAATGTTGTCGTAAGAATGTCGAGTGATTGGGAGAGTGTAGGCGTGTGAATTAATTTGTTAGTTGGGAACTTGGGAAGTTATTTAATTTTGGTTAGGTTCAGAGGTTATGAGAGTGCAAGTTAATACATCAGGGGACAGTAGTTTCGTTAGGGAGGATCAAGACTAAGTTGAGATATAAATAATGTTTAGGTTGCCTAATTTAAGTTAATTTGTGAATTCCTGTGTGCAAAAATGTATTATAAATTATGAATTGTAAGTTTAAGTGGTTTTCAATACACGTAAAGTGGAACTTGTATTTCTTTGAGTCTGTTATAAATGTTGGCGTATAGCAGACGACTGTTTGGAGGAAGTGACTAATGTTGTTGTCCAGGTGTGGGCGAAAGCGCGAGAGTGAGCTATTGATGATCACACAGTTAATTATAAAAAGTCGTGAGCTGTTCGTGTTTTTATTCTCTAATTAAACAACAGAGTAACAAACAAGTAAACCGC
>CM031613.1:53721816-53736450 GCA_018398815.1 Conus ventricosus | reverse complement strand
GTTCTTTTTCATTTATGTGGTGGTTGTTATTGTCTTTTGTTTGATGTTTTTTGTTTTTGTTGTTATTGTTCTTCTTCTTCTCCCTTTCTTTTTTCTCCATCCCTCTCTCTCTCTCTCCCTCCCTCTATCCTCTTCCCCCCCTCTCTCTTTCCGTCCTCTTACCACCTCATCTTCCCTCTTCTCTTTCTCCTCCCTCCCTCTCTCTCTATTTCCCTCCCTCTCTCTCTCTTCTCCCTCCATCCCCCTCTCTCTCACCCCCCCCTCTCTCTCTTTCTGTCCTCTCTCTCTTTCCGTCCTCTCTTACCTTACGCTCAGCTGTCTTCCCTCCCTCTCTCTCTCTCACCCCCCCCCCCCCCTTCCTCTCTCTCCCCCCTCTCTCTTTCCGTCTTCTCTTACCTTACGCTCAGCTACCTTCCTCCTTTCTCTTTCTCCCTCCCTCCCTCTCTTTCTATTTCCCTCCCTCTCTCTCTTTCTCCCTCCCTCCTCTCTCTCTCTCTCACTCCCCCTCTTCTCTCTTTCTCTCTCCCTCCCTCTCTCTCTCTCACCCCCCCTTTCTCTCTCCCCCCCCTCTCTCTCTTTCCGTCTTCTCTTACCTTACGCTCAGCTACCTTCCCTCCTTCTCTTTCTCTCTCCCTCCCTCTCTTTCTATTTCCCTCCCTCTCTCTCTTTCTCCCTCCTCCCCTCTCTCTCTCTCTCACTTCCCCTCTCTCTCTTTCTCTCTCCCTCCCTCTCTCTCTCTCTCTCACTCCCCCCCCCTCTCTCTCCACTCTCTCTCTTTCCGTCTTCTCTTACCTTACGCTCAGCCCTCTTCCCTCCTCTCTCTTTGTCTCTCCCTCCCTCTCTTTCTATTTCCCCCCCCCCTCTTTCTCTCCCCCCCCCCTCTTTCTCTCTCCCTCCCTCTCTTTCTATTTCCCTCCCTCTCTCTCTTTCTCTCTCCCTCCCTCTCTTTCTATTTCCCTCCCTCTCTCTCCCTCCCTCTCTTTCTATTTCCCTCCCTCTCTTTCCCTCCCTTTCTCTCTCCTCACTCCCCCCTCTCTCTCTCCTCTCTCTCTTTCAGTCGTCTCTTACCTTACGCTCAGCTCTCTTCCCTCTTCTCTTTCTCTCTCCCTCCCTCTCTTTCTATTTCCCTCCCTCTCTCTCTTTCTCCCTCTCTCTCTCACCCCCCCTTCTCTCTCTCCCCTCTCTCTCTTCCCGTCCTCTCTTACCTTACACTCAGCTCTCTTCCCTCCTCTCTCTTTCTCTCTCCCTCCCTCTCTTTCTATTTCCCTCCTCTCTCTCTCCCTCCTCTCTCTCTCTCTCTCACTCCCCCCCCTCCTCTCTCTCTCTCTCTTTCCGTCCTCTCTTACCTTCCGCTCAGCTCTCTTCCCTCTTCTCTTCCTTTCTCTTTCCGCCCCTCCCTGTTCAAACTGAGTTTCGTACCGTCCTCCCATAATTCATCCACCACGTGATTTCCCCCCCCCCCCTCCTCCTTCCTCACCCTGATACCCCTTTTTTTCACTCTCCCCCCCTAAACCCTTCCAATCCTTCTTCGTGTAAAAGTTATTCGAGTTCACCGAGCTAATACATTTTAAGGATCTCTGCTCAATTTGTTTATGTTTTGTTTGTATTGTAGTATATATATTTTCCGATCTTTGTTCATAATTATGGTCTCTTGAAATGCAGGCTTACGCTTGTTTATTCATGATTTATTGCTTGATATGGTGTTCACATGCCGCTTGTTGGTTCGTTATAAATACATCCGACTCCCCTCCCTCCCCGCCCCTCTTGTTTCCACCGTCACCTTTCTCTCTCTCTCTCATTGAACTTCACACACACACACACACACACACACACACACACACACACACACACACACACACACCACACACGAACACACACACACACACACCACACACGAACACACACGAACACACACACACACACGAACACACACACACACACACACACACACACACACACACACACACACACACACACACACACACACACACACACACACACACACGAACACACACACACCTTTCCCTCCTTCTCTCTCTCTCTCTCTCTCTCTCTCCTCTTTCATGTATAAATGGATGGTGTGTGAGAACACGCGACCTTCGCAGATTCCAAAAACGCCAGAGAGCAAAGCGAAACAAATCACGACAGCACCACCACCACACCACAACCACCACCACCACCACCACCACCATCACCACCACCACCACCACGAACAACAACAACAACAATAACAAGGAATGACAGCGTGGGACGGTGATACTGGAAGCAGAAGCATCCTGCAATTAGCTAAAAAGGCCAGCTTCCTGGCAGAGAGGCGACAGTGCTAAATCCGCTGTAATCCCCCTTTCCGTACTTGCCCTTGGAGAGAGAGAGAGCGAGAGAGAGAGGAGAGAGAGAGAGAGAGAGAGAGAGAAGAGAGAGAGAGAAGAGAGAGAGAGAGAGAGACAGAGAGAGACAGAGACAGAGACAGAGACAGAGAGACAGAGAGAGTACAACGTTCGTCTGTCTGCCTATTTCTCTGTCTTTGCAACTTTTCACGCTTTCGAGGGAAATCAGACTGATTCCAGCGTGTTCTCAGGAACTGAACTGAACACCATAAACAATGTCCACGCCCAGCTTGTAGTGTTGAGCTGTGGGTGTTGTTTGTCCTTGTCGTGCAGTCGCACAGTGCTGTCGTTTCCCTGTCGTGGTATTCCTTTGGATCTGATTGATGTTGTCTTCAGTCTTCAACTCTGCCCCTTCTTCTTTCTGTTTGTGTTCTGTTGTTGTTTTTTTTTAATTGTTTTTTTTTTCTCCATTCCTACCTTCCATCCTTCATCCCTTCCCTTAAAAGAATTGTTGTATATGAACGAAACGGGTCATCAATATTGTTTTATTCTTTCTACCTTTTTTTTTTTTTTTAAAGAAAAGAAATAAAGAAAGGAGGAGATGTGCGACCAGAACCTTTTTTCGTGTGTATGCTGGATGCTTTTTTTTCTTATTCTTACCCCCCTCCCTCCCCGCAAAAAAAGTTGTAGATAAATGACGTAGGTCAGTTTTATTGTGTCCTTTCTTTTTCTTCGTTTTTTATTTTTTATTTTAAAAAGAAATGCAGGGCAAGATCCCCTTTTCCATGTGTATGCTGGATTTTTTTTTTCGTTCCTATCCTCCATCCCACTTCCTCCCCTCCAAAAGAACTGTAGTGTATAAACGTTAAAAGGCAATATTGTTTTATCCTTTCTTTCTCTCTTTTTTTTTTAAAGAAAAAACAAAGAAAGAAGGAAGTAAGGCAAGAGCTTTTGTTTTGTACATGTGTATCCTGGATGTTTTTTTTTTGTTCCCCCCCACTTCCATTCAAAAGATCCGTTGTATATAAACGATAAGGGCTAATATTATTTTATCCTTTCTTACTCTTTTTGAAAGGAAAAAAAAATGAAGAAAGAATGAGGTGTAAGACAAGAGCCCATTTTCCATGTTTATGCTGGACGTTTTCGTTTTTCTTCCAGGACAAGATCTACCATCAGATTCAGGACCACACAGGAGAGAAGATCACAGGCATCAGTGCTCTAGCTGCCGACCTCCACGACCTGCGGGCCTCCTTTGAGTGTCTGGGACACCAGGTAGTCATGTTCATGTTTCTCCTCCTTCTCCTCCTCCTCTTCCTCCCTCCTCTTCTCCTCCTCCTCCTCCTTCTCACCTCGTTCTCCTCACAATCGTCAGTAGAATCATGTCATCCTCATCCTCACCGTCATCCTCCAACCCTGAGCATCATCATCATCATCATCATCATCATCATCATCATCATTATCATCATCATCATCATCATCATCATCATCATCATCATCATCATCATCATCATCACACATCATCATCATCATCATCTCATCATCATCATCATCATCATCATCATCACCACCACCACCACCACCACCACACCACCATTACCATCATCATCACCACTACCATTGTCATCATCATCATCACCACCATGACCGTGACCACAACCACCACCACCACAACGATCATCGCCATCATTTTCATCATCACTACCCTAGGAATATCATCAGAGATAGCATTCGCTTCCGACATATCATCAGAGATAGCATTCCCCTTTGACATATCATCAGAGATAGCATTCCCTTCCGTCATATCATCAGAGATAACATTCCCTTCTGACATATCTTCAGAGATAACATTCCCTTCCGTCATATTATCAGAGATAACATTCCCTTCTGACATATCATCAGAGATAGCATTCCCTTCAGACATATCATCAGAGATAGTATTCCCTTCCGTCATATCATCAGAGATAGCATTCTCTTCTGTTACATATCATCAGAGATAACATTCCCTTCTGACATATCATCAGAGATAACATTCGCTTCCGACATATCATCAAAGATAGCATTCCCTTCTGTTACATATCATCAGAGATAGCATTCCCTTCTGACATATCATCAGAGATAACATTCCCTTCTGTTAACATATCATCAGAGATAGCATTCCCTTCCGACATATCATCAGAGATAGCATTCCCTTCCGACATATCATCAGAGATAGTATTCCCCTTTCCCACATATCATCAGAGACAGCATTCTCTTCTGACATATCATCAGAGATAGTATTCCCTTCCGACATATCATCAGAGATAGCATTCCCCTTCCGACATATCATCAGAGATAGCATTCCCTTCCGACATATCATCAGAGATAGCATTCCCTTCTGTTACACATCATCAGAGATAGTATTCCCTTCTGACATATCATCAGAGACAGCATTCCCTTCTGACATATCATCAGAGATAACATTCGCTTCCCACATATCATCAGAGATAGCATTCCCTTCTGTTACATATGATCAGAGATAGCATTCCCTTCGGACATATCATCAGAGATAGCATTCCCTTCTGTTACATATCATCAGAGATAGTATTCCCTTCGGACATATCATCAGAGATAGCATTCTCTTCCGACATATCATCAGAGATAGCATTCCCTTCTGTTACATATCATCAGAGATAGCATTCCCTTCTGTTACATATCATCAGAGATAGCATTCCCTTCTGACATATTTATCAGAGATAACATTCCCTTCTGTTACATATCATCAGAGATAGCATTCCCTTCCGACATATCATCAGAGATAGCATTCCCTTCCGACATATCATCAGAGATAGTATTCCCTTCCGACATATCATCAGAGACAGCATTCTCTTCTGACATATCATCAGAGATAGTATTCCCTTCCGACATATCATCAGAGATAGCATTCCCTTCCGACATATCATCAGAGATAGCATTCCCTTCTGTTACACATCATCAGAGATAGTATTCCCTTCTGACATATCATCAGAGACAGCATTCCCTTCTGACATATCATCAGAGATAGCATTCCCTTCTGATATATCATCAGAGATAGCATTCTCTTCTGTTACATATCATCAGAGATAGCATTCTCTTCTGTTACATATCATCAGAGATAACATTCCGTCTGACATATCATCAGAGATAACATTCGCTTCCGACATATCATCAAAGATAGCATTCCCTTCTGTTACATATCATCAGAGATAGCATTCCCTTCTGTTACATATCATCAGAGATAGCATTCCCTTCTGACATATCATCAGAGATAACATTCCCTTCTGTTACATATCATCAGAGATAGCATTCCCTTCGACATATCATCAGAGATAGCATTCCCTTCCGACATATCATCAGAGATAGTATTTCCTTCCGACATATCATCAGAGACAGCATTCTCTTCTGACATATCATCAGAGATAGTATTCCCTTCCGACATATCATCAGAGATAGCATTCCCTTCCGACATATCATCAGAGATAGCATTCCATTCCGACATATCATCAGAGATAGCATTCCCTTCTGTTACACATCATCAGAGATAGTATTCCCTTCTGACATATCATCAGAGACAGCATTCCTTCTGACATATCATCAGAGATAACATTCGCTTCCGACATATTATCAGAGATAGCATTCCCTTCTGTTACATTATGATCAGAGATAGTATTTCCCCTTTGGACATATCATCAGAGATAGCATTCCCTTCTGTTACATATCATCAGAGATAGTATTCCCTTCGGACATATCATCAGAGATAGCATTCTCTTCCGACATATCATCAGAGATAGCATTCCCTTCTGTTACATGTCATCAGAGATAGCATTCCCTTCTGTTACATGTCATCAGAGATAGCATTCCTTCTGACATATCATCAGAGATAGTATTCCATTCTCAATATCACCATAGGTAGTATTCGCTTCTGACATATCACCAGAGATAGTATTCCCTTTTGACATGTGACCAAAGACAGTATTCCCTTTTGCCATATCACCAAAGATGGTATTCCCTTCTGACCTATCACTAGAAATAGACTATTCCTTATGCCTTATCACCACAGATATCATTCCCTTTTGACATATCACCAGAGACACATTTTACTTCTGACATATCACCAAAGACAGTATTTCCCTCTGCCATATCACCGAAGATAGCATCCCCTTCTACCATATCACCAAAGATAGTGTTCCTTTTTGACATATTACCGGAGATAGTATTCCCTTTGACATATCACCAGAGATAGCATTCCCTTCTACCATATCACCAAAGACAGCATTTCTTTTTAACATATCACCAAGATAGTATTCCCTTTTAACATGTCACCGGAGAAAGTATTTCCTTTTGACATATCACCAAAGATGGTATACCCTTCTGACGTATCCTCAGAGATAGCATTCCTTTCTAATTCTGCCATATCACCACAGATAGCATTCCCTTCTAACATATCACAAGAGACAGCATTCCTTTCTGCTATATCACCAAAGATAGTACTCTCTTTTGACATATCACCAAAGATAGTATTCCCTTTTGACATATCACTAAAGACATAATTCCCTTCTTACAGATCACCAGAGACAGTATTCCCTTCTGCCATATCACCAAAGAGAGCATTCCCTTTTGACATATCACCAAAGATAGTATTCCCGCCTGATATATCCTCAGCGATAGCATTCTCTTCTGCTATATCACCAGAGACAGTATTCCCTTCTGGCATATCATCAAAGACAGTATTCCCTTTTGACAAATCACCAAATATAGCATTTTCTTCTGGCATATCATCAAAGACAGTATTTCTTTCTGACAAATCACCAAAGATAGCATTCTCTTCTGACATATCACCAGAAATGAACTATTCTCTTATGCCTTATCACCAAGGATAGCATTCCCTTTTGACATATCGCCAAAGATAGCATTCCCTTCTGGCATATCATCAAAGATAGCATTCCCTTCTGATACATCACCAGAAATAGACTATTCCCTTATGCCTTATCACCAAAGATAGCATTCCCTTTTGACATATCACCAAGATAGCATTCCCTTCTGCCGTACCACCAAAGATAACATTCCCTTCTGCCATATCGCCAGAGATAGTATTCCCTTCTGATATACCGCCAAAGGTAGTATTCCCTTCTGACATACCGCCAAAGCATTCCCTTCTGCCATATCGCCAGAGATAGTATTCCCTTCTGATATACCGCCAAAGGTAGTATTCCCTTCTGATATACCGCCAAAGCATTCCCTTCTGCCATATCGCCAGAGATAGTATTCCCTTCTGATATACCGCCAAAGGTAGTATTCCCTTCTGACATACCGCCAAAGATAACATTCCCTTCTGCCGTATCACCTTCCACGCCTGAACGTGTCAAACTAGATGTTCTCTGGGAGCCGGAATAGCTCAGTTGGTAGAGCGCCGGACTCGTAATCTTGGTGATCCTGGGGCTGCGGGTTCGAATCTCCGCCGGGGCGTTTCGGTACAGGGGGATTTTTCCCTCGGAGGTTAACATTGGTTCTGACTCCTTTTCCCATACAGTCCTTCGAATGAAACTATAAACCGAGGTTCCGTGTGTGAACGTACGCATAATATCTTGCACACACGTAAAATCCCATCACCAACTTTCGGAAGAGTAGGCCAATTTGGCCATTGGTATGGATGACACGTTACACATAGCATGCACCCTGCGTGAGAAATGGAAAGAATGAAGGAAGTAAGGAAAATGAGTGATCGATATTGAACGATACTGACTGCATGACACGGAACACGACTAAATGAAGCGCCAGCCGGCAGCTCTTAAGTCGGCACTACCCAGGTAGGCAGCCCGTTGTGTAAACGAGTGTTGATTGTAAAGCGCTTAGAGCTTGGTCTCTAGCCGAGAATAGGCGCTATATAAGTATTATATTATTATTATTATATTCTCACCAGGTCTTTGAGCTGACGGTGGATGGGAGACAACCACGCCTGAGGCTGTCACATCTGCAGATACTTTTGGAACGGATGCAGCAAGTTCAGGCGCCCAGACAGCTTCTGTGGCGCCTCTGGCGCCTCCTCCTCCTCACCCTGAAGGAGATGAATCGGTCGAACCAAGTTGTTATCAGATCACACAAGGACTTCTTCCTCTTCATTTTGTTGTGGTAGTTGTTTCTCGGTGAATATTCGTCATAGTGGAAATAAAATAAAGTGGAAAGTTCTGAAATTTTGTGTTTTTTTTTGTCAGTCTTTTTGTCTCTGTATTTGATCTTCTCTTTGACCCTTTAGATATTTTATACTGGCTAGGAAAAAAAAATGCAAAAATGCACGAAAACCAGGAAAAAAAACCCCTGAAACACAAACCCATGACTTTATTGCACATTTCGGTCTTACATTTAGAGATATTCACATCATTATCTTGTGCATTGTTTTTAAACGTTGACATTGTTTATTCATAAGAAAAGCATTCAGACAGAGAAACAGGTAAGGAAGCGGAGAGAAATGAATAGATAGTTGAAAGTATTGACAGTCAAAAAATCAGATCGATAGATAATTTGATGGATAGATAGCTTGATTGCTAGACAGACAGACAGACAGACAGACAGACGGGCGCACACGCATGCTTTTCCGTCTGTCCTCGTGGTAATGTTTCATTGACTGCTTATACAAACAACGTCAGACGTAAGTATAAGTGAGCTCTTCTCTCAAAGTATTTCGCATCTACACCCAACTATTAAAGTACACGATGAATCATTCAAAACAATGGCAACTGTCACCAAAACATAAGTAAAAAGTCATCAACTATTCTGAAAAAAAAGTGACATAACTAAGAAAATAAACTGGGAAGGGGGGGGGGGGGTAGAGGGGGCGAGGATAGTTAATTGCTAACTCCTTTGCAGATCTACCAGTCAAAAGATTTTTGTGTCAGATGAATGAGTCGACAAATCGATTCACTATCTCCACCAACTTCATTGGCGATGTTTTCAATTTACTGCAGCCAGATCAACGGGGTGATTTTTTACAAAGCAACCGCAATCATGTCCGGACTGCAATGGTTCTTGTCGCTTTGTCATCGATCCAGATTTCTATCAAGTTCTAATCCAAACAGACGATGTTCGGAAATCTGCAAGGGAAGTAATCTGTGTTACAGTTCGCGTTCAGCGAGAATGATCCCGCCGTTCCAGTGGGGCAGATGCTGTCAGCGGGCACGCCCAAACCAATTTTGCCTCATCGACTTAAGCAGCTCAACCATGCTAAAATACTGATGTGAAACCGTGCGCCAGTGATGCAGAAAGTCGATATCACGATTGTTATTCTGACATGCACTTCAAACCTTTTCCAACACTCAGATGGTGATGGCAGTTGCCCGCACGAAGTTGGCTGTCCTCCGAAGGTCCGCCAGGTCCCAGTAGAGCTTGGCCCTCAGAGCCACTGGCTCCGGCCACGTGTCCTGCCTGGCAGTAGCATGGAGGTGACAGTGCTGTAGTATGTGCTCGGTGTCCATTTCGGCCTCTCTGCATGGCACATCGCTAACCTTCTTACTGTTCACTCCTTCGGCATTCCAACGCTAGATGTTGACATGTCTGGGTGTCGATATCTCATGACAGTCAGCAGCATTTGCTGGGAAGGACGACCCTGGCTAATAAAAATCGGGGTAGGTGATACCCCTGAACCATAGCTGGTGGGCCACCTATGAGAGGGAATCTCGATATAAAACAACAAAAAACCCACCCAGCTATGGGTTAAATAGCAGTCCCAACTGCAGAACAAGCGGATTAGGAATCTAGACATTCTCAACGGTTGTGAAGGCGGGAGAAAAACGAAACAAAAGGGCAGAGCGAGCTCTCTAGTTTTGGGAGGAAAACAGACAGTTGGCCTAGGGGAGGGGCCTCCGATCAACGCCCACGGCCAAAGTCGGATATGCAGGACCAATGTGTGCCTGACTGTTGCATAACGCACGTCACTCCATGATCACACACACACACACACAATTGACTCGCTAGTTCTATTTGCTTGACTCATAAACTGAGAAAGTTAACTCTCTTTGGAATGAAAAGACGCAGGCGTTATTTTCCCTTGATTTTGTTTTTCCAGAACCGGTTTATTACCCAAATCAGTTTCATGCTTATCAAGGAAGAGCAATGTATTGTCAAAGTAGGCCTACTGAAAAGCCCCAAAAGTTCAGATCCTTGTGCGGACGGATGGAGATGCACGTTCGTCTAATGAATAGATAGAAAAATCAATGAAAAAAAAATCAATGAAGAGGTAAAGAAATAAATGAATAAATATGATGATGATGATATAAATGAATGAATGAATAATGAATACGTAAAAAAGTAATCAAACGAAGGAATGAATCAATACATAAATAAACATAGAGATGAATATAGTAAATAAATGAATAAATAAATAAATGGGCTGTGTGTGACCACTTGTGCCCTCCCCACCCCCTCCCCCCCCCCCATACTGGTGTGTAGGCTTTTCACATCAACAGTGGGAACAAAGAGCTTTTTTCTTTGACCAACAACTGTCAACCGCGTCTGTCCTTATCCGTCCGTGTTGGTGGACATCAGGTCGTGTCACCAGTTTCCATAGTTACCGCGTGACACCACATGATCAGAGCGACAGGCAAGGGAATGTGTGATCATGGAGCGATAAAATCAGTGATTTTGATGTGAGGAGAGTCGCGTTACTGTTTGCATGAAAGAAACCAAACTCGATCACCAGACTCTATGGGCGTCCTGAGAGTTGGGAGGTCCCTCGGCTTAGCCCATAAATTTTGTAGCTGGTTTTTCCCCCTTCAAAGTAGAGGACAAAATTGTCGCGGTAATAATACTGGAGAGTGGTTGTAATTGTGGGAAAGGCAATGTTGAACTCTACATTTTGTTGAGTATACAGACTTTTCTTTAAACAGAGATGAAGATCTGACTTTCAACAGTTTCTGAAATGATCTGTTTGCTGGCTGCAACTTGGCAAGGTGACATAGAATGGCAGATAGACAGAAAAAGCGAAGAACGTATTTAGGCACAACCGGTAATCATTAAGACCGAAATTGAATGAATTTGGGAGTCGGCAGAGAGAGAGAGAGAGAGAAGAGAGAGAGAGAGAGAGAGAGGAGAAGAAGAGAGAGAGACGGATGTTTTATTCATATAGGCCCTAGCCCATAATGAAAGGGGTAATGTGAACAAATCTTTTCGAAAAAGAAACAGGAACAAATCAATCAAATATCCATCAAAGTGCAACAGGTAATCGACCAACTGAATATCAGAGAGAGAGAGAGAGAGAGAGAGAGAGAGAGAGAGAGAGAGAGAGAGAGAGAGAGAGAGAAGAAGAAGAAGAGAGAGAGAGAGAGAGAGAGAGAGAGAGACGGATGTTTTATTCATATAGGCCCTAGCCCATAATGAAAGGGTAATGTGAACAAATCTTTTCGAAAAAGAAACAGGAACAAATCAATCAAATATCCATCAAGTGCAACAGGTAATCGACCAACTGAATATCAGAGAGAGAGAGAGAGAGAGAGAGAGAGAGAGAGAGCGAGAAGAGAGAGAGAGAGAAGAGAAGAGAAAGAGAGAGAGAGAGAGAGAGAGTGGAGGAGAGAGAGATGAGAGAGAGAGAGGAGAGAGAGAGAGCGACGCACACAGATACAGACAGACATACAGACAGGACGACAGAGAGAGTTCTGCTGGGTTCCCTTCCTACGCTATCAACATCATCTATGCTGTGGAATTGTGACAGTAAGAGAGAGAGAGAGAGAGAGAAGAGAGATGAGAGAGAGGAGATAGAGAAGAGAGAGAGAGAGAGAGAGACGTTCCACTCGATTCCCCCCACGCGATCCTCATCATCAACGCTATAGAGATGTGACAGGATAAGGAAGTAATCGAGTAGGGTCAGTCATGTTCCCCTCGGCAGACGAATTCCATTAATCGTCTGGTTGCACATCACATGAGTGGACATTAAGACCAGCTGACTTTGTCCTTGGCAAGGTCACAACTCTGTGATAAACACTCGGCCCTTTTACCCATCGTTTTCTTTCTTTTTTTTTTTTTCTCAGTGCCCGCCGCCACCCTCACCTCATCAACCACAAACAATGATCCTCTTCGAGCTCTGATCACCGTTGATTTGTCTGAATTAATGTCAATGTCAGGAGAGCTTTCACGTATATTCATCTTTACCATGTCTTCTGTGGTGGCTTTGATTAGATATGTGGTAATGTTTGTGGGGTGGTAAAATCTTTTATTTCATCTGTACTTACCCACCGTGCGACCAACGAGTGGTCCATGTCACTGAGGAGGTCTGTCGCAAAAGAAGACGACAACGCAAGGTTCAAACAAGAGGGGCAGTTTGCCTAGCCTAGTTTGACTCACGTGTGAAGAATAATACACTCACTGAAGATGACAGACGAAGGCGGGTAAGACAAATGGAAAGGAACAGAGTTTCGCAGTTTTTCGCGATGGAAGTATAATCGTCTGGCCGACATAAGATGAACTTCACCATTTCAGAGAGAAGTCTGTTATCTTCAGTATCTCTCTTTAACAATTATTATGCATAAGTCACGTAGGGAAAAAAAAGTAATCCATAAAGGTCATGATGACCCTACCTACCCACCCCCGCAACAAGCATTCACCAAACGCCCTTGGTCTGACCTCAATAGATAGCCGACATTGAGCTACATGAAGATAAGTTGTTTAGTTTTTTTTCCCCTCATTTCTCACTGAAACGTAGACGCATCGTAGAAATGTTTGACAAACCAGGTGATTCAATATCTAATTATTTCTGAGAACTTATCAAGACTGTAATCCCATTTTGCTAAAGGTTGTTAAAGTGCATTTGATATCTGTTTCATGTCTGCTCACTTTTCGGCGCGCGCGCGCGTTGTGTGTGTGTGTGGTGTGTGTGTGTGGTGTGTGTGTGTGTGTGTGTGTGTGTGTGTGTGTGTGTGTGTGTGTGTGTGTGTGTGATGTATGCAAGGAATGCGTGTGTGAGTGTCTGTAAGCGCCCGCGATGTCTGTGTTTGTGCACTGGCGTGCATGTGTGTGTGTGTGTGTTGTGTGTGTGTGTGTGTGTGTGTGTGTGTGTGGTGTGTGTGTGTGTGTGTGTGTGTGTGTGTGAAGTCAAAGTCAAAGTCAAAGTCAAAATTTTATTTAGAGATGGAAACATTGAATAAGCAACATATCTGCTTTTTTACATCAAGCCATCTATGAAAAAAGAAAGAAAGAGAAAAACAAAATCAATCAATGCCTTTCATCAAAAGAAAAGTAAACATGCCGTTTTCCCCCTCCCATCTCCTCCCCTTTACCCACTCACTTCCATTCGCGTGAAAGGTATCAATGCTCATTGCCGCCCCTATAGTTACATTCACGAAGTGTATATCTTTACCAATGTATTTCTTTTCTGCACAGGATGGACATTTTTTTCAGTATCATATGTGGTTAACGATTCATGAGATATCTTTCAATTTTTTTCTTAAACGTGTTTTTATTTTTTGTATTTTTTAAGGGTTTTGTGAGTTTATTCCACAGATTTCCACCTGAATATACAAAACTGGACTTGTATAAATTGTTGCGTGGTCTAAGAATGGACAATAAATGATTATATCTATGGCAATTGACTCTAAATGTTTCTGTAATCTTTTGGGGAGCTGTTCCATTAATAATGCTATGCATACAAAGGGCTTTGTTGAAAAAGAGTCTGTTTGGGAAGGTTAATATTTTGAGTTGTTTGTAATCTTCATCAGTTAGGGAGCTCGATTTTAACAATACTAATTTCAATGCTCGTTTGTACAGACGATGAATTAATTTTAAATTATGTTCACTACAGCTGTCTTAAAGGGTTGATGCATAATCAATTAATGACAAAATATGTGCACAGAAAAAAGGTTTCGAGAGTGGCCATCAAGTAAATTTTTTGTCCGAGACAACTGAAATATTTTTTTTGAAAGGCGTTTTGCTAAGAATATTATATGTTCAGTCCAAGATAAAATCTTTGTCAATAATGACACCTAGTGTTTTGTGTGAACTGACTTCCTCAACTTTATTGTTGGATATGAGTAAAGGCTGAAAATTTGATTTCGATTTTTGTCGTTTTTGTCTTGTAGACACGTACATGCACTTTGTTTTAATAGCATTTAAAGACATATGGTTTAGTTGTGTCCATTCAGTTAGTTTATCGATATCTGCTTGAAGCTTAATTGTTAATTCATAGGCATCAGAGTCCTTTTCGTGAAGAGATGTATCCTCTGCAAACATTTCGCATTTACATTTAACAAAACAAGGCAAATCATTTACGTAAATTGTAAACAAAAGAGGTCCTAACACAGAGCCTTGTGGA
>CM031613.1:53704316-53716816 GCA_018398815.1 Conus ventricosus | reverse complement strand
AGAAACATAAAAAACTGAAGTTATCATTAGATTTCAAAATCAAATTATTCGACAAAATGATTACTCCTATATTGTACGGTGCGCTTGACGTCCATCTACGACAAACTTGGTATCTAGAGACCACAACATATAAAAATCTTCGATATTCCAAAATTATGCATAATTTAGGTAAAAGCACATCAAGCCACATGATTGATGGTTGACTTTGAGAAATCCTCTCGAAATATAGACAAAATATAGAATGTTGTGCTTCTGGTTTAAAAGACTGGATTATGATCTGTTTCATAAATTCACCAGTACAATGTATATAATTTATCAGATGTATATCAATAACCTCTACTGATAGCCTTTCTGTCCAACATCTATAATACATTTAAATGAACCTTGGATGGATGGAATTTTGATTAATCAACATGAAATCTGATGCTAAAAAGATCAGAATCTAAAAATCAGCACGTTCAGAACTGATTTTCAGACGTGAAATCCTCTTACTGCAGTTACGCACGCAGGAAAACAGCTAAACTTACATTGGAAAAACACCTTGATATGGTGCCAGACATTGAGCACCAATCTTTTGTTTACAGTTTAGAACCCTAAACCATAGGCTCCCAACTCAGGTGGGAAAGATATAGCAAGTATAGCACACAACGAAAGAACGTGCAATAAATGTTCATTAAATGAATCAGGAGATGAATTTCTCTACGTTTTCGAATGTCCATAGTTTTCTTTTTTTTTTTTTTTTTTTTTTTTATAATGAGGACAGGTTTAAACTGCTGCCAAAAATCTTCAAATAAAGATGTAAACATTCCAACATTTTATTCTTTCTTTAATATTAAAAGATAGAACTCTTGCAAAGCTGATTCGGTTTTAGAAACTTATTCTGAGGAAGTTTAAAAATGTTTAAGTTTGCTCTGTCAGTGTACGCAAATGGTGTAATCAGATACCTTTTCTTCTTACGTTTGAGGTTTCCCACCACCGCCTCTCTCTATCTGTCTACTGTCTCTCTGTGCTCCTGTCTCTGTCTGTCTGTCTGTCTGTCTGTCTTCTCTTCTCTCTCTCTCTCTCTCTCTCTCTCTCTCTCTCTCTCTCTCCATCCTCCCTTCTCTGACTCCGTTATTTTGAGTCCCTTTTCATGCATCCCACTGGTGGTTTTGGAAACAGTTTCAATTTCAGTTTCATCAAGGAGGCGTCACTGCGTGTGTACTAATCCACGTACGTAACACCATATCCGCTAAGTTTCGAGACCACACTGCACATGATTTAAAGCTGGTGGATAAATGAACTAGTGATTAAGATAAGAGAATTTAAGAAGAGGGTCTCTGGCTACGACTTACCAGATGCCTGACCTACGTATTAGCCCAACGCAATGGTCAGACCCTTAGTACCTACCAAACATTGTGACATAATCATCATTGTATGTGCGTGTGGTGAGTATATACATGTGTGTGTGTGTATGTATTCTTGCAATTCTTCTTGTTGTTTTTTTACCACGGTTTTTAGGCAACCTCTGGCAAGGAGTACCGTTGGCCTGAGGCAAATGTGTCCTGAACGAGTTAAAAGCATTGGGATGAAGTCGACACTAAAACGTATTTGTAGCAAAAAGTAGATCATTGCTCTGAACAGAACAAGTTCACTCCAGCTAAGGTCAGAAGACAACTCATGTGAACTTTTCACCCGAAGGAAATTGAAAGCAAGCTACTGATTGTCCAACCACCCCTCTCCCCCCAACCACTCTTCAACTCCTTTCTGATCTCACCTGCTCCTCTATAGCCACCCTACCCCACCAGCTCAGCTCCCTACCTCTATTTCTGGCACTGACGTCAGTCTTATTAGCTAAGCCGATCTGAAAGATGGTGAAAGTGTTCAGAAGATCAGCCCAGCACTGCACTGTCCCCGGCTCTAATGTCTTTCACTCTTCCAGTTTCAGTCATAAAACGTCCTCCCAGTGGGTACAGAAAGGACGTGACCGTGACTCACCCTTTGTTAATGTTTCCTGTTAAATATTCTAAATATATATATAATAATATAATCATATATATATATTATATTTATAATTATTATATTATATTATATATTTTTTTTTTTTTTAACAGGAAACATTAACTGTTATTTCAGTACTGTCAATATTTGAAAATATTTGTTGTCAAACATGAGTAAACATATTGGACACCTTTTCCCTTCACTATATTGCTGTTTTCAAGCGTTTGCTTCTTCTTCAATGAACGAACCAATAAACAGGTAACAAACCATGTAAATACTCGCAGCAACTAATATGCGCTGATTCAACCGAAAGAAATCTGTAAGCAGTAGCAAACAGGAGATCCCGAAACACAAGAACGTGAAAACCCTAGACGTAATAACTTGCACCTAATAAACACAGCAACCAAACGTTTTGACTTCTGTGAATACCCGCACCTAATAAATCCTGTGTGATCTGGTTGCCCGCACGAGAAAGAAAGCACTGAAAGTAATGGACTACCTTGTCTGGAAGCAGTGCTGTGAAAAGAGCAAACACGACTGAACGAAAAAGACAACCAACAACAAACTAAAATAAAAAAAAAAAAAAAATCTCCTTGCCACTGAAAAAACACACCATATGACACACTCACAAAGAAGAAAAAAAAAAAGAAGAAAGAAAATCAATGCCTTATGAACAGAGTGCAACTGACTCTCTCTCTCTCTCTCTCTCAAAAACTCTGGCATCGTTGATTAAAAGTTTCTTTTCACTAGGTTTAGGCAATCAGAATGATCTGTCAAAAGAGAATCTCAGGTTTTGCTCGACTTTGGCAAAGTTCATGCAAAGTGTATTTGCTCTGTCAGTTCCTTGACGCAACCACGCCAACAGAGAACAACACATGACCGACATGTGGACGGACAAATCTCTGAGAGAGAGAGAGAGAGAGAGAGAGAGAGAGAGAGAGAGACAGACAGACAGACAGACAGACAGACAGACAGACAGACGGAGAGAGAGAGACACAGAGAGAGATGTTTAACGAGAAAAAGAAAGAAGCACACAACAAGCTTGTTTATATCTTCCCCTCAAAAATGGGGGGGGGGGGGGGGGGGGGGGGGGGGGGGGGGGGGGGGGGGGGGGGGGGGGGGGGGGGGGGGTGGGGTGGGGGGGGGGAGGAGGGAGAGAGAGAGAGAGAGAGAGAATGCGAATGCGAATGCGAATGCGAATGTTTATTCAGATTTTAGGCCTAGGCCCCTATCTGAAGGGGATGGTCGTTCACCGACTCATATAATCTCACACGCACACACATACACACATATATACATACATAACATGGAATTTAGACACTGGTCATAAAGCATTTGTCATGCACTTAACAAAAATAATGTGAAGCATAACAAAGCCAAACAAAGGAAAAAAAAATTGTCATGCACTTAACAAAAATAATGTGAAGCATAACAAAGCCAAACAAAGGGGAAAAAATGTCATTGGTATGTGGTCCATCAATAGTACTTTTTATGTTGAAGCAGTACACAAACGTTTTAAAGCTTTATAAGTGAATAGTGCTACATTAGATAGTACAGACTCATTTCTACATGCCATAAGTAGATTAAACCTGAACCGACATGGGTCATTATAATACTTGGGCTGAATATATTTTATCCTCAAATCATGAAGAACAGGGCAACACAGAATAATATGAATGGCATCTTCCTTAGAAACATGACACAAGCGACACATAACTTCATCTGTTTTTGCACTGTATCTAAATCGGTGGCTGGCTATATCTGACACACCAAATCTTAGTTTTGTTAGAGCACTTTTAACATATCTATTCATAGCAATTTCAACATACGGTTCCACAAGATTCGTTGTCTTAAATGCCCTATATTCAGCAAATCGGTCACTGGTGTGCATATGACTATGCCAGTCTTGCCACCTACAGTCGATGATCCTTTGTTTAAAGCACTTAATAAAAGCTGCAATATTTTCGACACCTTGGTTATCCCATACAAAAGCAAAACCATAAGAATATAGGCACTTACGAACATTTGTGGCCCACGTCTTCTTTCCATTAATATCAAGATCATATAACACTTTATACGCTTTAAATGGTAACTTGTAATTTTCCATCCTTGTCAATTTTAGCCAATAACTGATGCATTTAACGTATGAATTTAAATAGATAGGATATCTCCCTATCTCTCCATATACCAAATCATTAGGAGTACGACAGTCAACGTTCAAAAAGCGTTTCATGGCAAACAAATGCAACTTTTCGATAACATTGCTGCTTTCGAACGCCCATATTTCACCCCCATATTGTAGAATTGATTGAACTTGTGAATCAAATAACTTTTTAAATATATTAAGCGAACTACAGTCAAGCTTATACATTACATTAAGTATAATTAGAACAGCTCTTTTTGCTCTGTTAACTATATCTCTACATGCATAGGTAAAACTCAGCCTGGTTGAAAAGAATATACCCAGATACTTATATACGTTTACTACTTTTACTGGCTCATTTCCATACATCCAATGTTCATGTCTAGCTAGATACCCTCCCTTGCGAAAAACAATGATATTTGTTTTCTCCATATTCACTTTTAGCTCCAGTCTCATTGCAGCTGCATACAAACTATTCAACTGTTTTTGTAGACCAACAACTGATACTGATAACAAGATAATATCATCCGCAAAAAGTAATATGAACAACTCTATCAAATCAAAGGACACACCATGTTTGCCATTTTCTATAATTTCTAGTGCAAGTTCGTTGACGAACAACGAAAAGAGAATCGGGCTGCAAACATCACCTTGCTTTACTCCCCTTGTGCAATTCACAACATCTGATAATTTACCCCCACTTCTTATACACGCCTTTACATCTCTATACATACTCTTAATGCATCTATATAATTTACCACTGACTCTATTTTTTAGCAACACAGGCCATAACAAACTTCTAGAAATGGAGTCGAAAGCTTTCTCAAAATCTACAAATGCAACATACAACTTTTGATTCTTTGCAAACTGTTTCTGAATGGCAGCTAGCAATGTAAATATATGATCTATCGTACAGTAGTCCTTCTTAAACCCTGCTTGGTGTTCCCCAGTTATGTTATTTAAATTTACCCACTCTTGTAATCTGCTGTTGATTATTGAGCTATATAACTTACTACTTATATTACACAATGATATACCTCTGTAATTGTTCATGTCATTGACTTCGCCTTTCTTAAAAAGTGGTATAATAGTTGACTCAGTCCAGTCATCTGGATAGATTCCATTATTGAATAAATGGTTAAATAATTTCACTAAAAAACATTAACACTGGCTCTCCTGCGTTTTTAAAGAACTCTCCAATTAAATCATCAGGTCCAGCCGATTTACCATTCTTCAGCTTTCTAACTGCTATCATTACTTCGTCCCTTGATATTGGCCTGTCATATATCTCATCACCGTCCTCTACTGTAATATAATCTGGAAAATCATGTGTTTCTCTATCTAATAAGATCTTAAAATGACCAAACCACTGATCAATGGATATGTTATTTTGTGGTTGTGTTTTTTTACGAGAGAATTTCTTCACCGTTTCCCAAAATGTCTTCTGGCATTTAACAGAATCAAGCAGTTCTTTTAACATTGATTCATTCGTTCCTCTTTCTTCCTCTTAATCATGTTTTTGTATTCTCTTCTAGCTATACAAAATCTAATTCGGTCATTTTTATCCAGTGAACGCTTAAACAATATATGAAGTCTTTTCACTTTTCGTTTGTTTGATTTGCATTCGTGGTCAAACCATCCTTTGCTTGACTGTTTATGTATCGGTATTCGTTTCCTCATATGTCCTGCCTGGTCTTTAACAATCTTATTAAACCTATCTATTGCTATGTTAACATCAACATTGATTAAGTCTGTTGCAACTTCTAACTCTTTTTTTTTACTTTATTCGAGTTCACCGAGTCAAAAAATGTCTGCGCATATGATGAAATCCATTTATATTTGTCAATGAATATGTCTTCACTCTTATTCACAGAATTCCTGATGGAAGTGATACGTGTTTGATTATTAAAGCACAACAAAAGAGGCAGATGATCTGATTCTAATCTGTCAAGCACACTCATAGTCATAAATTCACACGCGCTATCAAAGAAAGATGTGGAGGTTAAGAAATAATCATTCACACTGCACCCTTGATCGGCTATATATGTATACTGACCATTTTCATCACCATGACACAAACCATTTAAAATACATAGATCCAAAGCCGTACTGAGGTCCAGCAATTTTTTACCATAAGAATTCATTACTGTATCATGGGACATTCTTTCTTCTGGTCTATAGAATGTTTTGTATAATTGTCATGCAATCTACTTTCATCAAAGTAATCAGGGGAACAATCGGAAGTCCTTGCATTCAAATCACCACACAGTATTATATGAGCATCATCAAACAAAAACATCTTGTCAACAAGCCTTTCTTCAAGTATACTAATCCCATTATCACAATCGTATGCAGAATAATATGGTGAATGTTCAGGAGGTACATATGTGCAAACAACAGAGTATTTTTATAAAACTGAAAGAATTCTTTATCTAATATAAAATACATACAAAAATCACTATCATCATCAATATAGCGTATGTGGGGAACTAAAGTTTTACGAACAAGACAGACAATGCCTCCCGAACACCTCCCATGTCGTGCCAGCTTAACAGCTGGTTTTACAAATAACGCATGCTCTTTAAACAAACTAGACTCAAACTTTTCAAGAAAAGTTTCTACAAGACATACGAAGTCGAATGAAGAAATGAACTCAACAAAATCTGTATCCTCAAGCTTTGAAAGCAATCCACACACATTCCAATGAAGAAAAGACATTTTATCCAAACATGTACCCATATTTACAGAATTCGCAGAACTTAACGTATCATCCATATCAGCTCCATTCCCCTTCAGTTGATTATTGTTATCCTCTTCTTCAATTACATATGCCAAATAGTCATAACTCCCTCTCCTTCCCTTGTCATGTCACTCCTACTCCCACCTTCTCCCCCTATCTTATCATCCCTGTTTCCATTTCCTTTCCTTATCATGTCATCACTGCACCCTAGCCCCCTCTCCATTATCCTATCTTCGGGAAACTCTCCCCCTCTGCCTACAACATCTTTCTCATATGCCGTATTGGACATATTATCTAAAGACATATGCATAACATCGCCATCAACTGAGTATTTCCCATAATCTTCCTTCGTCATCAAATAGTCATCCTTCATCAAATCATGTTTACATGCATTAGAAGCAATGGTTGAACAAAAAAGAGAATCTGTGCTTCCTTCTGACACCATGACATCATTTTCAAAACCTTCATCTTTACAATCAATCACACTCGCTTTCTCATTCATGCGAATTGTGTCATGGGCGTCACACGCTTGTGTCATAAACACGGAGAAAAAAGTGGCATGCTGGACAAAAGATGAAATGGGTTTGCTCTCTGCTGCGTGTCTCACGTGCTCATTTGACAGCACACATGTTGGACTGTCACCGGCAAGATCAGCACACATCCCACCTTCCCCTCCGCACGAACCACTTCACTGTCACACAAAACAGGCTGGCTGGATGGCCTATTTCCAATCTGTGAACAAGTTGTAGCCGGTGTCACCTTAAACTGATTCTCAGTTGTAAAACAACCTGCTAGGTTAAATATTGCGCTGGTTACACAGGGCCGGCCGAAATCCTAGGTGGACAATTTCAGTCTCTCATTAGTGTCCAGAACATACTTTTTTCCTTCAATCACTAAGTGATCGAAAACCATGGTGGCTCTCTTACCATGCTCTCTGGCTGACTTAAGGAAAGGCGTTAGTTTCCTCCTTGCTTCCCTGACTCTCCAGGAGAAATCTTCGCCGATGAAAATACCAGATCCTTTTAATTTTCGCTTTTCTTTGAGAATTTTCTCTTTATCCTTATAGAATGTACACCTTGCAACAATGGGGGATTTATCACTTGCGTTCAATCTATGTACCCTATCAAAATGGATTGTATCTGATAATTCTAATTTGTCCGTTATCATGTCGGTGATCAAATCCTCACAGTTTTGCCAGGTTTCTTTTTGAGAGAGAGAGAGAGAGAGAGAGAGAGAGAGAGAGAGAGAGAGAGAGAGAGAGAGAGAGAGAGAGAGAAGTCAGTTGAAAGATCGATATGGACTTGTAAACAAAGATCCCTTTTACCTGTTCCCGCCCCTCTCCTGTCCCCTCCCCCTCCACTCTCCACACACTCTACACGAGAGAGAGAGAGAGAGAGAGAGAGAGAGAGAGAGAGAGAGAGAGAGAGAGAGAGAGAGAGAGAGAGAGGAAGTCTGTAAAAGGTCGACATGGACTTGTAAACAAAGCTCCCTTTAATCCGCTCCCGTTCCTCCTCCTGACCCCTCCCCTCCCTCCTCCCCCCCACACACATATACAACAGTCCATAACTCTTGCTTTCTGACGTTGGTGTAGTCTGAGCAGAGATCGCAGAATAGTTCCTAGACTGAACAAGTCTACTGCATCTGTCATGGTAGACCATTTTCATGACATTCTGCTCCCCCCTGCCCCCCCCCCCCCCCCCTTCATCCCTCCCTCTCTTTGTCTTGGTCTTTGTCTGCTCCTCTGTATTTATCTGTCTGGTGTCTGGAAGCCATTATTCGCCGGCAAACAGAGATGAATAGTTTGTTTTTGTGCGGTGGCGGCAGAGCCACGCTAAGTAGCAAGCATGGAGAAAAGAAATGCTAGTGCACCTGGAAAGGGGTGTTTGTGTCTGCTTGAAAAGCGTGGACTTACAACGGAATGATCATGTCTGGTGCTAATAAATGCATTTGCCTGGGTGTCACGTGGGTGAAGTCACGTGATTTATAGTTCAAGGGAAAAGCTGGATGATGATGACGCACACTCAGATCGACCGTAACGAAATGCAACAGGAGACGATATCACAAACACAGTTTTATTTACAATAAACAATCTACATTACAAACGACTTTCTCACAAAAAAAATCTGTTTCCCAGTAGGTTCGTTCTTTTCTTTAAAAAACAAAACAAAACAAACTAAGTCCCAATTTAAACAATGAACTCACCAAAAATCGACCAGGGGAAAACAAATGAAGGGAGAGAAGAAATGTCCCTCCAAAGGATTCAATAGCCAAGGCTAATAAAAAAAAAAAGCTAGGTGTCACTCAGGCAGACTAAGTAATAAAATCTGCCCAAGAGAAAACAGACCAACTTTATGTTAAGTTGTCAAAGATCCATCACTTTTCCCAAACCCTAACTTGGGAGGCAAAAATCAACATTCTCCGATACAAAAGGGAAATCTCTACATCTTTCATCAATTAATGAAACCAAATATAAGTTACTTCTTCATAAACACAAATGGAAAAAAAATCCACAATACTCTTTTCTGCCTGAAATAAATATAATAAAAAAACCGCATCCCCAACAACAATCTCTTTTCTACAACAACATCAATTCAACACCCTTACACATGTCTCCCCAAACGGGGAACACACACCGAGAAGAAACAAACAAAAAACAACAACAAACAA
Source organism: Conus ventricosus (assembly GCA_018398815.1). NCBI lineage: Eukaryota > Metazoa > Mollusca > Gastropoda > Neogastropoda > Conidae > Conus > Conus ventricosus. The sequence goes on along the minus strand of CM031613.1, from coordinate 53,707,286 downwards.
ACCTAAACAAACCTAGAACGCTCGGAAAAAGGGAGGAAAAAAAACAACTTTAGTTTTATGAACGAAAAACAGGCCTGACCCTATTATTGCCTGACACATCACCCACATTACTCACTGCACCGGACACGGGGTGACGAAGAGGTGAGAACAGTCAATCCCACGATCGAAGAAGGCAGAGCGTGGAGCCGCTCAGGTCCACACTGTTGATCGCAGTCACTCAAGAGCAAAGATGAGTAGATGACAAGGCGGGCAGGACATCTGGGTCAGCCCACACGTTCCAGCCCCCTCCACAGGCAAGCGCAGGCCCTCCCAGACATGGCCACAGGCGAGGCGGTCAGCGGCGACAAGGGAGTCCAGAATAGGTCAGACCGGGAAGTACGGGTCAGGTCAGGTAAGGTAAGCTCAGGTAAGGTAAGATCAGTCCAAAAAGACCAGCGATACGAAACATTTAGTCCAACACATAGGCAAATGAAGCCTCATGAAGAATTCCTTCCGACTCTTGTTTGACAAAAAAAAAAAAAAAAGAAGTCCCAGGTCTTCCAACGACCTCTAAGAGCAGAAATATAGGTATTTCCCTCTCGGTTATTCTTTTTCAAAATCTTTTTTTTTTCACATCAATGGAGCCCAACGGCAACCATTATCACCTAACTTGAGTTCTCAGGAACGAGGTCCCACTCCACAAAACCCAGTTTATTCCAAAGAATAAACTTAACTTTTCTATGAACTCAAGAGGGAACGCGGTGTAGCCGGCCGTTTTGTCCGAGGTTGGACAAAACGGCTGGGTCGGTCAAAACGGCCGGAGTCGTATATAATACTGTCGCCGTGGAATTGTATCGCAGCGATAGCATTTCACGTGAAATATTGTTGCAGCGACAATAATTGCTGGAAAAAAATGTCGCGCGACAACTTTTCACGAAAAATGTCCCATAGAATATTGTAGCTGTCCATAAAATGCAGTATTTCCCGGAAATACTGTCGCTGCGACACGATTTTATGAGCGACAGTATATATACGACACCGGCTAAAATCCGGCTGTTTTGTCCGACTTTCAATTTTTTGTCGGACAAAACGGCCTGTTGGACAAAACGGCCGGCTCTATGTAAGCGGCCGTTTTGTCCGATATTTCACTGGCAAAGAAGTATATATTCGTCGCGTTCTGTTTTTTCTTTTTTTTTCTCTGTCTGTCTATCCCCAAGTAAAGAAATCACGTGGGAAAAACCCATTCGGCCGTCATGCCCCCAGATGGCCAACTTGGCGTCTTAAGCTGACCATTGGCCGTCAGGGGCCATGACTATCGAGTGGGTCTTATCCTCGTGATTTCTTTACTTGGCTGCAGGAGAGAGAGAGAGAGAGAGAGAGAGAGAGAGAGAGAGACAGACAGACAGAGACAGGTGGCACATCACGATACATTTGAGGTGACTGTGTCAAACCGTTGGGGTCTTGGGACAAACAATTGACGCACCCTCAATTTTGAGAGTCTGACGTTGTCTGTGACCTTTACCTTGATCTTAATTGCGTTGACATATTGGATAGCAATAAACCAAATAATCTTCATACCAAAATTCAGTTTCCTATGTCGACCGCTGCCCGAGATATGGCTAAAAATAGATTTTCGGTTTTGAAGGTCACACGTCAAGGTGACCTTAAAGGTGACCTTAAAAATCTTGAGATATGGCTAAAAATAGGTTTTCAGTTTTCAAAGTCATTCGCCAAGGTCATGACCTTGACATATTTGTTTGGAATATCTTCCAACTAAGGTGGCACAACATCACATAAAATTTGAATTGCTTCTTTCTACCCGTTCAGAATACATGATTGCAACAAAAATTTCCCAACCCTCAAATTTTAGGGTCCAGCTATCTCCTCGACCTTGACCTTGACCCTGATTGGCCTACAAAGGTCGTACGTCAAGGTCATGACCTTCTTGTTCGGATCTCTTGCCATTCTTGTGCCACACCACCACGTAAAGTTTAACGCGACTCCGACTTTCCGTTCAGAAGATATCCTTGCGACAGACAGAAAAAAAAAAAAAAAAAAAAAAAACCAGAACGTGACGAATTTATACTTCTTTGCCAGTGGAACTGGGCAAAGAACAATTAAAAAATATATCGGACAAAACGGCCGCTTACATTAAGCCGCCGTTTTGTCCAACCAGGCCGTTTTGTCCGATAAAAAATTGAAAGTCGGACAAAACAGCCGGGTTTTAGCCGGCCGTTTTGTCCGACCCGACCGTTTTGTCCAACCTCGGACAAAACGGCCGGGTCGGACAAAACGGCCGGCTACACGCGGTCCCATCACATACAGCAAACTACCTACATACGTCTGTCCCCAAACACTGCCCCAAGTCGTCTGCTTCTCTCTCCTATTCGCAATACGGGGAAGATAACTTCACTCACTACAGAGTCGACAGGTAACGGAAAACACGGGACACACGTGCTGCACCTGTGAGACGAGACAAACCTGGATCGAGTTGAACGATAATTTAAAAAAAAAAAACTGTGAAAAGAGAACATTAAGCCATGCACACACTTTCGCACTCTAGATTTCTCCGAGCAGAGACAGCTGCCAAAAACCCCCAACAAAACAAACAAACACACAAACAAAAAAACACGTCACACCGTGACACTGGGAATTTACTTTTAGTTAAGTTTCGCGGCAGCGTTCATTAACCTTACAACTTAAAGGTGCTTTGTTGCGTATTGATGTTGTTTTTTCCAGCACAAGAAAGAACTCTTTGAATGCTTTTGAAAAAATCAGCTCAGATGACTCACATATAACTGGCTCTTATGGCGCCGATTTGAGAAGATTAGATTATGCAATGTTGTATTTCAAAAGACACGCTTATTTGTACTCAAAAGATGACCAGGAATTGAATTACAAATACCTTATTTTTGGGTGTGTTTAGAAACGAATTGATACACCGTTTAGGTACATTAAATCATGAAATATGTTACATCTGGATTAAAATTG
>CM031613.1:53679316-53684316 GCA_018398815.1 Conus ventricosus | reverse complement strand
AAATACAGCTGATCACCTCCATCGCTTTTCTCGCTTTAAATTTCCATCTTGCATCCAGATCTCAATATGATTTTGGAAGGTTTCGATGATAGTTGATACTTTTCTTTTACTTTGTTTGTGGCAAAATAACAAGATTTGAGTGCACGCAAGATGGATCATAGCATGGAGAAGGATGAGCAAATTTGATAATCATTTTCAACTCAGATGACTGGCGTGCTTTACCTCTCCTCGACATTTAATGATGTCTTGACAGATTGGATGAGGAAAAAAAATGTATGCATATCCGTGACTCACTCCCAAAGGGAAAAACATGAGAGAGGGAAAAAAGCAATGAGAGGGGGAAAAAATAATGAGAGGGGAAAAAAACAATGAGATGGAAAGAAGTTCCAGTGGCGTTTTATCTTTCTATCCTACTTACATTATTGTGTCACTTCATTGAAAAGTGTTTAAAGCGAGTTTTCCCATTTACGAACTCGTAGCCCATAGAACCCGCCGTTACATGTTTCAAGTTTGAATCCCGTCTCGCTCCTGAAAACTGACATTTTTGTCATTTCATCTTCGTGCTTTGCCATTTGAATAGTGAATTGTAGCTTTAGACAGGTCTCCTTTTTTCTCTCCACCCTAAAGCTCTTGGGATGGTTACTTTACCCGCAATATCAGCGTTTGGAAGGTGTGGACGTTACATCTGAATGTAAATATTTTTCATGTTTTGACGGGAAACAGATCAATCATCGAGTTAACAAAGATATGCTATACAAATCCTTGGAATATAGTCCACGTTATGATATACAAGTTGTCTCAAAGATCTGTATCATGAGTTCTTCATTAAAGAATAGTTTTCAAAATGAAAAGGGGAGTTTCTTTCAGAAGGAGTTTGCTTTTTTTTTTTTAATGAAAAGAACAACTATTGCAATAGATCAGAAACTTCTCACAATTAAAAAAAGGGAATTTCTACAAGAAAAAGAGGAATTTAAGACATTAAGTGAATAATTATCAGAATGAGAAAAAGCATTTTCTTTAATGCTTTATAGATAAAAAGAATAATATCTATCATAAAAAAGTAGTTTCCAGAACAAAGAGCAACACCATCAACAAAGGAGTCATTTTTCGTGTAGCTTTCTTCATTCTTTTGTGTCAGGGAAGAGATGTTTTGAAAAGGATAGGACAGTTTTCTGAATTAAAGCTTTCTTTTTAGGATAAAATGAGTATTATCTTTTGCAGAATAACTTCATTATATGAATGATTTTCGTAGTAAAGAGTAGACATGGAAAGGTAATTTTCTTGCTGAAAAAAAAGTAATTTTCCCCCTAATAATATGACTTTCTTACGTTACAAATATATTTCAAAATCAATCTGTTCTATACACAAAAAGAGTAATTAAATTTATTGAAAGAATGTTTCGTCAAATTAGAAAGGATATGTTTCTGCACTTTTCAGAGAAAGAAAAATAACCTTGATTAAAGCAGTCATTTTCTTAATGAACAGAGCTGATTTCTTCACGAAAAGCGTATTTTTTCAGAGTGAAAAGACGGGAAAGAATAGACCCATTTTCCTTATTAATTTATAGAATGTTTCTTTTCAGAACAGACTGAGTAACTGTCTTTAAAAGAGAGTTATTTTCTCAAAGAAGTGAGCTCTTTTTTATTTTAAGAAAAGCAATTGTCTTAATTTATAAAGTAAGTATAAAGGTTTCAAACAGTAAACAAGTGGGTATGTTTTGCTCCCATAAGGAAACCTAACACAGAGTAACTTTTATTCAAGACTGGCACAGCCTTTTAAACTTGAATAAAGTCAGACAAATACACAGACGAACAATCTAATAGTGGGGGAAAAACAAGCGCAGGCCAACAACTCAACTGTCTTCATAGTAATGACTTGGCAAAGATTTGGACTTAAGGAGGGGAGGGGGGGGGGGAGTTTGAAGATGGAGAAACTGGGAACATGAAATTTAAAAAAAAAGTTACAGATATGAAAACTGTGTATTGTCTGACTTTATTCAAGTTTAAAAGGCTGTGCCAGTCTTGAATAAAAGTTACTCTGTGTTAGGTTTCCTTATGGGAGCAAAACATACCCCACTTGTTTACTGTTTGTCGTTTGCTGTTCCCTGCCTCATTTCATTTCCGATTTTGCTTTTATTAAATTGAGGTTATTTTGTATTTGTTTCTGTCCGTCTGTGTGTTTGTCTTTTGATCTCTCTTGTATCTTTGGGTGGATCCTCAGGCGTAGGCTCAAAGACTGTTCCCTCATTTTTATATTATTTGCATAATGTCTTTAGTTTTACAGCAACTTTTTTCTCCCCACACTTTCGCTTGGTTGCATTTACTACTCTTCGCTGGCTGCTTTGGGGGTGCTATTGGATTTTTTTTGCACCCTTGGTGGTGAGAACACCACCCGTATTATGGACTGTGGTGTGTCTCTATTTGACGCCGGGAGCGCAGAACAACCAGCCGTGTCCCCTGATGAGTCCGACCCAGCGGACGAAAGGCCTCGGAGCAGGCAATACAAATATATCTGCCCTCAAAAGGGATTGCGATGGTTCCCTATTTCGCTAGTGAAGAGTTTTCATATCTGTAACTTTTTTTTTAAATTTTAAAAAAAAAATTTCATGTTCCAGTTTCTCCATCTTCAAACTCCCCCCCCCCCCTCCTTAAGTCCAAATCTTTGCCAAGTCATTACTATGAAGACAGTTGATTGTTGGCCTGCGCTTGTTTTTCCCCCACTATTAGATTGTTCGTCTGTGTATTTGTCTGACTTTTTCAAGTTTAAAAGGCTGTGCCAGTCTTGAATAAAGTTACTCTGTGTTAGGTTCCTTATGGGAGCAAAACATCCCCCCTTGTTTACTGTTTTGTCGTTTGCTGTTCCCTGCCTCATTTCATTTCCGATTTGCTTTGATTAAATTTTAGGTTTTTTTGTAAATTTTTTTCTGTCCCTCTGTGTGTTTGTCTTTTGATCTCCCTTGCATCTTTGGGTGGATCCTCAGGCGTAGGCTCAAAGACTGTCCCCCACATTTTATATTACTTGCATAATTGTCTTTAGTTTTACAGCAACTTTTTTCCTCCCACACTTTCGCTTGGTTGCATTTACTACTCTTCGCTGGCTGCTTTGGGGGCTATTGGATTCTTTTTTGCACCCTGATGGTGAGAACACCACAGTATTATGGGCTGTGGTGTGTCTTATTTGACGCCGGGAGCGCAGACACAACCAGCCGTGTCTCCCTGATGAGTCCGACCCAGCGGACGAAAGGCCTCGGAGCAGGCAATACAAATATATCTGCCCTCAAAAGGGTTTGCGATGGTTCCCATATGCAGTTAGTGAAGAGTTTTCATATCTGTAACTTTTTTTTTTTTTTTTTAAATTTCATGTTCCCAGTTTCTCCATCTTCAAACTTCCCTCCCCTCCTTAAGTCCAAATCTTTGCCAAGTCATTACTATGAAGACAGTTGAGTTGTTGGCCTGCGCTTGTTTTTCCCCCCACTATTAGATTGTTCGTCTGTGTATTTGTCTGACTTTATTCAAGTTTAAAAGGCTGTGCCAGTCTTGAATAAAAGTTACTCTGTGTTAGGTTTCCTTATGGGAGCAAAACATACCCCACTTGTTTACTGTTTGTCGTTTGCTGTTCCCTGCCTCATTTCATTTCCGATAAAAGTTTCAATTTAAAGATTCAGTTTCTTCATAACTAAATCAATCTTAACAAAGAAAACGGTTTTCTGATAGAAATGATAAAAAATTTCTTCATTTTTGTGAGAGCATTTTCTCTTACAAAGAGAGTTATTTTCTTTCTGACGAGCGTACATATTTCTTGCAAGAAAAGAGCACATTTGACACTAAGAAAAAAATTTCAGCAAACATGTCACGAAAAAATAACTTGTGGAAAAGAACTATGTGGAAAAATGCACGATCCAGTAATTTTCAGAATAGTAAAAACGTTTTTTTTAAAATTAATTAATTAATTTTTTTTTATACTAAAACAAAGAGTAATATTTTCAGAGAGAGAAACTTTCTTGATTGAAAGGGTAACTTTCTTGATGACGATAGCAATTTTCGTCTCGAATTGTGTTGTTTTCGTTAGAATAGGAATATTTTGTGAAATGAAAAAAAGAGCAATTTTGGTTTATCAAAAAAGATAATGTTCATGATGACAGAAAAAAATTTGCTTCGAAAAGTTCTTTTTGATGGACACCTTCTTCAAAAGACTAATGCCTCAACACAGAAATTCAGTTTCTATCGGAACAATACATTATACTTTATATTTCTCATGTATTAAGTGTTGATGTTTTTATTTTTCGAAAAGAGCACTTTTCAAAAATAAAAATGAATGTAATGGACTCCAAGAATAATTATCAGAATTAAAAAAATCTTTGATAAGGGTTACATTCATAATGTAAAACACACTTTTTTTCAAAAGAAAATTTGTAATTTTGTCATAATTTGATCAGCTCGTTTACATATGTTTTTGAAAGGAAGATGAAAATTCTGAAAAAGAGAGGTTTTTGTTTCATGAAATAGTAATTTCAGAATTTAAAAAAGATTTTTCAAGGAAAAGTGCTGCATATGACAGAGAAGGTGTAAAATTCCCAATAAAGAGAGTAATGTTCATCAAAAGTGTGTTTGATTTTCACTTAAGGGTGCGTGCGTGCGTGCGTGCGTGCGTGTGTGTGCGCGCGCGCGCCTGTGTGTGTGTGTATAAATTTTGAGTCACAAAAATGCAATGGAATTGATTTCAGAATTATACTTGTGTCTTCCTTGATCGTTCCAAGTTATTGGACGGGGTGTTAGAATTCGCTAAACAGTGGTTATTAATGCCTGATCATAGAGGCATTTACAGTGAAAAAGAAATAAAATGGCAATTCTCAGTAATAGTGATATGTGAAAAATGCACAAGAATGGTCTTTTTGGTCAATGCCTGATGTGAGTGTGAACAACAAGATAATAACTATCATATGATTTTACGTATGTTTTATATACAGTTACCAGGTGTGAACCTCCAACGTAGCTCTGATG
>CM031613.1:53669316-53674316 GCA_018398815.1 Conus ventricosus | reverse complement strand
TATATATATATATATATATATATATATAATACATACATAGCATACTAATAATTTATATATATATATATATATATATATTTTAATATATTACATATACATTATTATATATACATTTATATATTTTACACATACATACACACATATATATATAAAACTTTCACACCCATACATACTATACACATACATATACATACATACTTATATATAGATACACACAACACACACACACACACACACACACACACACACACACACACACACAACACACACACACACATGTAATACATATAATATATATATATATATATTTTATATATATATATATATATATATATATATACATATAATATGCACACAACATACACACACACACACATGCATATACGAACATACTATACACATGCATGTACAATATCATACACCCCAATACATACAAACTATCAAAACACAACCCCACACACACATATTATTATATATATATAAAATATAATATATATATATATATAAAATATATATATATATATATAATATAAAAATATATATATATAATACAACATATATACACATATATGCATACACATATACACATACATATATGTACACACATATATACATACACATATATACACACATACATATATGCCCACACATATCTTTACATAGTACACATACATAAAATACACACATAAACACATACCAAAATATATATACATCCCACACATATACATACACCATATATATATACACACACACCACACACACACACCACACATATATATTATAAATAAAAATTTATTATATATTTATATATATATATATTATATATATATATATTATATATATATAATATATATATATTATACATATATGTGTGTGTGTATATGTGTATATATACACATACATTACATACAAAAGCACACATATATACACACATTTGTACACTCACACACATACATATATATACACACCAAAACCCAACATTTTTTTCATATATCCATATACATAATTACGTTCGCATACCTATATATATTTTATATAAATATACACATACACACTTACATAGCACATCCAATGTGTATGCACACCCACACACATATTTTGTATCCTGGTTCAGTTTACTTCTAACTATAAGCTGTTTTTTATAAAAGTGCCAATCAACATGAAAATTTCTTGATTGAAGCTTTGGGTGTAAGCTATGTATTTTCGGTTTCATACCGCTTTTTTCAGAATTATTTTGAAGTGTTGTATTGAGGCACCTGGTCGTTCATTTTACATGTGTAAATATAAAATTTTGCTAGAAGAAGAATAAAAGTCGAATACACCGTCATATTAAAACCATTGTTGTTACCAAAGATAACCAATTGTTCACTGACAGAAAAAGTGTGTGTGTGGGACATTTTTCTTGACAGCGTTTTCAAAGTCTTTCCAAAGTGATTGACATATTCACACCTCCAAAGCATGTGCTCTATACTATCTTTTCTTATCGACAGAAACTGCATCTGTATCGGGTTTTTACTCCCATAGATGAAAGAACTACATTGGTTGCTATAATTTTATGTATTTTTTCGGATCTGAACCATTTTAATTTTATTTCTTGAATCTTTTTAACTTTCTAAAAGTTGCCTTCCAATTAATTTTAGCTTCCAGTTTTTCATTCCATTTCTGAGGTGCATTTGGTATTGTTTTATCTCTAGTAAATTACTATAATATAATTGGAGTTCCTTTTTTAACAGAATGGAAAAAGGTGGTAGTGCTCTAGAAAGAGGAGCCTTTGGGTTACAATCTACCAACACAATGTTTAGAGTTTTAACAAATTCTTGTATTCTCAGAATGATAGCTCTATAGCTCAGAAAGTTGGTTCTTATATTATACTTATCAGTGAATTCCGCAAAAGACATAAAGTTCCCATTATTTTTGACACATCTGCATTTTAAAGCACATTTTTTGTCTATCCACTCACATCTCCTTAAAGAAAAATTTTTCTAAAATTTAAATTTTATCATTGAAGAAAAGAGGCTCTGCCATAGTTTCCGAACATACAAAGGTTAGATTTATTGCGAACTCTCCAAAAAAAAGTTTTGTTGTTTTTTCCCGTTAAAAAAAGTTTGGTCCATATTATAAAACCCTCTTTGATATTTGGATGTAACGCAAGTAAAACTGATTCCACTTATGAGTTGCTTTTTCAGTTTTTATCCAGCTTATTTCCCGCGCGTGCGTGAAACACTTAACCTCAGGAAATCCTATGCCCCTTCTTCTACCTTTTTTGTGGCAGTCTTTCTGTTGATTCTATCTTGTTTATTATTCCAAAACAAATTTCAAAAACAGTGTTTGAAAAGCTTGCATAAAGTTATCTGGTGGAAATTTGGTAAAAGTGTCCACAGGTATACTATCTTTGATAGAAATAAGATTTTAAAACTGCTATTCTTCCCCATTGGTGTCAGAATTGTTTTTTCCCCTATTTTATATAGTTGTTTAATTTTTCGAATTTTTCTTTTATTAATGTACTTATTTGAGTTGTTCTAACTATTTCATGACTTTGTCTCTATGTTATTTGAGTAATTCAACTATTTCACTGACGTTGTCTCTATGTTCTATCTCGTTCCTCTATTTGTCTATCTATGAGTCCCCTTTGCATGCCTCCTGCCTGTCTGTCTGTCTGTCTCTCTCTTGTTTTGCTTCTTGTGTGTGCGTGCGCGCGTTTCTCTCTCTCTCTCTCTCTGTGTGTGTGGGGTGTGTGGGTGTGTGTGTGTGTGTGTGTGTGGTGTGTGTGGTGTGGTGTGTGTGGGGTGCATGCCCCGCGCGCGCGAAACGCGGCGCGTGTGTGTAAATAAATACACTCGCCTCTCTGCCTTTGTCTTTAACCATTTTAGGCTGTCTGCTTGTTTGCACATCGCTCTGTTTTCTCTCTACCTAACTTCTAAGCCATACCCCTATTTCTATGCCCGTCTGCTTCTGTGGGCCCCCTCCCCCCCCACCCCCCTCAGCCCCTCACCACTCTCCCTTTCTCTCGCCCTCTCTACTTCCTCTTTTTCGTTTGCGTGAGATTCAAGAATGTTTGTGCTCTAAGCCGCCTGTTAATACATGTCTTGGTATGCGTTACCCAAACATACAGACTTGACCCATAAGAATTTGTTCCATATTGCAGAGTGTAAAGACCCGAAAATCAGTCAAAACACTCGGTTAGTGGGGTGTGGTACAAAGCTAAGTGTCACCCCCAAAAAGCATGACAGCAAAAATGTAGTTCGAGACTTACCCCCCCCCCCCCCCCCCCCCCCCCCCCCCGCCGTCTCTTGAAAGTGCCTGAACTATTCCAAAATCAACACTTTCCCCTGTTCTGTCTTTCCCCCAGACATTGGTTGCCCCCAAACCGGTTTTTCACTGAAATCAAAAGAACACTGCTCTCTTTAGACACTTTCAACCCAACGAAAGAGTCACAGAACCCACAAGCACTGTCACTTTTTTCCCCCCATCCTGATCGATTTTTTTTGAAAAGTTGGAAGCACGGTTCCAGAGTCCCAAGTCTTTCATGCCTGCTGATCTGGTTTGATGTGTCATTCAACACCCTGGCTATGATGACTGGGTTCAAAAGCGTCTGTGTCAACGTGTTCACAGGGAACTGTCGTTGGAGGAACGTGGTGGCGAAGCACTCCTCAGGGGCCGTTCATTCAATCTGTCCTGCAAACGCTGTAGAAGGATCTGAAGAGAGAGAGAGAGAAGAAGAGAGAGGGGAGAAGAGAGAAGGGGGAGAGAGAGAAGGGGAGAGATAGAGAGAGAAGAGAGACGGTTTTGCATATAACTGCGACGTTTTTAAGCCTCTAAGGCACTGTCGAAGAGGCTTAGCGAGGGTTTCAAAAGGGGGATGTTTTCCAGTGATTGTTACGTTCGATATAATCAAGGCACACCTCTCTTTAATGTTTTTATTGATGACTTTATAGGATACCTGTTTTTTTTAAATCTATGAATATTTCTGAAACTGTCCTATAGATACACACACACAACACACACACACACACACACACACACACACACACACAAACAACCCCACACAAAACACACAACACACACACACACAACCAAACAACACACACACACACACGCGAGCGCGTGCACGCACACACACACACAACATGTATACAAAGTACAATACATCATACAATTTTTATAAAAAATTATATATATATATATATATATATATATATATATAAATATATATATATAATAACACACACCCTATAATTTTGGCAGCTGCTGGCTCCAGACAGAGGGGAGAGAGAGAGAGAGAGAGAGAGAAGGGGGAGAGAAAAGGAGAGAGAGTAGAGAGAGAGAGACAGGGGGAGAGAGAGAGAGATAGAGGAGAAAAGGACGACAGACGACAGACAGACAGACTGAGGAAAACGACGATAAACCTTGGCTCTAATGTCTCCCCAAACCATAGGGGGGGCAAAGGAAAAAAACCAAAGGGCATCCCAGCAGTCATACATCATTTTAAAGGCTAGACCAGCATTGAAAGGGGGGGGGGCGTAAAGGGGAACACTTCTCGCGCCTGCTCTGTAAGCTTGTAGGAACTTCCCAAGGGAAGGGCAGCACGGCCAGCAAGCGACAGCTCTATCTATCTATCTGTCTGTCTGTCTGTCTGTCTGTCTGTCTGTGTGTCTATCTATCTATCTATCTATCTATCTATCTATCTATCTATCTATCTATCTATCTATCTATCTATCTATCTCAATTAGTAGATCACAAAGTCAGATATGTTTGCATATCATCACATTTCGTGTGTCCCTGTGTGTGTGTGTGTGTGTGTGTGTGTGTGTGTGTGTGTGTGTGTGTGTGTGTGTGTGTGTGTGTGTGTGTGTGTGTGTGTGTGTGTGTGTGTGTGTGTGTGTCTGTCTGTCTGTCTATGTAAGTTAATGTTTTGTACATGCTGACCAATAAATCACAAAGATAGATATGTTCGCAAAATCATCACGTTGCGTGTGTGCTTAGTCTGTCCTTCTATCCGT
>CM031613.1:53656816-53664316 GCA_018398815.1 Conus ventricosus | reverse complement strand
GAAGAAGAAGAAGAGACAGACAGACAGACAGAGAAAAACGACGATAAAACTTAGCTATAAAATCTCCCATACCCACACTAGGGGCAAGGGAAACGCCAAAGGCCATCCCAGCAGTCATACATCCTTTTACCGGCTAGACCTGCATTTGCCGGCTAGACCTGCATTTGCCGGCTAGACCTTCATTTACCGGCTAGACCTGCATTTACCGGCTAGACCTGCATTTAAGGGCTAGACCTGCATTTGCCGGCTAGACCTGCATTTACCGGCTAGACCTGCATTTGCCGGCTAGACCTGCATTTACCGGCTAGACCTGCATTTACCGGCTAGACCTGCATTTACCGGCTAGACCCGCATTTAACGGCTAGACCTTCATTTACCAGCTAGACCTGCATTTACCGGCTAGACCTGCATTTACCGGCTAGACCTGCATTTGCCGGCTAGACCTGCATTTACCGGCTAGACCTGCATTTACCGGCTAGACCTGCATTTGCCGGCTAGACCTGCATTTACCGGCTAGACCTGCATTTAACGGGAAGGGCCATGATGAGGAACACGTCTCTGCTTCGTGCTCTGTAGGCCTCCAGGAACTTCCCAAGGGGAGGGCACCACGGCCAGCAAGCGACAGCTCTCTCTCTCTCTCTCTCTCTCTCTCTCTTCTCTCTCTCTCTCTCTCTCTCTCTCTCTCTCTCTCTCTCTCTCTGTATATTATTTCTATATACTGACCAAGAAATAATAAAGATAAATATGTTTGCATTTCATCACGTCTCGTGTGTCTCTGTCTGTCTGTCTATCTATCTGTCTATGTAGCTATCTATCTATCTATCTATCTATCTAACTAGCTATCTATCAATCTATCTACATCAGTTAATGTTCTGCATATGCTCACCAATAAAACACAAAGATAGATATGTTCGCATAATATCATCACTTCGCGCGGGTCTCTTCCAGTCTAATTCTCTCTCTCTCTCTCTCTCTCTCTCTCTCTCTCTCTCTCTCTCTCTCTCTCTCTCTCTCTCTCTCTCTCTCTCTCTCTCTCTCTCCCCAATTAATCTGTTCATTTATCTAGCAGTCATCTGTATGAATGTATGTATGGATGGATGGATGTATGTGTGTGTATGTATGTATGTATGTATCTATTCTGTATCAATCTATCTATCTCAGTCAATATTTTACGTGTGCTAACCAATAAATCATAAAGATAAATCTGTTGGCAAATGATCACGACTGATGTGTGTCTTCTCGGCATTCATAATTTGTTTCATTGCACACAAAAGAAAACAACAGTAACGAAACAGGGTACTGGAAGGGCAGCAACATTGCTCCCAAGGCAGAAGGAAGAGCAGCATTTTCCATGCAGATCCGCTCAAAACTGTCATCTTCCCCCCCCCCCCCTCCCCCGCCTCGCCCCCCTTGCCCAATGTCCTCTAAACACTCGTCTAAAAAAACTACTGTATGAGTTAAAACATATCTTTTTATATGCTAGGGAGAGTATTAATTGTTACGGTCTAAAACAAAAAAAAAACTTCCCATAGGTTTTTTTTTCCATATGCCAGGGAGAGTATTGATTGTTACGGTCTAAGATAAAAAAACAAAAAAAACTTCCCATAGTTTTTTTTCCATATGCCAGGGAGAGTATTACTTGTTATGGTCTAAAATTAAAAAAAAAATTAGCACAGTTTTTTCCAGATGCCAGGGAGAGTATTAATTGTTACAGTCTAAAATAACAACTTCCCATGGACTGGGTTTTTTTTTTTTTAAAGAGGAGCTGGAAAACCATAAAATCTCACAGTTGATATCATTGCGAAGTTTAGTTATTCCATAAAAAAATACTATTATTTGATCATAGTGATGAGTTTGTATAGAATAACTTCATAGTGTTCACATTCAGTAGACAGTTTTGCTGTTGTAACCTTGCCGAACAGACCCTGGGCTCTTTATTCAAGATGCATCCGCGCTTCGATCCACACCAAAATGGATTCGTCCTCGGACCACATTCCCTAATTCCATCGAAAACTGCACTTTCGTTTTAAGCTGTCTGGCTTGCCTTTGCTTCCTGATTCTCCAAAGATGGCAGTGTCGTTGCTACGTATTGAGCCTGAACCGATGCTGATTTTGACGTTGAAATGGACAGCGTTTTCCTTGCCAGTCATGACCTGCAGTTTGAACCAAGTCTGTGATTTTAACGAGTTCCATATCTTCTGCATTCAGTCTGTAACTTTCGACTATAGCAACACATTCTGGGAAGGGAATGAAAGTTTGTTAGTACTGAGCAAGATATTTTGTTTATTTTTCTCCATAAAAAGGCTGAAAATTGGTTTTGTTTATTTTTCTCCACAAAAAGGCTGAAAATTGGATCAGACAAATATTTATGACATACCTTGAAAAGGTCCATCCAGTATTGAAAATTCTTGCGTAGAGATCCTCAGGCACACATCGACGCAGAAAATCTGCGCATAAACATGTGTGATACTCCTTAATTCTATCATAATCAGTTCCATTGACGGTTTTTTCCCTGGAAGATAACCCAGTTATTGAGAAGTCTGCAGAGGACATACAGGTACCTTCCAATATAACTCGCACGTGCACACACCCACCCACACATACATACACACACACACACACACACACACAACATCACAACACACAACACACACACACACACACACACACACACACACACACACACACACCACACACACAACACACACACACACACACACACCACACACACACACACACCACACACACACACACACACACACACATGAAAGATGGAATATGGAACAAAGACTACTTTATCACATTCAAATGTAGATCCGTGATGCAGATATGGATTAAAGGTGCTCCAGAATCTGTTTGATCGTGGCGGAGGTTTGCGATCTCCTGAGTAGGTTTCAAATTTACTTTTGTCTTGTCACGGTTTACCGCTGCCATAAACCAAAACAATGTCATCACCTTATTTTTATTTGACACATGCGATTTCCCATACTGTTCTCCAGTGGATTCTTCACTCGCCGAGCAAAACGATTTCCAGCACAAATCCCACACGCGCTGTTCGTTTCCATTCGGTATTCTCTCTCATCTGACTACGACTCCCACGTGATTCCGGATGTGCACAGACCTCATTTCCTGTGTAGAAGCTACATGTACAAAACTCTTTTCTTTTATTTCTCCTTTCCCCCCTCCCCCCTCCCTCCTCTCCTCCCCGACCCCTCATCCCCACCCCCCGTCCTTCATCCTGTCACGTCTTCTGTGTCTATTTAGTGGCACTTCTCCCACGGTGCTCATCCTCTCTCTCCCCCCCC
Organism: Conus ventricosus; assembly: GCA_018398815.1. Taxonomy (NCBI): domain Eukaryota; kingdom Metazoa; phylum Mollusca; class Gastropoda; order Neogastropoda; family Conidae; genus Conus; species Conus ventricosus. Next base: position 53,661,011 of record CM031613.1, on the reverse strand, counting down.
TCCCCCAGGGACAGGTACATCCTGAATCAACTTGTTACATTGTAATTATATTGAACAATCAATACTTGGATGTCGAAGGTCACCCTCCACCACCAACCATCTTTTCCCCCCGTGGAGAGACATTCCTCTGCGAGTCACTTCGGTGATTTCTTCCCAGTGCCCGGTCTGAGCCGGGTGGAATCATCTCAAACAGTAAATTGGTTTGTTTGATTTCGATTGCTTGCAGAATCGTTGGCGTGTGTGTGCTTGTCTGCGTGCGTGCGTACACGCGTACGTTCGTGCGCGTGCGCGTGTGGTGTGTGTGTGTGTGTGTGTGTGTGTGTGTTGTGTGTGTGTGTGTGTGTGTGTGTGTGTGTGCTGCGTACGAACGTGCATGCGTGCGTGCGTGAGTGCGTCCGTATATGTGTGCGTGTGTGTGTGTCTATGCATGGGTGTGTATGTGTGCATACAGTGCATGTGGGCAATCGCACGTGGGTTATGCTCTCAAGCTAGGCAACAACCATAATTATGAGCTAATACGCGAGGCTTTTATGTGTGTATGCGAGACGTTCGCGTCTTTGGACTTCTTCTTCTTCCGTATACACCCACGGTCAACATTTTGACCATTATTGGCGTTTTGTGGGAGTGCGCAGAAGGAAGAAAAAAAAAAAAAGGGGGGGGGGGGGGGTTGTGGTCTATTATGGACTTGACACCTTTGAAGAAAAGGTGCCAAGGCTGGGGACAGGACCGCGTCTGCTGGTAGACTGTTCCAGTCCCTGACTGTGCGGGGGAAGAAGGCCATATTGCGGTAATCATTTTTGGCGGGGATCCTCTTCAGCTGTTTGCTGTGGCATCTTCTGGAGCGGGTCACAGCAGTTGGTTGCAGCGCACGCACTTCAGTTTGTTGATGATTTTGTACATCATGCAGAGGCGTGCTGTGCGTCGGCGCTGTACCGGGGGGGGGGGGGGGGGGGGGGGGGGGGGGGGGGGGGAGGGGGGGGGAGGGGGGATTTCAACTCATGCAGCATCTGTTCCACACTGGAAGTTTTCCTGTGGCGGTTGAGGACAAAGCGGGCTGCGCGTCGTTGGACCCTCTCCAGAGAGTCACAGTCATTGTTATCGTGGGGGTCCCAGACACAGGCTGGACTCGCGCGAGTGTTATGCCCTGGAATCAGCCAACCTATGAACAGCTATGCTGTAGGTTAACAGACAACGAAAACGTAGTGACGATCCATCCATGCCAGTATGTTCTGCACTGATACACCCTTTGACTGACGTGGCACGAGTCATATAGAAGCATGGTACACCCTGGCTGCCTTCGTTTTCCACCAGAAGCCGACCAGAAGAAGAAGTCCGTGGATGGAGAACGTGCATGAGTGGACTGGTTTAAAACGCCTTCATCCTGTTGCTAAGGATTCATGGCTGGGGGTGGGAATGGTGGATAAGGGATGGAGGTGGAGAGGGGGTGGGGAGTGGGAATGGCTGAAGGTTCAAAGCGTCTGGCAGAGTGTTATGACCTATCATCATCAGGCGATGATGATGAACTCTTTGACCAGGTTGTAGACTTCTTATGTGATCTGATCACTTAGAACAGAAAAACTTTCAAATGTATTTGAGCGTAGCGAACCAAACTGAATCGTTTCTGAAAGGAAGCCAAAACACAAATAAACAAGCAAAACAAAAGGGAGAATGAAACTGACTCTATATGTATTACAAAACAGCGCAGTGAAATTCTAAGAAACGTCTCTTTCTGAAGTCGCAAGGAACGGACATAAGAAATGTACAAAACAGCACTGTCTAGAATGGTGTCATGCATCTGGGGAATATCTTTTGTTGGAAATTGATGAAGACAATAAAAAAAAAAACAGAACACACGCACGCACGCACGCACGCACGCACGCACGCACGCACGCACGCACGCACGCACGCACGCACGCACGTACGCACGCACGCACGCACGCACGCGGGCACACATACACACACACACACACACACACACACACACACACACACACACACACACACACACACACACACACACCACACACACACACACACACACCACACACACACGTAAATGGCTAAAAAGTCGCCAATTTCCTGAGGGTATATGTTTTTAAAATAGAAGTTTGATATTCAAAAAAAAATTTATTTTTTTTTGCAACTCAGCGCCCTTAAGTGCTTTTCTTTAATCAAGCGAATGTATGGCGAGATGCGTGGACAGCGGTGGGGGTGGTAATGGTTGAGGGGTTCGTTCATGTTTCATAAGATGGAAGAAAGCGGGAGCCATGCTTACTGGCATGGAGATTAACTGTGCTTTTTGATCTCTACAGTGCTTTTCATCAACATCGTCGTCATTGGCATCATCATCATCATCATCATCATCATCATCATCATCATCATCATCATCATCACCGGCGACCTTTTTCTCTTTAAATGTTAATCCAGGCAAAGTATTCAAAACAATACTTTTGAAACTGGCTGCACGGCAATGTGTAGTCTGATTTTCGAAAGATATCTTTAATACGTTTGTCTTGAAAGATGTTTAAAAAAAAAAAGCATCCTTTGCATTATCCTTGTTGAACATTGTCTACCCAACAAAGGGAGTGGAGTTTTGTGTGTGACCGGTTTTTTTTTTATCCCGCCATTAAGGCAGCCATACTCCATCTTCGGGGAAAGTGCATGCTATGTGTAACGTGTCATCCGTACCAACGGCCAAACTGATCTTCTCTTCCGAAAGTTGGTGATGGGATTTTACGTGTGTGCAAGATGTTATGCGTGCGTTCACACACGGAACCTCGGTTTATAGTCTCATTCGATGGACTGTATGGGAAATGGAGTCAGAACCAATGTTAACTCCAAGGGGAAAATCCCCCTGCACCGAAACGGCCCGGGGGAGATTCGAACCCCGCAACCTCAAGATTACGAGTCCGGCGCTCTACCACTGAGCTATTCCGGCCCCCGGAGCTCAAGGCCATTTCTTCCCCTTTCTCCCTGTATCTGATCTATTTCTGACCTGTCTTCACTCTCCCCTCTCCCCTCTCTCCTTCAACTGATTAACATTACCATTCTGCCACTATCAGCCATCTTGGGAACATCATTCTGTGCATTTTCATGTCTGTTATTCCTTACTTTCAAACAATGTTCCTCTGGTGGAAAAATCCTTCTCTGTCTTTTAATGCGTATTGATCAAGCATTGCTTTACACTACGTTTTGTGCACTGATTGCATTTTGGACTGTTGTTATTGGGGTAAATGAAAATGAAAGTTTTCAACTAGAAGCAAAAGCAATCATTCAAGCAAAATGCTACAAGATCAATGGTTAAAGCAAAAGCAACAAAATATGTTCGAAAATAGCGTGTGAATTTCATGAAGAATACTTTAAGATATAAGGAACCAGAATCGGGGGAAAAGGATAGTTAAACGAGCAAGACTCTGTCCAAAGTACAGTATTAATGAAACTGGTAATGAATTTCAGTGTCTGTTCAATCGCTTACAGCATTGTTAAAAGAAAAAACATAAATTACGTAAAAATTAACTAAAAACCCAATATTTTCAGTACCACCCAAGTGTGATCAAAATGGATGAATTTTTCAACTTCACACGTAAATATATACCTTTAGAGGTCATACGCTTGTTAGGTATACTATTTTTGGTTATTCCGATCCAGTGTATGTCAATTTGCCTTTCAGAAAATAGATATCAGGTAAGGTATGGAATGTGTTATATCTTTGAGATATGTTACACACACACACACACACACACACACACACACACACACACACACACACACACACACACACACACACACACACACACACACACACACACACACACACACACACACACACACACACACACGCACACACACACACACACACACACACACACATATATATATATATATTATTGTTGTTGTCGTCGTTTGTTTGTTTACTTTTGTTATTGATATACGATTGCAACGTGTTTTATTTGTTTAACGTTTGCATTTCGTCGCCCAAGTATTCTTGTGAGGTTTTGTTTTAGCATGAAGGGCCCTGGTCTGAAGCCCTATTACAATCTGCTGAAAATCATACCCTTGGGGGAGCAGGTAATTCAGAGACCCGACTTCATAATCCTCTTCTTTTAAAGAAGAAAATTCCGAGATCAGAATTATACAAGCATAGGTGGCAATGATGAATGGGGGCTGGAGGATCATAGTGAGCGACGATTAGCAG
>CM031613.1:53646816-53651816 GCA_018398815.1 Conus ventricosus | reverse complement strand
TCTTCTATTCTACTCGTTCACGCAGTGCCTCAATCACGGCTCCCCTGCCCCACCCATTGCCCCATCTCTGGTGTTCCCCATTTCAAACGTGCCTTCTTTCCCGTCTCGATCTACCGCTATGGCATCGCAATACCCTGACCTTGATACTACCTACCACATCACACAAATGTCACGTGCACTAACCTCACTGCCCTGCATGCTCCTCCCCCCCCCCTCTCCTGCCACCTTCCCCATGCACACACAACTCACTCACATACTCTTCCTCTTTCTCTCTTTTTTCTTCCTCTCATCCGCCCTCCCTTTCGCCCATCTGCGCTTCTCATCATTCTTCGTGTGATGTCTTTGGAAGCCCACGTTTTGATACTGATATATTCTGAACATGTACTACCAACCATATCGAACACGGTGACTTTTTCTTGACAAAATAGAGATGACGTCTTATCCGCAGTTGACAGATTCATTTCATTACATTTCCCTAGGAAGAGGACTAACCTTCTACCGTTTCAGCAAACACATAAAAATGCGCTATGCTTGCAAAGATTTTTCTGTAAAAAAATCACGTTTGTTGAAACCAGTAAGGTTGTTTAAATCCTGTATTCAATGTGGCTTACTCGCCTGGTTCACCAGAAATAATGTAATCATGCTGTCTGAGCTTTAGTTGGCCAAATCATCTATAAGAGGTGTACATTGTTCCTACATTTAATATTACGTTGCTTTTTTTTTTTATCTGTACTACTGCCTGGCAGAAATCACATTAAGTGGTCCAATCGGCATAAAACGAAACTTAACGTTCGGTGCCAGACGTGAATATTACATCCATCAATATGCATTTCATCTGAGTGTAGACCAGTCATTGTCAGTGGCACAAATGTCAAGAACATGGCCCCTGCTCCTCATCGTGCTTTTTATTGGAAAGACTCTTCTCCTTTCTTCAATGTTTGGGTGTCAAGTGTCATGTCGAAGAACCAGTATTTTCACCTCGCTGATACCACTCAGTTTGTTCCCAGAGGTCAGGCTGGGTATGACCCCCTGTTCAAAGTCAGACCTCTCATTTCTATGACTCAAGAATGTTTTGCTATGCAGTTTCTACCTGGGCAAAACATCACAGTAGATGAGGCAATGATCAAGTTCAAGGGTCGTTGTGGTTTTCTGCAGTACGTGCCTGCAAAACCAACGAAGTGGGGCCTCAAGGTGTGGGCTTTGTGTGATGCCGATTCTTTTTATATGCTGAATTATTCAGTATATACTGGGAAGACCAATGATGTGCCTGCTGGGACAGGTGATGCCATAGGGGATCGTGTCGTCAAACACTTGGCAGAACCCCATTATTTAAAGTGGCACACCATCTACTTTGATCATTATTTCACGTAAGTCCCCCTCATTCAATATCTGTTTCAGAAGAAAACCTTGGCATGTGGGACTGTGCGAAACAACAGGAAGGGTCTGCCACAGGATATGAAGCCAGCAAAATGTGTCAAAAAGTCTGGGGCCACAAAGCGCTGGTTTCGTGAGATTGGCTATGATGATTTGAAGGGCAAGCTTCAGGCTGTTGCTTACCGTCGTAAGGTCACCCTTCTTACTTCTGTCCATGATGAAACCGATGGAGAGCTTGTCAGAAAAGGTGCAGGGGGTGTTGAAAAAGCCAGGTATTCTAGGCCCCTGGCCGTGGCTGATTACACCAAGAACTACAAACGGTGTTGACAAGCATGATCAATTGCGATCATATTATGGTTCCAAGCAGAAATTCATGAAGTGGTGGAAATATGTGTTCTTCTTCTGCCTGGACACTGCTGCAGTAAATGCCTTTGTAATCTACAGAAACTCTGCAGATGCCCCACTGAAACTGCATGTGGATTTTCACACTGAGATTGTCATGGGCATGGTGAATGGTTTCAAGGGTGGAAAACGGATCGGCCGTCCCGTCGTTCATGACAATCCAGACAAGCACAAACACACTCCTTCCAAAATCCAGTCTGCCAGAGGCAAGAAGGACTGTGTCTGTTGCAAGAAGGAAGGCAGGAAAACCCCAGCAGGCAATGCCATCCAGTCAACACATGAGTGTGTGATGTGTAAGGTGGCTTTGTGCAAGGATCGTGGCTGCTTTTTTTCTTTTCACCAGCAGTGAGTAGGTTCCTACACACTCATTCCTAGCAGTACACCTGATACTTGACTAAATCAAGGACTGGACTTTGTCATTTTTGTTTTGTACAGACTGTTTTTGGGTTGACTAAATATTGAAAGTGCCACATACAAAAGTACTGGAGTTTGTGCATGTAAGAAAAGTGCACAACGAAAAGAAAATTTCATGTCAGTAATCTGTGTGTGACAAAAGTGATCAAAAGCAAGAACATTTCCAGTGACTGTGTTGTTTGTGTGTGTGATCACATTTGGATTATATAATTCATTACATCTGGGAACCATATGGTGAGTACAACAAAAATATTTGAGTGTTGTTTTGTGTTGTGATGCCTGCCTCTCTTCCTTCCTACTAACACCGGCATATAGTTAGAAATATTATCAGCCATAGGAATTCTTTTTCTCACAAATACAAACTAACTCATGCAAATCAAAAAGCATGCACTCCAATACATTTTCAGTAAATATGGTATGATTTTGACCTGTTATTTATTATATTTTATTTTTTCCTGGTATGTAACTGCTATGTGACTTAAAAGCGTCACAAAAAATTCACGTATATTCTTGGCTACCTGTGTAACTACTAACCCCTCACAACACCCATCAGTTCTTTTCAGATGGTGAACCTGACCACTTGCCACCAAATAGGTAGGTGTTATAAAGTTGATGGTGTTTGTATTGCCTGTCTATCACCTATTTCACTGACGTTGGTGTGTTTTCCAGGTAAAATCAGGTGTGTGAATGTTGAGCCATAAAAATATTTTCACATCCCCCTAAAATAACAAATGCAAACCAAAGTTCAGCTTTCCATAGATTTTTGCTGAAAATTTGAAGTCTTTTTATCCATTAGTTTATTTTTTACAATTTTTTATAGACGGTACCCCAATTCGGGCAGCAAATTCCAATATAAACTTAGTAGTCTAGGCGACTTCTGTCATACAAAATACAGGACAATGAAGGTTAAAAATCCTATGTTGAGATGATGAACGTATTCACATCACATTTGTCTGAAATCAATCCACAGCTCTCTCTCTCTCTCTCTCTCTCTAGGGGAGTGAACAGAGGTCTTGCACAGGCGGGTCGTGTTTCGCATCTTCCGTAGTTTTTCGCGAAAAGGTGGTGATTGTATCAGTGTACCAGTATAGTACTTTGCAGGTGGCTGATTCGAAGACCATGCCATTGGCTCCTTTGGTTTCTAGGGCCATTTGTGGCCGTTTCGAGCCAATATTTCAGGCCTTTATGTCGAAGCGGGCCAGGGCGAAAGCAGCTATGCGCATCGCCATGTTGACACCGCGCTGTCGAGCGGACGGTGTCACCCTGGGCTTGCTCCTTACCCTGATGTTTTGGGGCGGGCTGTTGTTGAGATGTGGTGACGTGGAGCGGAACCCCGGACCTCTGAGATCAGACAGTAAGCAGCCCAGGACCTCCAGCAGCAGTGGACGCAGGACCAGCGCGGGGAAGACTGGTGGTGCAGCAGGCAGCGGGCAGTCGGCCTCCTTCCCTGTTCCTCTCAGGATCCCGCTACTCTGGTGGACGTGATGGCCAGACTGGACTCCATGGACAGCAACATGAACAGCAAGTTGGACAATGTGGAGCACAGTGTTAATGAACTTAGAGACCAGTTTGCGGACCTCCAGGGAGAGTTGGGGGGACTGAGGGAGGAGTTGGATTATCTCCACCAAAAGAACCAGGAGCTGATGAAGACTAATGCTGATCTTCTTGATAAAATTGATTCGCTTGAAAAAGAGACTGGCGATTTAGAAGGGAGATCGAAACGCAACAATTTAATCCTCCATGGTTTAAACAGACGTGCAGACGAAACGGTTGAAGACTGTGAGAACCTGTTAAAGAGTTGATTACTGACCAGTTAGAAATAGCAAAAGATATTGAATTTGACCGTGTCCATCGCCTGAATGGTAAACCCGACTCCCCTGTAATAGTCCGATGTTGCTTTTATAAGGATAAAGTTCGGATTCTGAAGGAAAAAAGAAAACTTAAAGGGAGTGATGTATTTATTGGAGAGGACTTTCCGTCAAGTGTTCGTTACATAAGGCGAAAGTTGGCACCACATTTGAAAGCTGCCAGAAGTAAAGGACAGAGGTGTGTCATGGTCTATGACCATCTCATTATTGATGGGCAGAAATTTTATCTGGATGGTAATGATAAACTGCAAAATTCAAAATAATGTTCTGGCCGGTCCCTTTCTTCCCGTAAAAACCCTGCACACGATCCTGGTACAAATGGGAGGGGGTATAAAGTTAAACTGTCACCGGTACAATGTTTCTTTGTCGATGTCGCACGTGAGAACTTGTCCGGTCAGTGTGACAGCCTTGAGTTGCCAGAGGTGTTTGAGCACGTGCAGTTCGGATCGGCGTCACACAGTCGACAGGGGGGAGCGCATCTGTGTCTGATGAATATGAGTTTTGTGACACATTACCAGAAATGTCGGTAGCACGTTCTCCCTTTCAAGCGTCGCCTGTAACTGTAAATAAACGCCCCTTCTCCTTTCTGTTATGGAACGTTAACGGATTATCATCTAAAATCAATGATCGGGACTTTGTAACATATGTTTGTAAATTTGATTTCGTGTGCTTGGTGGAAACTTTTTGGGAGAGGTTTGACAACGACTTATTTTCTGATTACACAGCCTTCTTTAAGCCTGCCTTTAAACTGTCCAAACAGGGGAGACGATCAGGAGGTGTTGTTTGTTGTTAAAGATTACATTTGCCCCATTTATACAAATAGTTAATGTGAAATTTGTAAACGCTTGTGTGTTTTTGATTGATAAACAACTGTTTAGCACTACGAAAGATATAATCTATTTTTGTACATATGTTCCTCCAGAAGGATCACCTTTTTATTCT
>CM031613.1:53634316-53641816 GCA_018398815.1 Conus ventricosus | reverse complement strand
CGGTCGTCAATCCTACCAAAGCTAGCGTAATCATCTGTGAGCTCCACGCCACCTACAGATCCTGGTACCGTTTCTATCGAAATGACATGACTGTTCTGCTCCAAACAACACATGTTGTCTTCACCATTCACACCAAGATAACGGCAGTATCCTTGAGGCCTATATAACCCATTATAGTCTGTCATCATTTTCACGTAGATGACATGAATACTCATAAAATCCTTCTAATCCAAAGCCCTGTCATCATTTCTGTAAAACTGATACGTAAAATCAGTACGTACAACCGTCATTCTTTACAAAAGGTAAACCATGACCCCAATGCAGGTCATGGGGAAATCAAAGATCTATTTGTCATTCTTTAAATGTTTCGAACAATGTTTTTACAATCTGTCATCTTCACAGGGATATTAAGGATTAATCCGGGATTAAGTAGCGACAGTTAAGGCACTCGGGAGAACGGTGACTTCCGTGTGGGTCGAACGAGTACTGAATCCGCCCTTTGAGTCATTTAATGAGTGGAAACAAATCTTCATTTTGTCCGTCGTATGACCTGATCTTGTCATAGACAGTGACACAAACAGACCATCGGCGTGGAGAGACTGAAAATAGCAGCCATTTAGCGCCCAATTTGAGGAGATAAGTAACTGTTCGTTCTTCGTTATTATTGTCTTTGATATTGTTTGTCTTGCCTGAACAAGACCAAAGAGATCGAAACGCGTCGTGTTTTGCCTTGTAATATGTTTGTCTCTTTCGTTCGGCGGAGCAGTAAATCTTTTTTTAAGTTCGAAAATATCAGCTTTAATCTACTTTCAGATCCACGAACTACGGCAATTAAAGCTATTTCTAAAATGACGTCATTATTTTGCATCATTATCGGATTTTGCTTTGATTAAATTGAGGTTATTTGTATTTGTTTCTGTCCGTCTGTGTGTTTGTCTTTTGATCTCCCTTGCATCTTTGGGTGGATCCTCAGGCGTAGGCTCAAAGACTGTCCCCTACATTTTATATTATTTGCATAATGTCTTTAGTTTTACAGCAACTTTTTTTCCTCCCCACACTTTCGTTTGGTTGCATTTACTACTCTTCGCTGGCTGCTCTGGGGTGCTATTGGATTCTTTTTTGCACCCATGGTGGTGAGAACACCACAGTATTATGGACTGTGGTGTGTCTCTATTTGACGCCGGGAGCGCAGACACAACCAGCCGTGTCTCCCTGATGAGTCCCGATCCAGCGGGCGAAAGGCCTCGGAGCAGGCAATACTGCTTTCACATTTCATTTCCGATTTTGTTTTGATTAAATTGAGGTTATTTGTATTTGTTTCTGTCCGTCTGTGTGTTTGTCTTTTGATCTCCCTTGCATCTTTGGGTGGATCCTCAGGCGTAGGCTCAAAGACTGTCCCCTACATTTTATATTATTTGCATAATGTCTTTAGTTTTACAGCAACTTTTTTTCCTCCCCACACTTTCGTTTGGTTGCATTTACTACCCTTCGCTGGCTGCTCTGGGGTGCTATTGGATTCTTTTTTGCACCCATGGTGGTGAGAACACCACAGTATTATGGACTGTAGTGTGTCTCTATTTGACGCCGGGAGCGCAGACACAACCAGCCGTGTCTCTCTAATGAGTCCCGATCCAGCGGGCGAAAGGCCTCGGAGCAGGCAATACAAATATATCTGCCTTCAAAAGGGATTGCGATGGTTCCCTTATGCAGCTAGAGAAGAGTTTTCATATCTGTAACATTTGTTTTTTTTTTTGTTTTTTTTTTTAAATTTCATTTTCCCAGTTTCTCCATCTTCAAACTCTCCCCTCCCCTCAAGTCCAAATCTTTGCCAGACAGTTCAGTTGTTGGCCTGCGCGTGTTTTCCCCCCACTATTAGATTGTTCGTCTATGTATTTGTCTGACTTTATTCAAGTTTAAAAGGCTGTGCCAGTCGTGAATAAAAGTTACTCTGTGTTAGGTTTCCTTATGGGAGCAAAACATACCCCACTTGTTTACTGCTTACTTTGCATCATTAGTTACGTCATAGCTAAAAAAACAACAACTTTGTTATGTTTTTCTTTTAAAGCAGGTTTAAAAAAAATGTATGATAAAAAGAAAATCCCAGATGGGCTGTTCGATTTGTACCCGCGCCATGAATCCACCCTAAAATTCAATTGATTTATCTCCATGCCACATTCCATCATTTAACGACGTTCGTTGAAAAAATATATTCAGTAGTTTTGCTTTTCGAAATGTATCTAAGAGACATTTGACGACGCGTGTTTGTATACATTCAGTTTTTTCCTTGCAAAATCTATTCGGGGCAAACAAATAAGCAGTAGACATGTGTACAAAACGTACCTTACTGGACGGAGGTGATTAAGGACTGAATGAAGAGGAAAAGCAAAATAAATAATAAACAGCATAAGCTGTTACAAAATCGGTTAATTCTTATTCTGACTCCAGGATGCGTGATTTCCCCCCTGACATCATGAATAGACTGAATAATATTTAACTGAGTTTTTTGTAGTTAATTGATGAAAATGTCTGTTTATTACACAATACTGGTGATTCTAATATGATGGCGTGGTAATATTCCAACGGAGGTTGAAAGAAAGTATAAACATGTGAAGAGATAATGCATACATATCATTTATCCATTATAAAACCCCAAATCTTTTCATTTCCAGGGATCTCATTAACATGTAGATGAATTATCTGCAGATTGTTCACGGTTTTGCAAAACTGCACAAGATAAACTGAAATATTTGAAGGCAAAAAAGAAAGGCATTTCTCATTTGAGATATCTGTTTTAAGCATTCGACGATTTTACTAAGCCCCTGTTTCTACTTCTTTGTGCTACTTATAAATATAAACATACTCTTTGACGAAGTCGAGAGAAAAATACACAAAAGCACAAGCAACGCTTTCCTATTTCAACCAGATATGGCTCCAACCATATTTTTTCTTCAAAATTTTACACATGCAAACAAAATATTCGGAATGATATCTTGACATTGTACACCTTCCACACGAGACCTTGTAAACTGAATCGATTGATTAGTTACATTCCAGTTGAACGTCTACACACACCAAAGGTAATGTCCGAGATATATACAACCACCCTAAGAAAAGAATTAGGGGCATTCTTACAATACATTGATACTAGGTAGAGAACAACGACGCATTAAGGCAGACCGCAAGCATGACAATATCTATAGTAGGCGCCAGAGAATTTCGAATTCTCAGCGTCTGGACGTGAATTTGGCACTGTAGGCGACTTTTAATCCAGTCAAGACTCTACTGGACTGGATAACTCGTTGGCAAGTTTTCGAGAAGGAACATAAACCATGCGCAGCATACCATGCACAAACGCAATCTCTGCCCCCTCACAGAAAGTGCTTTTACGTGCTCGTGAACGTTCCTTTTCGTACCCTGGCGTTCTTTTTCTTTTCACTAAGCTAGAATCTAGAGGCCCCATTATGTAATTTCTTGTAGATGTTGCCTCTGTAAACATCCCTGTCAGGGCAGAACAGTCGCCCAACAGACTGGATTTATCATGCGGACGAAAAGGCAGACTACACACAGGTAAAGCTACAAACAACATCCTATTCCAAAGGTGCGCCATCTGCGCGCAGGATAAAGTTAGTACTTCTAATGCTTGGTCTGGATCTTTCTCCTGTTCCAAAGGTGCGCCATTTGCACGCAGGATAAGGCTAGTACTTCTAATGTTTAGTGTGTATCTTCTCCTCCAATCCTCATCTCCGTATCGCTGACTGTAGAAACACGCCAGGGTATGTAAGACGTAAACGTTCTTGGTTCCCTTGACAAGGACAGTGTGTAGCTGTCTGAGATTCAGCAGAAAAAAAACCCCTCAGGGCACGGATTTCGCAAGACAATACACATCTGGTACATATTGTCACAGAATTTTCATGACATATGAATCCTCACTGCCATGTTGCAACATTCTTATGATGAAAGTATTACATATACCGCATAAAGACATTTTCTTGACACACGAATCTTGAAAAATCGCTACAGACCGTTAATGAGATATGAATCAACCAGACAATATCACAGAATGTTCATGACATATGAATAAATCACACCATGTTACAGAATTTTCATGACGTTTCCATCAAACAGACTATGTCATAGACAGTTCAGGCATATGATTTTCTACACAGTTTCAAGGAATAAACATGACATGATGTACATATACCATGTCACAGCTCTCTCATGATATGTGAATCCCACACAGTTTGTTAACAAAAATTCCCAAATACATGAATCCCCCATAAAATGTCAGGCATTTCTGGCCATACACAGATCATCCACAGTGTAGAATTCTTGAGACCTATTCTTTTATCTATCACATATCAACTCGAATTGTAATGACGTAGTTCCCCAATCCTCCCAATAACACATATAACTACTTTTCATGATGTTACAGAATTATCATGACACGGAAATATCTACATGTTGTCGCAGAAGTTTTGTGACATGTAAACCCCTATCATCTTGTCACAGAAATCTTCGAACGTGAAAAATAATTCATGATATTCTACAACATATTTTTGGCAAGAAAAACTCCTGCACAGTATCCGCAGAGCATATAAAAATCATATATTTTGTCATGAAATATTGTTGTTCATGATTTTAGGACATACCTACTTACATCTTACCACAGAAGAGTCATGACGAATTATCACCCATAACATGTCATAAAAAGTATCATGACAGTCATTTTACTGAGAGAGAGGTAAAGTAACACGCCGGTAAAAACATAAGGTTCTTGGAGGACGTAATTGATGTTGTGCACCAGCCGGGTAACCAACAGTGCAGTGTGATTTACTCCTGTGGCATTTAGCCGTGAACCTATTCATCGTGTGACATGACTCAAACAAAACAGCGACGCAATGCTCATTGCTCTAAATCGATGCAGTGTCCGGAAACCTGCGCCAGAAATAATCAGTGTTACAGCACGCGTTCAACGAGAGTGACCCCGCCGTGTTCACGGGACAGATGTCGGTGGCGGGAACGTCCGAAGCCATTTTGCCTCACCAGTTAGCTTCAGAGAGCAGTCTTGAGAGGGAAAATGCCAAAACAGGGGTGAGAAGCTGTTCGTTTGAAATGCAGACAGTCGATATTCCGATCATTAACATCGTGCAGGTAAAATCAAATGGTTGTCTCTCTGCGTCTGTTTGTTCGATCCATTAATTATATTTCCAATGGAAAAAGAAGCGTTATCGTCCCTTGACATTTTTCCTCCACAACAAATTTATTGAAGTCGTTTTTTTGGAATCGTGTTTTACGTATGACCATTTTAGTGTGACATAAGCCAAAGTGAAGGCTAACATTTTGTCTCAGATCTCCCATGCCTATCACTCCCTCCCCCCCCCCCCCCTCTCTGTCTCTCATTTTCCCCACCACATCCCTTTAAACCCCTCTCTCCCGCGTAACAGGAAAAGGTTGTGAAGAAATGTCGATGATTTTCTGCAATTTGCTCTCTGTATACATATAAGTTTTTCACTCCATAGATATAAATCTTCTGACAAGGGAAGTAAAGCCTGCTGGCCTGAGAGATTCAACAATCAGCCTCGTGCACGGGCCATACTGTCAAACACCGACATGTTCCTGGAACAGTTTCCGCCGACACCGACACAGCACACGATACAGTCCCTTAGACAGGTAGGAGAAGCGGTCACGGAAATTTTTGCCCCAGATGAGGAAGTAGACGAAATTGATGGAGAAGCTGAGAAAATACAACGTTTGCACGATGAAGACGACGATCATGTCTGTGGAGGGCGACGACCCTCCGTGCACCCCAACTACCTTTTCCAACAGATGACGTAGTTTGTTCAAATGACTCGGCGTCGTCAGCAGCACGTACGACACGATGATGACGCAGAGGAGACGAGTCACGCGCAACAGCGCGCGCTCTCGACGCGAGAGTCCGATGTTGCGCAGCGTAGCAGCACGCGTGCGGCAGGACAAGTTGCGCACGCAGGTAGGGATGACGAGGGCGAGGATGATGATGGAGGGGAGCACTAACGTCACACCGACGTCAATGAGGGTGAAGATCTCCACCACCGACTGGTACTTGTGGAAGGTCTGGCAGTAGAACTGCGACTGGGCGGTGCCGTTGGGCGACTGGGCGCCGACGATGCCGGTGGTCCAGATGGCGAAGTCGTAGAGCAGGAAGGCGGTGACGTTCAACAGCAGCACCAGACTGAGCGCCCTGCGGATGGTGCAGTGCCAAGAGGCTTTGTGCAGGAAGAAGTTGATGACGAAGTTCTCCACCGTGATGCACACCACCAGCCACACGGACACGAACCCGGAGCAGTAGGTCAGGTAGACCGTGGTCTGACAGAGGCCGTCGATGTGCATCAGCTTCCAGCCCACCATGTCCGTCCAGGACACGCCCACGGCCAACAGAAACACGCTGTTGCTGGCGGAGAGAGCCGCCAGGTAGACGTTCGTGGACACCCGCCTCATCTTCTCCGACATGAAGACCACGAAGGACACGGAGTTGCCCAAGATGCCGAAGATGAAGATGATGGGCAGGAAGTAGACCATCAGGAACATGGCCACTTTGTTGAGCCGACCCGGCGGAATGGCCAGAGAGGGGCCGCTGTCGTCACTGAGATTAGCGGTGACGTCATTCGTAACGTCATCGAGATGATAGCTGCTGTTGCTTTCTGGAATTTCGATCAGGTTTAAAGTCTGGAGCACCATTGTAACTGACATGTGGAAGCACAGTTGACTGGTTACCTATATGTCTATTGTGCGATTCCTATCCTCGTTACTTGTTGGCGGATCCTGTGTTACGGTCTGCCATGGCTAACTTAGTATAACAGTGATATATATTTGCAATCTGCGTAAGTTTCAGCGTTATCATAACCCAGCCAACCACACAGAATCAGTTCAAATCTGGGCTGCAATCATGATTGTCTGAAGTGACATATGATGCAAACTGTTGTGATATTTCAATCAACTCTACTAAGTTGTAATCTTCTATCAGTTTTTTTTTCTTTTTCTTTTCGTATGTCACATTTTAAAACTCATCTGACGTTAAGCTTCTTTTCTTTTTTTTTCTTCTTAAAGGCACGCTTCTTGCCAATCACTTAGGATGGCTGCTTGCGGTCTTCATATCTTCCTATTTCAATGAGCTCAGAAGACGAGCGCAGACAGAAACAGCTATGTCAAAAACAGAACACAGCCATTCACTCGTCTGCAGGTGAGCCGCACAGAAAATAGCCCCGCACAGAATACAGCCCCGCACAGAAAACAGCCCGCACTGAAAGAGACAGCGACATGAGAACTGCGACGGCTGTGCTTATTTTTCTTTTTTTCTTTCTTTTTTTTTTTCGTGTGGAAAATCTGGGACAAAAAAATCACAGAAATCAGAAGACCAAAACAATATTCATTTGTTTCAAGTTCTTCTGGATGTTTTCAAGTAGATACAAGGTAAGAAAATAAAAGAAAACCGAGGACAAGAGAGAAGAACAAACACGTCCG
>CM031613.1:53611240-53626240 GCA_018398815.1 Conus ventricosus | reverse complement strand
GTGGAAGGTACATGACACATCCATTCGCTGTGAGTCATTGACCGTTGACAAATAAAAAAAACATGCTATCAAAACGTAAAGCTAGTTTAAAACGTGGTGAGTTGTACTTGTCTAAATACAATGTGTACTGAAATACAATTATATGTTCGTGTATCTGATGTAAAATACACGAATCCTTTAGAGTGTAAGAACGATTTGAAAGAATACGATTTGAATACCTCCCATTTCACTTTCAATTTTGCGCCCATTTTAAGGAGATAGGTGCTTGTTCGTTCTTCGTTTTCGTTGCCTTGAATGTTGTCTGTCTTGCCTGATGAAGACCAAAGAGGTCGAAACGCGTCGTGTATTTCTTGTAATTGGTTTGTCACTTTCTTTTGACTGAACAGTAAATCTGCTTTTATAGTTTGATTTGAAACAAGGTTGTTTATGTACACGTTTTCCCCGTTTTGTTCTTGTTGTTGTTGTTGTTGTTGTTCTCCTTTTCATTAACGAACTATCGATGAGATTGATTGGAAAGGGGAAATAATTATGACGTACAGTTAACCCAACAACAATTCACCTATACTAGTTATCGTTAGACGGTGTGACCTATTCATCAGACACGGTCAGTGGGCTGCAAATTTAGATCAATGATCTTCACAGCTTTGCTGAATCACTTCACATGACAGTGAAGTGAGTAACAGCACATCACATGACAGTGAAGTGAGTAACAGCACATCACATGACAGTGAAGTGAGTAACAGCACATCACATGACAACGTGAGTAAAAGCACTTCACGTGGCAGTAAACCTGAGTAGACACACATCACATGACAGTAAACCTGAGTAAATTCACTTCACACGAAGTAAACCTGAGTAAAAACACATCACATGACAACGTGAGTAAAAGCACTTCAGGTGACAGTAAACCTGAGTAAAATCACTTCACACGACAGTAAACGTCAGTAGAACTGGCATCATCGGTTTCAGAAAAGGTGAATTTTGGTCAAGTGGATATTTGACCGCAGCATGACAGATGACCAAAGCACCGAGATATTTTGGGTCACTTCTCTACACAGAATGACACACAAGATCAGCGAGTTCTGAGCTTGTATTGAAGGCACGGTTTAAGGTTGCGTCCATCCTCCAAGTTGAACTGGAAGCTTGAGCATGTCCTATTTTTCTATCTTTTCGCTAATTTTAGACAAACATTTCGTGCCTTTTCTTAATACGGAGGGGAAATATATCGCCTTGCATGAGATCGAGGAGGTTGAATGAAACCATACATAACGCCCCTGCATGATATTTACACTCCCCTGCATGATATTTACACGCCCCTGCATGATATTTACATGCCACTGGATTGAATTAATCCACATATACGCCCCTCCTTAAATGCCTCGGTATGTGAGCGAACAGATGTCATCCATTATTGGGAAATAATGGCTTTGAAAACATCTTAAGTCTGGAATCGATCAGTTAGGATATGAAAAACAGACATCACAAAAAAAAGCATGTAATGTGTCGGTATGGAAATGGAAAGAACACACGGGCGGCCTCACGTAGACAGTTCGCTGTGAACACATCTTTGAGGATGCTTCGATGCTACAGGCAGTTGGTGATAAACTCTCTCTCTCTCTCTCTCCTCTCTCCTCTCTTCTCTCTCTCTCTCTCTCTCTCTCTCTTCATCATCATCATCATCATCATCATCATCATCATCATCATCATCATCTCTTCTCTGAAGAAAACTTATGACATATGGTTTATCTACAGAATCATTCAAACTTACTCAGATCTGTCTATTAGTTCGCAACAGAAGTCAAACGGTTTCCTAATATATTGCACCGTCCTTTGTGATGCATGTCAAACGTGGGTGCCCACAGGAATCAGGACTATATTTCATTCACAAGTTTGTTTACAGGACTACATTTTATTCACAATTATTTTTTTTACAGAAATGGGCTTTTTCTGTATGTTGTGCCTCCATGCCGACTTTTCGAACTTTTCCCTGACGACACCGCTCTACATGACATGGCAAAATGCAAATCTAGTATGCAGTATGCCCTGAATTTCAAACGTTATTCACAAGCTTGGCACATGAAACGCTCCACTAAATTCGTATTTGTTAAAACAAGGCAAAAGCGTCAAATATCATGGGCAAGTGAGATGAAATGAAAGTTCAAAATATGGTATTAGAAGTTAGTTTTCATAGTTAATTAATCCTACCATTGATAATAATTTGTCACGAGCAAATTCCTGTTTTTGTCTACTATAGTATTATCAATAAAAGTAAGATGAACATACTGAGGAATGTTCATGACCAGCGCACTTTAAAATAACGTTTTTCATGCATTCTCCTGTGTAGATTGTGATTAACATTAATTTGCTGGTCTCACCTCGTAATAACCATTTGAATGTTTACGAAAATAATTTCTTGAAATGATAACTCTCACGTTGTCATAGCTATAAGTAAATAATAGCAGGAAATTGGTTTGCTCTAATCTGATGTGTCAATGTAGCAAGCTGTCGCAAAGAATAAACTCATTACACATCACTTATCACCTTTGTTCAAAAGCCTTTACTGCAACGGTATAAAGAAAAAAACACACAACCATCCCAAAACTGATCACTTTATATTATCCCTAACTTATTCTGATGGGAAATTATGGATTGAATCCCACGATTCTCAAAAACAAATGAAAATGGTCATCTTTCCGGGAAAGGCTGTCATAAGCTTTCAATCAATTATATGTAAAGAAGTAATTATGCTGATCTCTCCCTCCCCTCCCTCACCCCTCTCTCTCTCTCTCTCTCTCTCTCTCTCTCTCTCTCTCTCTCTCTCTCTCTCTCTCTCTCTCTCTCCCAGTGCTGTGTCCATTGTTCTCCTACAATGTCTCTATTGCTGACTGTGTATCTCTATTCATTTTCGTTCACAGTTTTTAAAGCATTGTGTTAGAAAGAAAAGGAAGCTTACAGCGTATTGATTTAATTCTCAATTAAACATTCATTTCCTATTGTCTGTCTGTCTGTCTGTCTGTCTCTCTCTGGTTTTGTGTATGCGTTCGTTTGTGTGTGCGTCTCGCGCGCGCGCGCGCGCGCACACGCGCGCGCGTGTGTGTGTCTTTGCCTTCACTCACCCCACCACCGCCACACACACGCACGAAGAACACGTGTGTCTAGTGTATGTGGAGGTGTGGATTTTTTGTTTACATGGTAGTTTCTTTGATTTTTTTGGCTAACTGAAAGCCCTTGATCGATGATTGATCTAGAATATTCGAAATTGTCTACAGTTTGATAGTAATCAACACACTTCCAACTGATCACGAAAAAAAAAAAAAGAACCAGCGTTTATAGTTGTGTACGTCCATGCGTAAAACAACATTCTCCTATAGTTCTCAGAACACTTCCACGAACACTGGCCGACTCTGAACTCTAAAGGCATCACCGGCGGC
The DNA here is from genome assembly GCA_018398815.1 of Conus ventricosus. Taxonomy (NCBI): domain Eukaryota; kingdom Metazoa; phylum Mollusca; class Gastropoda; order Neogastropoda; family Conidae; genus Conus; species Conus ventricosus. The sequence goes on along the minus strand of CM031613.1, from coordinate 53,622,809 downwards.
TGTACAAACTCTCACCGGATTGGGCAATGCTTTCTGACATTCATCCACTCCAACCTCCCCGTCCCTGGAATCAGTACCAGACATGGGGAACGACCGCGCCGGTAGTCGTACTAAAATCAGACGCGAAATGCTAAGAGAGTTACGACCGAAGGGAACGATTACGTGATCTGTCAGGACCATCTGGTTGACGTCTGACATTGACTGCTTGAATGAGACAACCAGAAACAGCACTGCGAAAACTCCTCTACATTACCCTCCCCCACCACCACCACCACTTCCTCTTTCCCTCCATCTCTCCCTCCCCTCGTCCCCATCACTCCCCACTTTTCAGCCTCTTCCAATCTCTTGGTCACATCAGTAAAACAAATGATGGAGTTACGAAGAGGATGAGTCATTGCCATGCGCCATTCCATTCAAGAACATGGCAGAAGAGAATGGGGACATCCACAAACACAGCATGTACGTGGAAATCCATGCTACACTTGAAGCTAAGTGGGAGGGAGGGGTGTGGGTAGAGGGCGGGGGGAGGGGGGAGGGGGAGGAGGGAGAGAAGAGCGCGAGGGGGGTGGGGGTGGGGGTGGGGGTGGGGGCAAAGAGCGGAAGGGAAGTGCTAGAGATGCTGAGAAGCAGAGAAGCTGACCTGGCCACAACGAAGGTCAACGGACACAGGAGGCAGCAGCTGCAGTATTTACAGGCGCGTGTAGGGCCGGAATAGCTCAGTTGGTAGAGCCCCGACTCGTGATCCTGGGGTTGCGGGTTCGAATTTCGGTACAGGGGGATTTTTCCCACGGAGTAAACATTGGTTCTGACTCCATTCCCTGTACAGTCCTTCGAATGAGACTATAAACCGAGGTTCCGTGTGTGAACGCACGCACAACATCTTGCACACACGTAAAATTCCATCACCAACTTTCGGAAGAGAAGGCCAGTTTGGCCGTTGGTATGGATGACACGTTACACATAGCATGTACCTTCCCCGAAGATGGAGTATGGCTGCCCTAATGGCGGGATAAACAAACACGGTCATACACACAAAACTCCGTGCCTGTCTATACCGGCAGTGTCCGCAGGAGTATCAGCCTGCGTACGCAGAAAGAAAAAAAAAAAAAAAAAGAACAAGCGCCATCACCACCATCTTGTCTTCAACGGCCACAGGCCGATAGGTCGTTAATCTCACCCTCAACGGTCAACCATGTAATCCTCATGCCCGTGATTATTCCGAGGTATCTGCAATTACGTGCGTAGAGTTTCTTCTCTTGGCTGTAGTTTTGAGGTGTCCGGGTTTACGGTAATGTGATAGGAAGGAGAGAACAGTATAGGCGTGTAGAGTGACATTTGCTTTTATTGCTACGTGTTTGTGTTGTTTGCCCTGGGTTTACGGTAATGTGATAGGAAGGAGAGACCAGTACAGGCGTGTAGAGTGACATTTGTTTTTATATCTACGTGTTTGTGTTGTTTGCCCTGGGTTTACGGTAATGTGATAGGAAGGAGAGACCAGTACAGGCGTGTAGAGTGACATTTGTTTTTTTATATCTACGTGTTTGTGTTGTTTCCCCTGGGGTTTCCCCTTGCAGCAGCCAACGAGTGCAAGAAACACATGTTTAGCTTGATCGAAATATCAAACACGTTTTTGTTTACTTGTTGCTGATTTTTAAAAAAAAAATGGAGAAAAACACATTCTTGGCTATTCATGTTTTATTCAGTTATGACAATGTGTGCAGTAGATTTCGAACAGAGGCGACTACAGGCGGAAACTGACACAAACGTGAAGGCAGATTTACCGTTCCCTCCAACGAAAGCGACGAGGCATCCATTTTGCGCCCGATATGAGGAGACAGGTCATTGTCCGTTCTTCGTTTTCAGTGTCTTGAATGTAGTTTGTCTTGCCTGAAGAAGACCACAGAGGTCGAAACGCGTCGTCTTTTGTCTTGTAATTTGTTGGTCTCTTTCGTTCGGCAGAACAGTCAATCTTCTTTTAAGATGGCGTGCAGTTGTCACCGGCTACACACGGACTTACACGAGCCCTTGGCGTGCAGTTGTCACCGGCTACACACGGACTTACACGAGCCCTTGGCGTGCAGTTGTCACCGGCTACACACGGACTTACACGAGCCCTTGGCGTGCAGTTGTCGCGGGCTACACACGGACTTACACGAGCCCTTGGCGTGCAGTTGTCACGGGCTACACACGGACTTACACGAGCCCTTGGCGTGCAGTTGTCACGGGCTACACACGGACTTACACGAGCCCTTGGCGTGCAGTTGTCACGGGCTACACACGGACTTACACGAGCCCTTGGCGTGCAGTTGTCACGGGCTACACACTGACTTACACGAGCCCTTGGCGTGCAGTTGTCACGGGCTACACACTGACTTACACGAGCCCTTGGCGTGCAGTTGTCACGGGCTACACACTGACTTACACGAGCCCTTGGCCCCCATGGTGGTTAACTCTGAGCTGTTCTTTCTGTCTCCGTCCGGTCCGTTCCCTCCCTTGCCTCTGCCTCGGGGCCTCTTCTCGAGCCAGTCTCCCGGGTCGTCCCTCTTCCCCACCCCCCCCCACCCCCCATTTCCCCCTCTGCCAGTTCAAAGCCGGAACCTGATAAGCGATGCTGGATGCTGATTTTCTCAGGTGCGTCCTATCCGGTTCCATTTCCCTGCGCATTGACTGGGTCCTGCTTCACCTTTTGCCGCGAGTCCTCATTGCTGATGTCTTGTGGCCACTGAATGTTAACGATGCACCTCACCTAGGTGTCGATCACTGTTCAGCGTATCTTCCGTTGCGTTGTTTGGGGTCTTCCTCTGCGTCTCAGAGGCGTACAAGTCTGATTTGACGTTCGAATTGAAAAAGTGCGGATGTACTGATTTCTCTTGATACCTAGTGTTCTGCACCGTGACAATGTTCATACTTTATCTGTCCTGGCAGTGAATCACATCTTGGTCAATGCCGTCTGACTATCAATCACACTGACAAGGTGTGCAAATGGCTCGAGCCGCTTCACTGCCAGCTGCAAATTGAATCAGCAGGAACAGATGGTACTACTGCTTAAGAGACACTGTTCAGCTTCAGTATGAACGTTAAACAGGAATAAATATATCAGCTTTCGCGCGGAATGTTCCGAATATGATAATGTATGGCAGAAAAAAAGATTTTACACAATGTTCAACGCAAACCGTTCTTTTGCAAAAAAAAAAGTCATTTCTTTTCTAAAGAAAAGAATAAATATTGCTTGGTGGATATTGAAAAACAACAACAACAAGCAAACGTGCAAGCAGGAAAAGGATATCCAGCTATACATATTTCAACTGTACACGTGACGAGTGCGTTTACTTTCTCAATAGCTGTTCACTGATTAAGGTTAAGTAGCATGAATAGTCTGTTGACTTTATAACAACTACCTCACGGTATCATCCACTCCCCAAACAGGAACGGAACAAAGCCTGTGGGTGCTGTTGATATATAAAGGACGCGTAGGTTTGCCAATGAACTTTAGCCTCGGTCAGCATGGTGCACGTGGCACATGCCAGACATTAGGAAATACCAGAAGAAACCAGATCCCAGTAGGAACCATGACGACTGGAAACTAAATCACACAGCCTGTAAACTATTCACGGTGTGTGTGTGTGTGTGTGTGTGTGTGTTGTGTGTGTGTGTGTGTGTGTGTGTGTGTGTGTGTGTGTGTGTGTCTGTGTGTGTGTGTGTGTGTGTGTGTGTGTGTGTGTGTTGTGTGTGAGAGAGAGAGAGAGAGAGAGAGAGAGAGAGAGAGAGAGTTTATGTAAATTCTCTCAAGTACATGTCTGTTGAACAATATCTATCTATCTACATCCATTTTTATAACCATTTCCATTCATTACTTTTATTATTTGACATCATTTAGTTTCCATTTCATTTCGAGTTCATTTCATTTCGATTTCAGTTCATTATTGTTGCTGCTTTTAATATCATTTCAATTATCATCTTTACTATTTCTTTATTTCTTTCCATTCTCATTTTATTGGTTTATTTTTGTTTTCTTTCTATTCGGCTATATTATCACACCCACCCACGCACCCCCCCCCCCCCCCCCCCCCACACACACACACACACACACACAGAGTCCAGTCTGGGGAAGTCTCCTCGGATTCGAGGACTTCAGGGAAAACCACCTGACTTTCAGGGGAAAAGACACTGTCTTGCATGTCATGAATCGTAAATCAAGGCAAGGGGTTTGTGGAAGCTGCAATTGTCAAGTGTTGGAGAAGGAAGGGGAGTGAAAGCACTACAAAACTGGGCAGGTTTTTTTTAATTTTTATTTTTTTTAAAATAACTTGTTTTCAGAGAGTAATGAAGCCGGAAGTGGCTACACGTTGTTACCTCCAATACTTGGTCGCCATGTTAAGAAAGTTAAACTCCCCGGGACATGGTTTTTGAACTCGCCTTTGAACAGGGCCTGCAGGAAGCCTTTTATGCTGCAAGATGCCGTTTGTACAAGCGGGCTAAATTTTTATTTTTTTTTCTTTTTTTTTTTTTTCAGGGGAAATCAGGGATTTTGTTGACATGTGACCCCCCCGATAAGTGATATGTGTAACATTCCCCCTTGGGGACGTTGGTTGTAAACAACAAGAAATGAAATGCAATGATTGTTCCCAAAATAGAGAGTTTCTCTTTTTTACCAATAATATCGTGCCATTGAAAACATATTGATAGTTTTTTGCTTTGTGTTTGCGTTAATGTTTTTAAAGAAATAACGAAATTTTAAGCGCAGCCCCTCCCCCCTCTCTCCTCCTTCCCCCTCTCACCCCCCCTTTTCCCCCCTTTTCTCTCTCTCTCCTCTTTCCCTTTCCTCTTCTCTCCTCCTCCTCTCTCTCCCTCTCTCTCTCTTTCCCCCTTTCTCTCTTTCTCTGTCCGGCCGCGCGCGGCCGGGCCCGTGTGTGTGGTGTTGTGTGTGTGTGTGTGTTTGTGTTTGTGTGTGTGTGGGGGGTGGTGTGTGTGTGTAGGGCTACGCAGAGATAAAAAAAGGGAAAGAAAAAACCGAAAAACATTTTAAATGCCAAAATATACAACACTGTGTTTTTTTTTTTTCTCTCTTTTATTCTGCCAAATTTTCATCATTTGGGCCCCAAAGGTCAAAAAACTGACGGTCATATTCACCCGCTCCCTTTAAAAAAAAACTCCCCGGTGCCCCCCCCCCCCCCCCCCCCCCCCCCAAAAAATGATAAACAAAAGCATTTCAAAATTGGAGGGGGGTGGGAATGCACTGGCTTCCCCCCGGGCCATAAAAAACCAATTTTTGGGGTTTTTTAAACTGACCCCCCACCTTGGCCCTGCTACACACTTTTAACCTCCACATCTAAGCCCCCTTTTCCGGGAAAAACCAACTCGCATACGGTATTCCTTGGGGCTTCTAATTTTTCGCAGGCTTTCTCGGGGCCCGCTTCTTTGTTTTAAAAAATTTGCGAAAGACATGCTGAGATAAAGTAAAAGGGGGGGCAACCTGGTGCCGGTGAACCTTTTGGGAAACCCTAACCCCCACGCGCACTGACTACCCCGGGGTTTTTTTTGCTCTTGGTGGGGATCCAATCATCTTTATGGATGCCCGACCTTGGAATGTTGTTGTAAACTCCGCATGTCAATGGGGTAGGTCGGGGAAATAATTTTTTTCTCTCCCCCTCTCTCCCCCCTCCCCCCTCCCCTCTCCTCTCTCTCTCTCTTCTCTCTCCCTCGCTCGCTCGCTTGCTCTCTTGTCCCGTCTGTCTGTCTGTTTGTCTGTATGTCTATGTATCTGTCTGTTTGTCTATTTATCGACCTATCAGAGGAAGATGTTAAAGTCTGATATATCGCCAAAAATAAGGAAAAAAGAAAAACAAAAGAAAAATCAATAGACCGGCGTATCTTAGATGCCTTAATCGTTAATAGATAGATAGACGGGTAGGTAGGTACACAGACAGACAGATAGGTAGACAGACACATAGATAGACACATGGGTAGATGGATGATAGATAAATAGATAGATGGATGATAGAGAGATGGATGGATAGGTAGATGGATAAACAGCCAGCCAGCCAGCCAGCCAGGCAGGCAGGCAGACAGACAGATAGACTGATAGATAGGTGATAGAAAAACGGAGACAAGAGATTAAAAAAAAAAAGACAGACTGGCAGTGAGACACCTGAGTCGCAGAAGAAATAGAAAAAAAAGAGAAAAAAATCACACAAAGAGAGACAGAAGAAGTGATACAGCGGCACACAGACCAAAAGCGTTGAAATATCCACTTGTTTTGGATGTATACTGTTCAAAAAAAGAAACGCAAAATGAAATTTTGCCACCTGGGGTGGACCATACAGTTGAGAACACGCCAAAAACCTGCCCTGATGTATGTCTTGAACGTCGACGTGCTAGGATAACATTGATTCAGGTTGTCACTATGTGCACGTGCGTGTTGTGGGCCAGGTGCGACAGTGCAAACATTGGGTTGTGCTTCTGTTGTTTCGCCTGCAAAGCATGCCCAACTCAGTGGTGAACACACACACACCATGGTCATAGTGCAGTATAAAAGCCGGGTCATTTTGGCAACCGGCAGGCACACCGTACCAAAAAACAGCATGCCACGTTTGAGCCCAGCAGAGAGAGAAAACGCCCTGGTCGTTTGCAAGTTGGTCAGAGTGCAACTGATGTGGCCCATGCTTTGAATGTCTCCCCCAGTACCATATGCCGACTTTGGACTCGCTTCCAGAGGACAGGGTCATCAGCTGATGCCCGAGGTCAGGCCGACCTCATATCACAACGCCAGCCCAGGACCGCTTTATACGGCTCAGACATCTCCGCAATCGCTTCCTGCCGGCCTCGTCCACTGTCCAGGCATGCGCTGGTGTCCGTCGCATCTCCGACCAGACTGTCCGGAACAGGCTGCATGCTGCTGGGCTGAGGCTTACAGGCCCCTACGTGGCAACGTAATGACGGGGCGCCATCGACAGACCAGACTGCAATGGCTACGCAACACAGACACTGGACACTGAGGAACCATTGGCGACACGTCTGGTTCTCGGATGAGTCACAGTTTCTGCTGCAGCGCCATGACAGGAGGCGAAGGGTTTACCGCCGGGTTAATGAACGCAACCAGCAGAACTGCGTCGACGAGGCACCTCCGCATGGTGGCGGCAATGTCATGGTATGGGGGGCCATCAGCAACACAGGCAGGAGCCAGCTGGTGCGCGTGGAAGGTCACCTGACAGCCCAGCAGTACGTCCAGGTCATTGTTCAGCCACACGTCCTGCCTCTAATGGCCACTCCCAGGGCCGTGTTCCAGCAGGACAACGCCAGGCCCCACACAGCACGCCTGACCACAGCCTTCTTTACCGCCAACAACATCAACACCCTGGCCTGGCCCTCTCTTTCCCGGATTTGAATCCTATTGAGCACGTTTGGGACGTTTTGGACAGACGCCTGAGAGTGAGGGCCAACGCCCCAGCGACTCCAACTGAACTGTTCCGGGCATTGCAGGCCGAGTGGGCGGGCCATCCCACAGCAGACAATCAGGAACATTATTGCTTCATTGCCCCGCAGATGCCAGGCTACCATTGCAGCCAGAGGGGGTCACACCCGTTACTGACTTTGGAAGCGGCCTGGCGATTTCCCTGAGGGTCTGGGGCTGGTTCTTTACCACAGCATACAGGGAGACTTCTGTCCTACTGATGACCTGTTTTTGTCATTTTCACATTAAACGTGTTGTCACACTGAGCTTCAATAAATTGTGTTTCAAATCGGCAGCTTGGCATTTTGCGTTTCTTTTTTTGAACAGTATACAATGAGCAATAGTTTTAAAGTAATATGGGTTCAAATTTTAAAGAAATTATCATATACTTGTAAACATTAAATTTTATACATTTCAAAGTCACAACCTACGCAATTTCACTCGTATATTTCAGGTCCGAGACAAGTTGCGACTTTCTCATATAAAACGGGATTCAATGCATGGGTAAATAATATCATAAGCTTATATATGAACTGCATTTGTGACGGAACTCTATCCTTGCAAATATTCTAGCAAAATGTTTGGAGCTGTACATACTTTCTAAAGGTTATTGAAATAGTAATTCCTGCGTTCGAGATAAACTGGTTGGTAGTCTTTTGTGTAAGATCTACATATATTAGTCAAGTGCATTGCATTGTCCAGTTCCTTATCTCAGGTGAAAACTGTGTTACTACTTCAATTTGACGTGGCAATTTGTAAACGATGGTACTTGGAACTTTTTATGTTGTTGTTTGGTTGCTGCTGTTGATCTTGTTTGTTACCGTAAAGTTCTGACTATAAGCCGCGACTTTTTTCCCCAGCTTTAAACCCTGCGGCTTAAACAACGATGCGGCTTATTTGCGGATTTTTCCGATTTCAGAAGCATCACACCCTCGTCTATTCTTAGCTTCTCTGTAACTCACCATATCGTGTTTACTTTTCATGAATTTTTATTATGCTTTTAACTACGATTTTCTGTGTAATCGTATAATGGAATCAGTAACCCGTTCAGAAATACGGGAATCGACAAAAGTAAGCCCATTACTGATATCTTTTTTCATCAGTTTTGTCTTCTACAAAAATACGATCGCTTCGAACGGCACAATGTGTTGGCCGTTTCCGACCTGTTTAATCTTGACTAACACTAGCTGAATTACAAACAAACTAACTAAGCACTGGCACGGTATTAAGCGAAATAAAACAATCGAATCGTTTCATTAATGTTCTGGTTTGTTATTATATGCGTTATCTTACCAAGTGCGTCTTGCAATTCAAAAACGATTAGCGCATTCAACTCGGTCATTGTCAGACCTTGGCTTCGATCCGCCATTGTTGAAATCGTGGACAGGGAGTGAAGGTTTGCATTTGATACCTTCGCTTTGATTGGCTTGCGCTTTCGAGTACTCAACCAATCGCTTAGCTTGATACACCAATGAATGCAGGAGAGAACTGCCTTTCTAGCGCATCGTTAATGCGGTTTTTTTCGGTATTTTTTTTAAAGCAATGATGTTGGAAAGACAACACTTGTAAGAAGCCTCATAAAAACTTCGATTCAAATTGATTTAAAACACATCGTACTAAAAAAAAAAAAAAAAAAAAAAAAAAAGACTGAAGAAAAGCTGGAAACATGCTCTTGTATTCTGACCTATTTAAACGCCAATGAATGCAGTGAACACATTGTATGTGATGATTTTCGACACTATGTGAACTCAACGCTCGGCCAGCTGCCGCCTGCACATCGGACGTGTTGTATATATCTGCGGCTTATAAACCGGTGCAGCTTATTTGTGAAAAAAGTTCAGATTTTTTAAAATTTAGTGGTGCGGCTTATAACAGGTGCCTCAATAGACCGAACTACGGTAGTTTGTTTGTTTTGGTGCATATCACAAACGAATGAAAACACCTTAAAAGATATGTTCATTATTTTACACATTAAAAAAAAAAAAGTTGTTTCAGTTTAAAGAATCACGAAGGTTATGTTTCCATAGCCAACCTCCAAAGAAGGCAAAAACAGACCTGCTTAAAATAATCATTGTGAAAGAGGGGCTTATTTTGCCACTCAGAGAAGGAACAAACGTTACCATGGAATGAAAGAATCATTTACTGTTCAGAATTTAGTGGAAGGTCGACTATCTGCCTAATAAGCGTCCACTACTGAGAATGATTAAAAAAAACGTTTCTCATCACACCTCTTTTTTCTAATGCTAATTGTAATTTGGTTGTGAAAGCAAATCACTGCGACCTGAATCGCAAAGCATAGCGTGTATTAGTTTGAATATACGAGTGAGCACACACACACACACACACACACACACACACACACACACACACACACACACACACACAAACACACACACACACACACACACACACACACACACACACACACACACACACACACACTCACGCACACACACACACACACGCGCGCGCGGCGCGCGCGCGGAAGGAGGTAGATAGATAGATAGATAGATAGAGGATAGACAGAGAGAGAGAGAGAGAGAGAGAGAGAGAGAGAGAGAGAGAGACAGACAGACAGACAGACAGACAGACAGACAACAGACAGACAGAGAGACGACGCGCGCGCGCGCGCGCGAGAGAGAGAGAGAGAGAGAGAGGAGAGAGAGAGAGAGAGAGAGAGAGAGAGAGAGAGAGATTTTGCGAGAGAACGAGAGGAGAGAGAGAGAGAGAGACAGACAGACAGACAGACAGACAGACAGACAGACAGACAGAGACAGAGACAGAGATGGATGGAGATTGCAGGCTCATAACAGCAGCATGCTATTTAACCCTCTTTTTTGCCCTTTAAAAGTGTGTGTGTTGTGACGTCACGTCACGGCTCTCTCTCTCTCTCTCTCTGGCTCCAGGTCATAGAGAGAGAGAGAAAGAGAGAGAGACAGACAGAGAGAGACTGAGAGAGAGACAGAGACAGAGAGAGAAAAGAGAGAAAGAGAGAGAGAGAGAGAGAGAGAGAGAGACAGGGAGAGAGAGAGAGAGGGGGCAGAGAGAGAGAGAGAGAGAGAGAGAGAGAGAGAGAGAGAGAGAGAGAGAGAGAGAGAGAGAGAGAGGGGGTCTCAGACCGACACAGGGAGAGCCGACCAATAGTGTGGCAAAGTATCCAATGTACAGGGACGACAATTTCCGGGTGGTACCCCCAGTCGCGCTTCAAGCTTCAAGCGGTCAGATCACGCGGATCGGAGAATCAAGTGCTGATCGAGGTTTTATAGAGAATGTTTCATCGACAGAAGATGAAATCATCATTACGCTGAATGCAGTGGCACAACCAACTTGAAAATAATAAGATGCAAAGCATATAAACGCACTCCCAGTTTATCCTGAATACGCGTGAGATATTCCATAAAGAGGAAAAAACCGTCTTGGGATGGTGTAACCGTTAGAAATGGCTATTCTGGTAAACATCGGCCATCATCTGTAACCTATAATGAACATACTTACAAATTTTAAGAAGGATCGGCCAAGTACTTTCTGAGATATTCCATAAAGAAGAAAACCATTATGTGCCGTGAGTAACGGCTATAACGGTAAACTTAAACATCGGGTATCATCCGTGACCCATAATGAACATACCTACAAAATTTTCAGAAATATCGGCCACGTACTTTCTAAGATATTCCATACAAAATAAAGAACCGTTATGGGCCGTTATAGCTGTTAGTAACGGCTATAACGGTAACTAAAACATCGGGGATCATCCGGGACCATAATGAACATACCTACAATTTTTCAGAAATATCAGCCAAGTACTTTCTGAGATATTCCACAAAGAAGAAAAACCGTTACAGGCCGTTATAGCCGTTAGTAAGGGCTATAACGGTAAAATGAAACATCGGGCATCATCCGTGACGTATAATGAACATACCTACAAATTTTCAGAAAGATCGGCCACGCACCTTCTGAGATATTTCATAAAAACGAAAAACCGTTATGGGTCGTTATATCCGTTAGTAACGACTATAACGGTAAACTAAAACGCCCGGCATCATCCGTGACCCATATGAACATACCTACAAATTTTCAGAAAGATCGGCCAAGTACTTTCTGAGACATTTTTATAAAAAA
>CM031613.1:53597817-53600240 GCA_018398815.1 Conus ventricosus | reverse complement strand
TACTCTCACTCCATTTTTAAAATTTTATTGATTAGCTTTAGACACTCAACAACATCGTGATTACATTCTCGCATGCGTAAATGAAATAGCTTCAACAGTTGGATAATACTGTATTCCTTTTTTCCCCGTTATCTGGTTTATGCGCGTTTCTTTGGCCAGGAGCCTCTATTCTTCACTCTGACGTATGTGTTTATGCATGTGTTTACGAAATATTTTGTGTGTTTATCCTAAGGTTAAAAAAAGAATGGTGCTTTGAGAGAGAGTACAGTATAGATTCCACAAGGTACTTGTACCAGTCTTACAACGTTCATGAATACAGCAAGCCTTACATAGCAGTTCTCGTCTGCCAAAACTAGGACATTTTTAGACACAAAATGATGTTTCGGTGTTCCTAAGACAAATTTTGACTACTCACAATTTGCTTTTGGCAGGACATGCTTTTTAAACAAACGGCTGGAACGGCAAATTAGAGCAGAGTGGAAATAAGAATATGCGCCTGCATCAAATAGGTCAAAGACAAGGCCGAAGTAGATATACTAAGACAATACCCAATACGGACTCTGTTTTTAATGACATTTGACATAGATTTAATGCTGGTGAATATCTATGGGGCAGATATAGACGATCTTGTGATTTAAAAAAAAATCATAACTGAGAAAACTTGAAAATTCCCAACGTAGTAATAGAAGTTGGTTGGACTTTCGGCATCAATATAAAATTAGATTACTTAAACTATATATGTGTGTACAAATCAAAAGAGAAGAGGTTATTCTTGATGTTATGCTTGATAAAAAAAAAATCTGGTTAATATTGGAAGAGAAATTAATGCAGTAGTTTCTTATAGTCAACGATCGGAGAAGACCAACACGTTTACAGTAGAATCGAGTTGAATTTTTCATAGTTTTCAGATTCAACTAGTACTAAAACCAAAGAAGCTGGTATTCTTTGTTGCTGTCAAAACGATCATCCCTTTTCAAAACCGTTCCTTCTTTTAAGACAGAGAACAAAAGTGAAGCGTGTGTTCATTTAGTTCATCATGGCTGACAAGACTGAAGGGTGTAGAGCTGGTGAAGCGAACAACATGGGTCAAACATCAGTGTGCTGTTGTTTTTGTTGATAGATGAGTAAGTGCAAGAGAGATGGCGAATTAACAAAATACAGACATAATGAATGGTCAGCCATCTTTTTTTTTTTTTTTTTTTTTTTACTGAGAAAGACGAAGACAATTTCATTTAGCATCAGAACAGCAAAAATTGAATTAGTGGGGAACCAAAGGAAGGAACAGACAAGTTTCAAAACTCTGTGTGTGTGTGTGTGTGTGTGTGTGTGTGTGTGTGTGTGTGTGTGTGCGTGCGTGCGTGCGTGCGTGCGTGCGTGCGTGTGCGTGCTTGTGTGTGTGTGTGTGTGTGTGTGTGTGTGTGTGTGTGTGTGTGTGTGTGTGTGTGTGTGTGTGTGTGTGTGTGTGTGTGTGCGTGTGTGCGTGCGTTGCGTGTACGTAGCATTCTAGTCTGTTTATCTTAAAGTCAAAATGGCGGTTCGGAAGGATACAGCATAACCACTGTAGGATTCATTCTATCAGTCTTGGAATTTTCACAAATGTCATGAACTTGAACATAGCAGTCCTCAGCTGCAAGAACAGGTGATCTTTCGACACAAAGATGTGTTGAAGTACCTCACACACAAAAGACTATCCCCAATAACAGGTGATCTTTCGACACAAAGATGTGTTGAAGTACCTCACACACAAAAGACTATCCCCAAGAACAGGTGATCTTTCGACACAAAGCTGTGTTGAAGTACCTCACACACAAAAGACTATCCCCAAGAACAGGTGATCTTTCGACACAAAGATGTGTTGAAGTACCTCACACACAAAAGAAATATCCCCAAGAACAGGTGATCTTTCGACACAAAGATGTGTTGAAGTACCTCACACACAAAAGACTATCCCCAAGAACAGGTGATCTTTCGACACAAAGATGTGTTGAAGTACCTCACACACAAAAGACTATCCCCAAGAACAGGTGATCTTTCGACACAAAGATGTGTTGAAGTACCTCACACACAAAAGACTATCCCCAATTTGGTTTTGGCTGGACGTGCACACACTTTAACGGAAGACTGGAGACGTGCACACACTTTACCGGAAGACTGGAGACGTGCACACACTTTACCGGAAGACTGGAGACGTGCACACACTTTACCGGAAGACTGGAGGGGCAAATATGAGCTGAGCGGAAGTAACGGTTTGCGCCTACATCCGACGAGTCGGATTAAAGACAGAGAGAATTAGGTAAAGGTGAGTCAATACCAACCGGACAAGGCAGCTATATAACTCCGGTTCTAATTAAAGACATTCGGCATATATTTCATGCTAATGAACATCTATGGGGAAAATAGAGACGATCCTGTATTTTCAAAAG
>CM031613.1:53585317-53592817 GCA_018398815.1 Conus ventricosus | reverse complement strand
CTGTCGGCGGAACAGCAACGAGTGAGGCTGCGGGATGCACATGGCAGTTGCTTGACTTGCGTTTTTTGCCGGTGGGGTCTGTAGTAGTTAAATACGGGAACTCTCCCGTGGAGGTTCGGTCGCATCATATCCAGTGGCCATCACACAATGACATCTGCCAGGGAGCAGGTATGTCCCCCTTAACGCCTTGATGGAATGCCCTGTGCGTGTCTGCACCCTATAGGAACATAGCGCAGGCTTCTAAGAGATGGTGCGGGGTTGCTCCCAGCTGGTTGTTCAGCACTTGGAGACAGTACTTCTCTGGGTCCCACCCGCACCTTTACGGGTGTGTCTTTTTCTTTCTTCCATTTGATTTATAGTCAAAGTCTACATTGTTTTACCAATTCCGCCATCTTCCCTATTCACATCGGGACTGGGATCAATATTATTTCAAAATCTGGTGTTATCTCTTCTGTCCGTCAAAGACTCAGGGAAGAACTTGTTCTGTTAAAAAAAAATCCTATTTCATTGTTTGTTGGTGTTTTCTATTTACTGTTGTTTCTTTTTCTTTTCTTTTTGTTCATGACCTTTCTTTTCTTTCCTCTCTGTTGTCTTTCTTACTTCTTTTAAAAAAAAAACTATTTCTTTCTTTCTTCTTTTCTTTCTTTCTTTTTCTTGTCTTCTTTTTGGTTTTTTTAATTCTTCTTTATTTGTTTCTTCTTTCTTTTTCTTGTCTTTTTTTTTTTTTTCTTATTTCTTTCCTTCTGTTTTTATTCTGTTTTTGTTCCTATTCTTCTTCTTTTTTTTTCTTCTTTCTTTATTATTACATTTCTTTCTTTTTTGTCCTCATCATTTTTCTTCTTTCTTCTTTCCTTCTTCCTTCTTCCTATCTTCCTTCTTTCTCTATTTCTGTCTTTCCTTCCTTTCCTTCCTTTTTCTGTTTTTTTTTTTATCTTTGAATCTTTTCCTCTTTTTTTCTCTCTTTTTTCCTTTTGGTTCCTTACTTGTTATATCTCGTTTTGCTGCCTCCTCATATGACATGATCTTTTTCCTATCCTCTTGAGTGTTACATTTGTCACCTCATTCCACCTCCATGCTTCGGTGGGCTTCGGTGCCTTCTTCGTATCTCCTTCGGCTTGCTCTTCGTGAAACTTCGTGCGTTGCGTCTAGTTCCTGTCTTTGATTTAGTAGGAGGGGGGGGGAATCAATGTTATCTAGCTCTTTGCGGCTGGAGAATGGAATACGTCTTACCCCTGCTCTCAAGCGCATGATCCTTACCAACATGCTTCTATCGTTCACTGATGAATCATTACACAACTACCAAGTATGCAGGACGGGGAAATGATGAGATGTTGGGGATGGTGAGTAAAAAATAAAGGTTGTTTAGGTGACTAGAAACGAAATAAAAGGTCAGGGTGATGGGAAATGGAGTGAGTTGAGTAAGCGTAGTTGAGCAGGAGGGGGAATATTCGTAGGCTCCAAAGCCTATGTGAACAAACGCAAGTAACCTACCAACCATGTTTTTTTTCTTTTACAAGTGGTGTATATTGTGTTCAAATCTATCCAAAATACTGCAGAACAGGAAACAATACAGTTCTGTTCAGCGATGAAAGTAACAAAAACATCAAAGCTATTGTTTAGTGACTAAAACAAATCAAAAGCCTTTGTCCAGCGGTAACATGAAAAATGCATTCAAGTTTTGGTGTGTGGTGTTTTTTTTTTTGGTAAAGAGTAAAACGAAGGCATCAAAGCATTCGTTACAGTAATAAGATAAACAAAAAAACATGAAAGCATTTTTTTCAGAGGTCAAGTACACAAAAGTCAAATCTTAAAGTAAAGAGAAAAGTAAACAAAACATCAAAGCCTTTTCTCAGAGTGGTGTTTTTTGTTTTGTTTTGTTTTACATTTCCCATACCTTTTAAAAGGTCTGCGTTTGGCTCTGACATTATACAGCACTGTGCACGGCACCCGCTTGTCTGATGCAGGTTTCTGGGCATAAGGCACAAGTCTGTCTCTTTCATCAAAATGTTTTTTGAGTTTTCCGCAACGCTCATTTACATCGAAACTATCTTCAGACAGATCTTTCCAATTAACTTTACTAAAGAACCACTTTATGAACGCTTTATGAGTTTCCCCCAGCACTCATTCATGTCAAATCTATCTTCAGACATATCTTTCCAATTAACTTGACAAAGAACCACTTTATGAACGCTTTATGAGTTTCCCCCAGCACTCATTCATGTCAAATCTATCTTCAGACATATCTTTCCAATTAACTTTACTAAAGAACACTTTATGAACGTTTATGAGTTTCCCCAACACTCATTCATATCAAAACTATCTTCAGACAGATCTTTCCAACCAAATATGTTAAAGAACCGCTTTATGAGTTTTTCCAACACTCATTCACATTCAAATTATCTTCAGGCAGTTCTTTCCAGTGAATATTATCAAAGACCTACTTTATAAGTTTCCCCAACACTCAGTCACATCCAAAGTGTCTTTAGGCAGATATTTTCAGTCAAGTTTATTACAGAACTGCTCTATGAGTTTTCCCCCAACACTCGATAACATCAAACTATCTTCAGGCAGACCTTTCCAAATAATATTGTTAAAGAACTGCTTTATGAATTTTCCCAAACACTCAATCACATTAAAACTATCTTCAGGCAGATCTTTCCAGTTTACTGTTACTAAAGAACTGCTTTATGAGTTTCCCTAACACTCGTTCACATGAAAACTGTCTTCAGGCAGATCTTTCCAGTTTACTGTTACTAAAGAACTGCTTTATGAGTTTCCCTAACACTCGTTCACATGAAAACTGTCTTCAGGCAGATCTTTCCAGTTAATACTGTTAAAGAACTGTCTCATTCCAGTGTAGTTACTCTTATTCAGAATTTGGTATTTTTCTTTTTTTCTTACTTTCTTCACATCCGTGTGCTTGGTCAACCCAAAAAGTATAATGGTGAGGAAGGTTCCAATTCGGTATCACATGATGATTTTCACCCAGTGGTGGATCGAATATGTCGTCGTTATTTCTCCGTAAAAACAGACCAAACTGTCGTTGACTCTGAAGTGTGTTGGCTCTGAAACCATTTGAAGCATATAAATTCATCCGCTGTCTTAAAAACATATATGGGATGGATGTTCTGAGTCCCTAGAGCACACTGCATTCTTCAAGTTGGTTTCGGAAAAACTGAATTTGCCGGGAAATCTGAAATCACCGGTTATGCTCATTTTGTCGCTAAGAGATGACGCAATACAGAAGCATTTGATTATGTTGTTCACCGAAATATTGTTTAAGCAATTGGCGACCTGTAATTTAATGAAATAATACGTCGTTCCCTGCTTCTAGAATTTCAAGCACTAAGGAAGATGAAAAAAGATCTAAATCTGGTATTCTTTGCATATTTAATGAGCTGTGGATGAATGTCCTTTCTTTCTTTGGCACTGATGGCCGAAACAGAACGAAGAATCTAGGCGTTTGAGACCAGGTGCCTGAGGAAACTACTCCGCATCTCCTACAAAGAACACAAGACCAATGATTATGTGCGGAACCCGGTCACTAACCTGGTTGAGCCCAACGAACCACTTCTGGCAACCGTCAAACGACGGAAGATGGCATCGTTTGGCCACGTCATTCGTCACAACACCCTCTCTAAAACCATCCTTCAAGGCACCATTGAAGGAGGGCGCAGACGAGGACGGCAGAGAAAGAGCTGGTCCGACAATATAAAGGACTGGACCAAAATGACCATGCCAGATCTCCCAAGACAACCACCAACAGAAGAGCCTGGAGAGAAACGGCGGCTGCCTCATCACGTCCTCCCAACGACCCCAGCGGTCAGGGGAATGACTGACTGACTGACTGACTGGATGAATGTCACATCGCCCGTCCATAGAATCTAATATAGGTTCAAATTCATCAAGCACTGGGAGCCAGTTATCGTTATTTCTTGACACTTTAAACTGGGTTTCACAGTGTAGAATGTGAGGTTTTGTTTTCACAATTTTAGATTTTAATTCACCTACTTTGATAAAAAAAAAATCAACATAGGTGGAAATAGGTTTCAAATGTTTATCTGTTGAATTACCACAGCACAACACTACACTAAACACACCCACCACACCACACCGCACCACACCACACCAACTACATACTCTACACCCACACCACACCACACCACACCACACCACCTACACTACTCTACACCACACCACCACACTAGTCTACACCACACCACACGCCACGCCACGCCACGCCACGCCACGCCACGACACTGCACTGCACTGCATTGCACTGCACTATATAAAAAAAAAGTGCTTGTAGCTTGAAAGCAGTATTGGCACCACTCTTGGCGCTGTCATGACATTAGATGATAAAGAAAACAAAACAATTTCCCCCAAACAAAACAAAACAAGACAAAGACAACGCCATGAACAAACAAACAAAGCCATCCGCACTCAGACTTCTATGACCCAAGTAAGCACTGGGCATAGAAAACAATTAACCATGATCATTATTTCCACAATACGGTGGGTCTGAAGGGGGAAATCACCAACACGGAACGAACAAATAAAACCTTTAATTTTCAATCTGCGAAAGACTTTTGTTGTTGTTGCTCTTTTCGAACCATTGTGCCCAAGGCTGTTAGTGGCACACCAGTAAATCATCCTTCCCATCCCCATCCCCACCCCTCCCCACCACCACACCCCCACGCCCGCCTGCGTCTTCTTCGTACTCTGTTTCATTACCATTAAAAGTATCAGACCCTCGAGTCAGCATCACCAGAGAACTTGATTACAGGAAGCAGGCCGTAAGAACTAAAATCATTGGTGAACAAGAGCGAATAGCAAGGGAGATCAAACACATCCTTGGGGAACGCTGGTGTTTAGTTCGTTGGCCTTTCAAGAAGATTGGTTCGCTATGTTTAGCGTCTGACGTACACAGGTCAGGGTGGGTGTCTACAATTCAGAGGCACTATGATGCCTGAGCTCCAATAACCATCGTTGCCTATCATTAGTCATCCCTTACCTATGTCTCCGGGGAGTCAGAATTGCTGTGTTGATGGCAATAACACCTGACAATCACATCAGACCGAAAGGCAGAAAAACAAACAGTTCTGCTCTATCTTTGAAAAATAAAACAACACCCTAATCGCTCACTGCTAACTGGTAATGATTGGTGTCCAGCTTTCGGTCTTTAGGCGTTCTTCAGGGATAAAAGAAACACTGTCATAACGCGCGTTGAAGCTGCGCAGAAGGCACATAGAAGCAAGGACACACACACACGCACACACACACACACACACACACACACACACACACACACACACACACACACACACACACACACACACACACACACATACACACACACACACGCGCGCGCGCGCGCGCGCGCAGTACACAATACTTTAACACGCAACGACAACAACAATAACAAAACTACATAGCATTGCTCAGAAAAAAATCAAATGATAAGGACACGCAGCACACTTGAACCAAAGACAACATAATTGGACACAACCTCGACAGCACAACGATAGCCTCCACAAGATTAAAACCCAGACAGAATGGGTCACAACGGAGCACATCACGGAACCTAAACCCATACAGAATGGGTCACAACGGAGCACATCACGGAACCTAAACGGACAGAATGGGTCACAACGAGCACATCACGGAACCTAAACGGACAGAATGGGTCACAACGGAGCACATCACGGAACCTAAACGGACAGAATGGGTCACAACGGAGCACATCACGGAACCTAAACGGACAGAATGGGTCACAACGGAGCACATCACGGAACCTAAACGGAGCGGACAGGGCAAAGAGGAGGAAGGGGGGGGGGGGAGACTGTGTAGCCAACCTGTGTTCGTTGATAACTGGAGTCTTGATGGCCGGCACTGGCATGGGCGAGTCTTCAAAGACTTAAGGCCGCTGTGCTCTGGGCGATTTGTCGTGGTCTGACAGGGAAAAAGACATAATTATTAATTCGCAATTCTGCAAAAACAAAAAAACAAAACATTAAAAACACACCACACACACACACACACGAAACGAACATATCAGTAAATTACAGATAATAAAAGCATGAAATAGACAAATTAATTTTTAAAAAACCTAATAGGCTCATTGAAAAATACCCCCCCCCCCCAAAAAAAAAAAAATTAGAACGTTATCATCATCATCATCATCATCATCACCATCATTAGCAGCAGCAGCAGCAGCAGCAGCAGCAGCAGCAGCAGATTGTGCACACACAAACACAATCTACTACAGTTGTACAAGATTCCCTGCACAGTGATACAAGCAAACCATGTAGCCAATCAATGACCCGCAGGCAAACGATCGATCTCTACTTTTCGTTTCAACCGCGATACCTGGTGTACCAATGCTAAGTAAACAAAACATTCTCCTTATAACCGACCACAGCCTCCCCGTCCCCTCTTCTTACACACAACACACGCTTGCGTGCATGTAAACCATGCATAGGTTCAAAGTCCCACCCCATTTTCTCTCCAATGAAAAAAAGTACATGGATGTGAACGGGCATCTGAAACCAGTGCTTAGAAAGCTGGTGTTCTTAAGTTCCTGAGATATCAGTTGGTCTCTCTGTCTCCTTCCCCCAGCTCCCTCTCCCTCACCTTCCCCATTCAAAAAAGAAAGGGGGGGGGGGGATGAGCAGAGAAAGAGAGTCTAAATATCTTCACACACACACACACGCACGCACGCACGCACGCACGCACGCACGCACGCACGCACCACACACACACACACACACACACACACACACACACACACACACAAACACGCAGTCACCATTACACATAATTATACAGAAAAGGATCAAGAGAGCAAGGCTTTATTTGCAAGGCCATTTAGGCTCTCACTGGATGGTCTGGTCTTCTCCACGAGTGACAAATCTGCACCATTACTAAGTTACAAATAACGAGCTTTAGTACACACACCACGGGGAGCCTGTAATCATTATTTCTACGGCCTTGATTTGTAGAGAGACTGTCCCCGGAGCTGACATCGAAGCAAAGCCGAAAACATATAATGATTCTTCTCCCGAGACTGTGATTATGTGGGTTTTGCCTGCGCTACTCGTGTATAACTGTAGATCAGGCGACATGTTGCTCCCTTCGGAGATTCAAGGTTATATGGAATTATTTTAGCCCTTGCTTGCTTTCATAAGCAACGTTTAGGTACAAAACAGTTCACCGACCGTTCTTGCCCCTGACATATTTTTTACCCCCCCCCTCCCCCCCCCTCGCATCCTTAAAGCGTTTGATAATTTGTCTTTTTTGTGTGTGGGAAATCGCTTCTTTCCCATTTCTCTTTCATTACACTGGCTTCGCTGGTGGTCTTGGAAAGGCAACAGGTTATCACTTTTGTCTGGTGTGAAATGGAACATGGTAAGTCTGAGAACGGTTACCATAACTGGAAAAAAAAAATCGGAAATACCCGATTGCAACAGAACTTTCGATCTGTAAAGAAAAAGTGTGCCA
>CM031613.1:53575317-53582817 GCA_018398815.1 Conus ventricosus | reverse complement strand
TGCTGGACTTGTCTTCCACTTGTGCGTGCGCATATACGTGTGTGTGTGTGTGTGTGTGTGTGTGTGTGTGTGTGTGTGTGTGTGTGTGTGTGTGTGTGTGTGTGTGTGTGAATCAGTCTGTTGCGTTCATTTCCTTACCAAATTTCAAACAACTCTCAATAATCACCAGAAGTCGGTAGAGTCGTGTTGCTGCACGTTCTTCACAGTTCTTATTTCCATCAACTTTTTTGGTTTTAGCACAAGTTGTACACAATTTAAAACAACCATGAAACACTGGAGATTTTCGCCCCCCACTCTCTCACTCTCTCTCTCTTTGTTGTTTATCTGCACTTCATCTGAAGCAAATGGAAGAAATTGTTGTTCGGTGATGCATCTCCACACATGGTGTTGGTGGTGTAATTTTCCGCCAATGAGACCACTTTGCAAGGAAAAGTGACAGTCAAAGGAGAGCGGATAGCTGGACCCGGAGACCCGAGTACTCTGCTTTGAGCTATAACCGTCGGGGCGAACGCTTTGTCGCGCGATTATCTGCTCTTGTGCCGCAAGGCGCGTGATGTGTGTTGGTGACACAGCTGCCGTATCGATAGGCAGGCGGGGTGAGAATGTATGGTCACCCTTTGGCTTCAAAAGTCAGGAAAAACACTGTTCCGATGTAGACTGCTCTATCCCTCGTTATGATAACCTAATAACGCAACTGTAATAGTGGTACTAGTATTAGTTAGTAGTAGTAGTAGTAGTAATAGTAGTAGTAGTAGTAGTATTTAGTAGTAGTAGTAGTAGTAGTAGTAGTAGTAGTAGCAATAATTGGAGTGGTAACAGCAGTTGAGGAGCAGCAGCAGCAGCAAAAAAGAAACAAACAAATAAAATTAAAAAAACCCAACCAACCAAACAAACAAACCCACACACATAACTGTAACAGCAGTTTGATCCCATCCCTTGTAGACAAGGGAAAAAATAATGATAGCCAGCCAGCTTATCATATAATTTTAACGAAAATGTAACATCGTGGTTTTAAACTGGACTGTCCAAATGATCTGATTGACGGTGTCTTTCATGTTCGTCATCCTTCAATTTGACCGATCATTACCTAAACAAGGCTCTGCTCTTGTTCATCTTATCACCAAATAAATAAATGTAAATGGTGGAGGCTGGACGTGGATGTGGTCAGAAAGGAGTGGAGAAGGAGGGCGGGCACAATTGCAGGCAAACAGTTTATCCGTCATTATATAAAGGACTTCGCAAAAGTTGATTCATATTCATATCTATCTGTCTATCTATCTATCTATCTATCTATCTATCTATCTATCTATCTACTATCTATCTATCTATCATCTATCTATCTATCTATCTATCTTTTTTGTTTATACGTCTGTCTGTTTATCTATCTAATCTATCTATCTATCTATCTATCTATCTATCTATCTATTATCTATCTATCTATCTACTATCTGTTGTTTATATGTTTGTCTATCTATCTATTTATCCATGTGCTTGTCTATGCCCCTGAATATCTGTCTATCTATCCTGTTATACATCTATCATATAGGAACTATTGAATTCTGTCTTGTGAACGGCCTGTTTGCTACGCCTGTACAAAGTTGACTTTCGTCTACTGGTTGACTCATTCATAGACCTGGGACACACAAACACGCACACATGCGCGCGCGGCGCGCGCGCACATGTATGTATATCTCTCTATCGAGTTCGCTAGCTAGCTAGCTAGGTAGTTAGTTACACATAGATATGTGTCTGTACACCACACACACACACACACACACCACACACACACACACACACACACACACACACACACAAAACACACACACACACACACCATACATACATACATACATACATAACATACATACATACATACATACATACACACACTACACACAACCCCACACACACACCACACACACACACACACACACACACACACACACACACACACACACACACACACACACACACACACACACATACATACGAATATTACAACATCACTCTTATGACCCTAAAGTGTAATCATGTTAACGTGGGTATTTTTTGATTTGTCTTGTCTTTTTTCTTTATTTGTTTACCAGTAATGAGAGTGTACGGAAGCACTTAAGTCTGATGCTTGTATATATATATCACACACATTTAAAACGTGCCAGTTACTGAGTTATTAATCCCCTCTAGCTGAAGGAAGCACATGCATATTAACCATACTCTTCAGGACAAAAAATGGGCATTAACTATTTGACTTTTTTTCTTTCAATTGGTGCCGTTTGCTTTGGTACAATCTCTGTCTCACCCAAACAAAAATTGCACAGTTGCTTGAATAAACATTCATTTTTTTTTTGGATGGGACTCGACACAAACGTTCTAATGACATACCCCAACCCAACCTGAAGCGACCTTCAACTCACCTGATGGTAAGTATGTGCATGTTCGAGGCAATTTAATCCAGCAGACATGTTTGGAATGCTTACGTCAAGGAATCTTTCGAGATATTAGAGTATATGACCAACACAGCACACACATTCATATCATACAAGGTACTTTCCTGTCTAATGCACCAAAAATATGATCTCTTAGTGATCTAATTGACATGCCTATGAAAGGATGAATCCACTGAAGTAACTGTAGGTTGACTGACAGTGTGGCGCGCGTTGCATCTTTTCGACGCGAATAGTATGCCATAGTAGCACTGCAACGGACCATCCCCGAGTGCCCTGCCCATTTGCCTCCCCCCCCCCCCCCCCCCCCCCCCCCCCCTCACCACACACACACACACACACACACAGTTCGATCGATGGCACGGGCCAGTAATTTTGCTCAATTATTCAAACTTGACCAATCGATTGATTCTCATTGTTTCATACTTTTAGTTTAGGGTTTGTAAGGTATAGATTTAAATTTCTTTCTTTTCTCTCTGAGTTCCGAAGTTGCTTGTTACAGTTTTGAAGGAAACGTCATATACTTTCGATATTCTGTGAGTTCTGAAAATTGGCTGGTTGATGCATTTTTTTTCAATTGTGAAAAGCACATGTTCAAGGAAATTAAGAGGATGTTTGTTTAATCATTAATTTGTATTTCTCCAGAGCATTCAGTGGTCTAACCAGAATTTTTTAACAGCAAGTTATGTGCTGGTGTAAGTTTTAGTTTCATTGTTCTTGAACATGAAGAACTGATCTATGATGTAAGCTTGGTGGTAGCTAGAGGATTTTTTGATGTAACTTATGAAGACAGCAAGTAGTGAATAAAGGATTAAAGATCTTTGAAGGCTTTATCGATGTCAAATGAGTATTAAGAGTCGGGTTGTTAATATACAAGTTTCGTCATCTATCAGATTGACGCAATGGTGCTTGAGCGTCGGCGCTCGTGTTGCTTGCCGCATGGTTTCCCACTTCCGCCTTTATCCTCCTTTGTCCTTTCCGCGGTAATCGTTCTGCTAACTTTTGTCTTGTTTGTTTCGTTCAGTTCTGATGTTATTGAAGTGTCGCGTTTTGTATTGTGTGACAGTCATTGGCTATGACAGTTTTCATTTGAATAATGTGGTGTGTTTTGTGTTGACTTGCATAAGATTACAGTACGCGTTCGGTGGTAATTCTGATAAGCTGTTCTAGAAAGGCTGTGGGAAGAAATATCTCTTAGAAATCACAGTGAATGCACAGGTATTTTGAGCAGTTAATGAATTAAGATCATTGTAAATCGATAGGTTCTTGCATAGAGCTTTCCATGTGTTGAGAGTGGGCATGTCGCACACATCTCTTGGTATGTTGGATTTCCATGTACGGGGATTTGAAATGTAACACACATCTCTCGGTATGTATAAAGTCATGAAGAGGAAAGGCTAGACAGATATAGTATATTTTTCTTCGTGTAGTGAAAGGAAAAGAGAACACTAGCTTATGGTTATTGCCATTGGCTGCCAGCATGTGTATTATTACTTGGATTGTGTGGTTTTATACTAGAGTGTAAGTTAAGGTAATGTTAATTATAGCCCGTCGACCGGAAAGGGCCACATCAAGGCTGTCACCACGTTGAAGTCAACCCACAAGTCATTCATTCACACAACCCTTACAACACACTTCTAAAAACACACCGGGAATTTTGTTTAAAATGTATCTACTGTAAAATCTCAGATCAGATGAAATATGTTATAATCTCCCCCAGAAATTCAAAGATCACATCTGGTGGAACATCTCTGAATAAAGTTTTAAAGGAGCCTGCTGTAAAATGTTTCTGTTTCACACCATGCAAGTCCCACCACTCTAAAAGAACGTGTTTCATTGTGAGTGGCACATGACATGGAATGCACCACGGAGCTTCTTCACTCTTTAAAAGGTAGGAATGAGTTTAAAAACGAGTGGCCAGTGTGCAGCCGGCATAGAACCGTTTCTTCTTTGCGACCACCAGAGGTAGATGAGAGGAACTCTTTTAGGTTTGGACGGATCTAGAAAAGGTTTGTTATCCGTCTGTGTATTCCAGTCCTCCTGCCAGAGGCCTCTGACATAATCATTATACCAGAGTGTGGTCACTAGCTCAAGGGGCCTGATCAAGTGCAATCGTGTGTAGTGATTCGCTGACTGATCTCTGCAGTGGTGTCATGAAAGTTATGTACCCCTGAGAGAGAAAGAGTTCATATCTCTCTTCCACACAAACGTCTGCATGAGGTGTGTGTGTGTGGGGGGGGGGGGGGGGGGGGGGGGGGAGACATTCACGCAAATAGTGTTGTTTGGGGAAAAAAAGGGGTGGGGGTGGGGTGCGGAGGGGGAAGAGAGGGAGGGTATTATGGTGGATTATGGTCATAATGAGACTAATTGTGGGAGTTTTCACACACATACACACCCATTCTCACACACACTACATAATATATATATATATATATATATATATATATATAATATATATATATATATATATATATATATAATAATATATATATATTTGTTTGAATAAGATAAGATAATGTTGCTTATAGCCCAGCCGACCGCAAAGGGCCACATCAGGGCTGATATTTTTAAATGATGATGATCATTGTCATAAGTGGGATAAACAATGCTATAGGATGTTGATCATTGTCATGAGTGAAATAACATGATAGCATTGGTATGATAATGCCAATTG
This sequence comes from Conus ventricosus, assembly GCA_018398815.1. Taxonomy (NCBI): domain Eukaryota; kingdom Metazoa; phylum Mollusca; class Gastropoda; order Neogastropoda; family Conidae; genus Conus; species Conus ventricosus. The sequence goes on along the minus strand of CM031613.1, from coordinate 53,577,699 downwards.
AGCAAAAAATTGGAAATGATCAATGACTGATGAATAGTGACCGTTGTCATAGTGAAATCAACACTATCACACACACACACACACACACACACACACCACACAACACACACACACACACACACACACACACACACACACACACATATAAGCACACAACGCACACACACACACACACCACACACACACACACACACACACACACACACACACACACACACACACACAAAGGGTGTGTGTGTGAATAAATATATAAATAATGATAATAAAGCTTAATTGGGTGAATGGCCATTTGATAACAACAGTGCTACAGGATGATAATCATTCTTGGGGGAGGGGGGGGGGTCAATGACTGATGGGTGATAATCATTAGAGATCAACAGTACAGTAGGATGTTTTTCTTCCTTGTTCACGTAGGTAGGAACCCTTGAGGTATTGGCGAAGGCTGCTGTATGGCGAAGGCCCTCCAGTGGTCAACAGGGCTTTCCCTTCATCGGTGTGTTGGCAGGTGTGTTGGGCTTTTTTTATGCTGATCGATGAGAATGAGGATGTACTGTTGGGCTGTACTGTGTGTTGGGCTGTACTGAATGGATGATTTGAAGACCTGCCATTGTGGAATATAGTGGACATGTGATGTCTCAGTCTGGAGTGCCCTGTCCTCAGTCTCACAAAGGTCTGATCTGGGCATCTGGTAGTGTCCATCCCTCTTGTTGAAGTAGGGTGCTGCTCAAGCCATCTGCCTTTTGGGTTTTTGGTTCTCCTTGATAATACTTTTGATTTTTTTCAAAGGAGACTTCCTGTTCTAGTTGGGCTGCTGTTCTCCTTCCTTTGCCAAATGGTCAGCTTCCTTATTCCATATATATTGCAGTATGAAGGTGATCACTGGATGACAGTATTTCCAGTGACTGATAGATGGTGAACATTTGGGATCAGCAGTGCTATAGGGTGAGGGTTTTTGTCATGTAGGTGGAATAATGTAGCATTCGTACAATAGTGCCAGTTGGGGGAATAAAGGAAGATATCAACGACTGGTGAGTGATGATCATTGTCATAAGTGAGATACTGTAGATGATGGTCATTGTGATAAGGGAAATAATGTGATGGCATAGTATAATACTGCACTGCGCGTTCAGGAAGAGGGTGGATGGGGTGGGGGTGGGGGTCGATGACTGATGGTCGATGACCCCCCCCCCCCCCCCCCCCCCCCTGTAGAGTTAAAACACGCACGTGCCTAAACTAACTCCCGGGGAGTTACTTTCGATCAAGAAATGTTGATCCAGATTGACTCCCGGGGAGTTTAAAAAATAGAAGGGAGGAGTCATTCTGGCCTTATGCCAGGACTGCCCCCCTCCATCCCCCGCCCCCCCCCCCCCCCCCCCCCCCACACACACACACTGCAGAGAGACACTTAACACATGACACTTGAAAACTTTACTTGACAAGGATAAAGATCTTAGGCTACCATAAAAACCTATTAATCCAATCTGTCTTTGATGAACACTAATAATAGTAAACAAAGCTGACTGGAAGCATGCACGGAGAGAGAGAGAGCGGGAGAGAGAAGGAGAGAGAGAGAGAGAGAGAGAGAGAGAGAAGAGAGAGAGAGAGAGAGAGAGAGAGAGAGAGAGAGAGAGAGAAGGGGGGGGGAGTAAAAGAAAGAAAGAAAAACAGACAGAGAGAGGGGGATGGGGGGAGACAGCAGAGACAGAGACACTGGGATAGATAAACAAATAGACAGGCAGACAGAGAGACACGCAAAGAGAGAGGGAGAGAGATTAAAAGAGACAAACGGACAGACAAGCAAAAAGGCAGACAGACAAGCAAGGAGAGTGAGAGAGTGAGCGAGAGACTAAAAGAAAGTTTGTTTTTTTTTTGGGGGGGGAGGAGAGAGAGGGGGGGGGGAGACAGACAGACAGACAGGCAGACAGACAGAGGGGGAGGGAGGGGGGGGAGGAGGGAGGGGTGTATATTAAATGTTCATTTCTCATATCGTGACTAACACATAAAACTGAATGTTTTGGGTGGGGGAGTTAATCTAAAACAAGGGGGAGTCATTCTGGCGTGGTTTGTTTTAACCCCCGGGAGTTAAAATTGGCACGTGCTAATTCTAACTCCCGGGGAGTTAAAAAGTGGAGGTGAGTTCAAATGGATCGTTACACCGGGCTGCTCACCTAACGGGAAGCGAACGGGGAAGAAGAAGAACTCGAAAGGAATGCTGCTTACGACACAAATCGCCTAGCAGAAATGACGTCATAAGCCTTACGACACAAATCGCCTAGCAAAATGACGTCATAAGCTGCATTCGTTCGGAGTTACGGGCCTGTATATTTCATCGTGGGATCCAGAGTTACCCTACTAGTGAATCATGTTAACCATTCCTTGATG
>CM031613.1:53552817-53567817 GCA_018398815.1 Conus ventricosus | reverse complement strand
TTCAGCTCCCATTCTTTCACGCAAACACAGTCACTGACTGACTGAATGAAACCAATAGTTTGTCAGATTAATCTTTGGTTATCACAATTATTCAAGGAAATATGTTTTTTGACAGAATATCAACAATGTTTGTTAAACAAGAAATATCACACACACACACACACACACACACACACACACACACACACACACACACACACACACACACACACACACACGCACACATACATGCACACACACACATACACACACACACACACACACACACACACACACACACACACACACACACACACACACACACACACACACACACACACACACATACACACACACACACACACACACACACACAAATACATAAAAATAATATCGCCGGAAAACCCACGTTTTCACCCATTCCAAAATGGTTACAATCAAAAGCTTCCTTTGACATTGACTACAATAATTTAACAAAAAAGGATTCTCCCAACATTTTGAGAAATTTTGTCTACACCCACTTAGAAAATAAGTACAACCATCACTTAAAAATATTCACAGATGGCTCAGTATTGGATGATAATAGCACGGGAGCAGCTTTCATAAATCCTAGCTTAAAAATAGAAAAGTTATTTCATCTTGGTAAAAGTCTGTCTATATATAGCGCAGAATTACTTGCTATACTCAAATCATTGGATTTCATTTGAATTCCCCTATAAATAACAGTCAAATCGTAATATGCGCTGATTCAAAAGCGGCATTGAATGGTATTAAGTCTTCTAATTCATATGTACGATTAGACATGATAACTGAAATTAATCATATAGTACACCTTCTTTCCCCAAAAAGGCATTAATATTACTTTTTGTTGGGTGCCTTCTCATTGTGGTATATCGGCAAATGAACAAGTAGACAAATTTGCAAAAAAGGCAGCTCAAAACCTTAGCGGCACAGTAACAATAAATGTTCGCTTAGATCTGGCAGAATGTTTCTCTATCATAAATAAAACATCTCATGATAATGCAACAAAAACACTGAGGAACTCGGACATATATTATTATAAAAATTGCATCAACTGTAATGACAAAAAAATGGGATAACATCATACAAAAGATTTATTTCCTCATCCAGGGAGATTGAAAGTCTAATCCATAGGCTTCTTTTAAACTCGTTTAAAACAAAATATTGCAAAGATATTAAATGTATGTGTGGGGATTCTATAAGTGTCAATCATTTACTGATTCATTGTCCCAAAACAAAAGAGCTGTTTAATAAATCAGGTATTGAGGGTTTTGTTGATGGATCGACTCCTTTATCACTATCTAGTATATTAAACAATTTTGCTACTCTTGAATCTATTTCTAAATGTTTATTAGGCTGTTCACTTAATATTTATCTTTAGCATTTGTGATTGTTACAGTTAAAATTTTAGTTTAAGTTAAACGTTCTGATGAATAGGTTGGGGTGGAGGGTTATGATTACATGTCTTACGTACTAGTTTAAAACTTACACTCCCTAAAAAAATGCATCTCTTTCATTCTTTACATCAAGCTCACTCTACACTATAATATTGTCTGAATCACTTCTAGTGGAAGGACGTTAAACTGAAGAACAACAACAACACATGCAAACACACACACACACACACACACACACACACACACACACACACACACACACACACACACACACACACACACACACACACATGCACATGCACACAAATACACACACATGCACACAAACACACGCATACGCATGTGTGTGCGTGCACACACACACACACACACACACACACACACACACACACACACACACACACACACACACACACACACACACACACACGTGTGTGGACACAATTGCGCGCACGCACAGAGATATATTTACATATACATATAATTATAGATTGTTACTATTATTGATGTTGTTGTTGCTGTTATTGTTGTCGTTGCTGTTGTTATTCACCCCAAACCCTGGACAATGGCAGCCCCAAACTGCATGGCAGGGAAACAGGAGAGTGTACACTCTCCCAAACACGTCCTGGTGTATTGTCTGCTAACACCCTTTGCCCTACCTTCACTGCTTTTCCCTTCCCTCCACCCCAATCGCACCCAACAACACCCCCACCCACCGCCATACCATATGCTACCATCAGGAAGATGAAGTGTGGAAGACCATCCATTGAAGAAAAACGAGGGAAGAAACCAGAACATTACACTGACGTCTCCCAGCATTTCACGGTTTATCAGAAAAGAGGAGCGACCAACCAAGAGCTACGGCAAAGAAATTAATGAGCCACATCGACTGCCCCTGTGTGGTGGTGTGGTTGGTGTGCAGGGTGTGTGCCACAGCGGGGAAGATGGAACGGCGCCCCAGTGGAACAAGATCGATGCTGTTGAATGAAGCCCAGGGCGACACACAGCTGAGCTGCCCACAGTTCCGTTCCTGTGTCACTGGACAACAACCCGGCAAAGTTGCCCCCTGAAATCTTGTGGTAAAGATCCTTCCAAGAAAAGATTCCCTTTCTTCAAGGATTTTGTTCGCTTGCACTTGGGACTTTTTCTGCTCTCCGTTTGTGCTCCGTACTTAAGCAAAAATATGCATATCAAAAGAACGAAAATTGACACATTTTTTCTTGTATCCAAAACTGTCTGTTTATTTTCACTGTGTGATAAACGTGTCTCTGAAAGGATTGTCCTGATGAAGGCTTCTGACTACACAACAATGTTAAAGATGTAACATGCACAAAAAATCAGGGAAGTTTAATTCTTTCTTTTTTCAAAATCAAATAAAAAGGTGTACCAGCCCAGTAGTCGTTTCTACATCCCCTCTTCCCTCTTTGCCACACCTTCTAAGATGTCAACCCTTCAGCTCCCCACCTTCACACAAACACACACTCTGACTGAAATCAATTAATTGTCAGATTAACCTTAGGTAGTATCCCGAGATTTACGCAAAGATATTTTTTTTTACAGAATATCAACAATGTTTGTTAAACAAGAATATCATATGCACACTTACATGTGAACACACACACACACACACACACACACACACACACACACACACACACACACACACACACACACACACACATTGCGCATGCGCACAGATACACACACACACATACATACACACACACACACACACACACACACACACACACACACACACACACACACACACACACACACACACATATATATAAGCATATGTAAAATTATGTATACTATTATATTATGATGATTATGATTGCGACTTTGTTATTATTAGTAGTAGTAGTATTATGATTATTATCATTATGATTATGCAACCCAAACCCTGGACAATGGCAGCACTGAAATGCATGACAGAGAAACAAGTGAGTGTAAACTCTCCCAAACACGTACTGGTGAATTGTCTACTAGCACCCCTTCCCTTCCCCCTTCCTTCTTTTACCTTTCCCACTGCCCCCTCCCCATTCAACCCTTCCCCACCGCACCCTGATCCCATCTCCAACCTCATCCGCATACTTCCTGCTACCACCAGGGAAGATGGGGTGTCAAAGGCCGTCGATGGAAGAAAACAAAGGGAAGTAACCAGAAAAAGCGCCGAGGTCTCCCTGCGTGTCTCTCTTAATTCGGAATAGAGGAGAGACCGCCCAAGAGCTACGACAAAGTGATGAATGACATCGACCGCCCCTGTGTGGTGCATGGTTGCTGTGCAGGGTGTGTGCAACAGCTTGGAAGATGGAACGGCGCCCCAGTGGAACAAGATCGATGCTGTTGAATGAAGCCCTGGAGCCACACACAGCTGAGCTAACCACAGGTCCGTCTGTGCGTTACTTGATGACAACCCGGCAAAGTTGCACCATTGAAACCTTGCTGTAAAGCATTTCCAAGGAAAGACTCCCTTTCTTCTAGTGGTTTTGTTTTCCTTGGTGGTATTTTTCTTACTCTCTGTTTGTACTGTATATTTCAACAAATTTGACACATTTTTCCTACGTCTAGAATTGTCTGGTTTTCATCGTATGATGCATATGTATCTGAAACCACTGTCACAACGAAGGCTGCTAACCATACAACAACATTAAAGATGTAGCACACACACAAGAAAATTAAGAATAGTTTAATTCTTTCTTTTTTGACAAAATCAAATAGGAACCATGTACCAGCCCTCCCTCTTCCCTCTTTGCCTCATCTTCTAAAGTATCAACCCTCCAACTCCCCACCTTTCACACAAACACACACACTGACTGATGGACTGAAAACAATTCAAGTTGGATTAACTTTTGGTTTCCCAACATTCAAGCAAAGATTTTAACAGAAAATCAACAATGTTTGTTGAATAAGAAATATCACTCAACACACCACACACACACACACACACACACACACACACACACACACACACACACACACACACACACACACACACACACAACACACACTACACACAGAATAATTTGTCATTTCTCATAGTTCTTGTTATTGTTGTCATTATTGTTGTAGCTGCTGCTGTTATTCACCCCAAACCCTGGACAATGGCATCACCAACTGCATGACAGAAACAATAGAGTGGGAACTCTTCCAAACACGTACTGGCAACTTGTCTACTAACACCCCTACTCCCTCCCTTCCTTGTTATTTCACTTTCCTCTGGCCCCCACCCCATCCCACCCCACCCCATCCCACCTCACCACCAGCACCCCTCTCCATATCTCCTGCTGCCATCAGCAAAGATGGAGTGTGGATGGCCGTCGATGGAAGAAAAGGAAGGAAAGTAACCACAACAGGGCGCTGAAGTCTCCCCGCGTTTGCCTGTAAAAGAAGAAGAGGAACTAGCGCCCAAGAGCTACGGCGAACAAATTGATGAGTCACATCGACCGCCCTTGTCTGATCGACGTGGTTGGTGTGCAGGGTGTGTGCAACAACGGGGAAGATGGAACGGCGCCCCAGTGGAACAAGATCGATGCTGTTGAATGAAGCCCTGGGGCCACACACAGCTGACTAACCACAGGTCCGTCTGTGCGTTACTTGATGACAACCCGGCAAAGTTGCACCCTTGAAATCTTGCTGTAAAATGCCTTCCGAGGAAAGACCCCTTTTCGTCAAGGATTTTGTTTTCCCTAGGTGGTGTTTTTCTTACTCTCTATTTGAACTGTATACTTTCACAAAAGAGTGAGATTTGGCATAATTATTTTTTCTATATCCAGAATAGTCTGGTTTCGTCGCATGATGCATGTATATCTGGAAGGACTTCCATAATGAAGGCTGCTAAGTACACAACAATGTTAAAGATGTAACATACGTGAGAAAAGTAGGAATTGTTTAATTCTTTCTTTCTTGACAAAATCAAATAAGAAAGGTGTACCAGCCCAATATGTCGTCTCTACATCCCCGTTTTCCTCTTTGTCTCACCATTTAAGATTTCAACCCTTCAGCTCCCCATATTTTACACAAACCCACACACTGGCTGACTGACTGAAACCAATTTATCGTCGGATTATTCTTTGGTTGTCACGATTACTTCCAGCACAAATTTAACAGAATGTCAACAATGTTTGTTAAACAAGAAATATCACACACACACACACACACACACACACACACACACACACACACACACACACACACACACACACACACACACACACACACACACACACACACACTCTCTCTCTCTCTCTCTCTCTCCACTCACACACAGCCTGTGGGGGAAAAAAAAACAACAACTAAATTCACAACTTATAAAGCAAATAATAGAAGAAGCCACTCAGCTCATTTCTTTCCTTTCGTTAATCGAATTTTAGTGTAATCCCTCCCGCTCACGTCACACCAGCCGCCCACCACCACCACCCACCCCCCTCTCTCTCTCTCCCTCTCTCTCTCTCTCTCTCCTCTCTCTCTCCCTCTCTCTCTCTCTCTCTCTCTCTCTCTCTCTCTCTTTCTCTCTCTCTCTCTCTTCTCTCTCTCTCTCTCTCCTCTCTCTCTCCTCTCTCTCCTCTCTCGTCTCTGTCTCTCAGAATAATGTTTCTCCCTTTCACACCCCGTTTCTAGTGGTGACACACAGACGTATTGAACACATAGACGTATTGAAGTATTTAAAACACTTTATAAAAATCAATTATAAGCATCCATGCACGCAGTTGTTTGACACAAGCGCGCCCGCGTGCACGCACACACACACACACACACACACACACACACACACACACACACACACACACACACACACACACACACACACACACACAGGCGCGCGCGCGCGCACGCACACGCACACACACACACACACACACACACCACACACACACACACACACACACACACACACACACACACACACACACACACACACCCTTTGGGCCCACATACGCAAATAGGCATAACATCAATTCTGTATGGCATCATGCATACCAAAACTCGAGAGAACATCAATACCTGGAGTACAGAACAGACTGACATATTACTGTTAAATGTCGAACAGCTTAAAAACGGTGCGTGTGTGTGTGTGTGTGTGTGCTGGACGTACAAATCTTGGTGTTTTCATCTGCTATTCTGTTGGCGAGACTGCGTGTGAGAATGCAAATAATGCTTTCTGTTTGTGCACCATATTCCCTTTGTCTGTGTGTTTGTTGTGTGGCGTTTGTACTCTTAGGTAAAAGAGGGAGGAGAGGTTATAAAGGGGGGTATATTCATACAATATATCCCTGTCTACTGTCTTATACAGTGACAGTTACCTAAACAGGATAAAGCAAAGAAAGTCATTAAGAAAGCCAGAAACAAACAATAAATCGTGACGAATGCAATATCTTGCTTGCCGCATGAGATTATTCCCATGTTGTCTTTACGTGTTTCGTCAAACTGACCAGATCAGTAAATGGGGAACTTGATGGGTAGCGACCAAGAGGTGATGCCAATTGAGTGCACGTTCCAAAAGTACAGAACAATCCCATCAACCACTTCGGCTGAGATTACTTCTGAACGTTAAAGGATACATTGCTCCGAGTGGGCAGCCAGTCACAACGCTTCTACATCCGATGACAGCAGCAACAGCAAAATGTAACAACGATAATACCGCCACCACCACCACCACCACCAGATGCCATTGATTTGGTTCTGCACACAGACGATTAATTCAGTGTTTACAGTGAAGCATCTTACCGACTGGTCGACTGGTCGAAACATAATGCAATACCATGTTGGTTGAGTTAGTGTCGACAACACTGAGACGAACGGTAGTGTCAACATGCACACGTTTGTTAAACGCTTACTATTTGCCCCTATTATATGTTGTGTCATTTAACAGAACAGAAGATATTTTTGGCTGACTATGGCGCTTTACAGGAGCTCTGTGCAGTGTGGAGAGTGGGGGAAGACATGGCAGTGGGTGGTATGTCACATTAGGGATATGAATTCACTGTGGAAAAGAAAAACATGCGTCTCAGGACTGAGCCCTTAGGCACAGAAATCATTTAATTCAACTAGTGACCACTGCCTAGTTTATGCCTCAGACTTAGAAAACTGTCCAAGAACAACATCCTAAACCCGAAGATCTATGATACAGAGGAGGATCTAGCAATACAGAGGAGGATCTAGCGGATACAGAGGAGGATCTAGTGATACAGAGGAGGATCTAGTAATACAGAGGAGGATCTAGTGATACAGAGGAGGATCTAGTGATACAGAGGAGGATCTAGCGGATACAGAGGAGGATCTAGTGATACAGAGGAGGATCTAGTGATCTAGTGATACAGAGGAGAACCTAATGATAAGAAGATCTAGTAATACAAGGCGAATCTAGTGATACAGGGGAGGATCTAGTGATACAGAGGAGGATCTAGTGATACAGAGGAGGATCTAGTGCTACAGAGGAGAACCTATTAATACAGAGTACCATAGGCCGCGCTGATGTCCAGCAGTTCTGAGAGAGACATGGAGTTCTCATCTGCTTTAGAGAGCAAAATAAACCACGACAGTCTACGTGGCAGTTTCAGTCAGCTGACCAACACAGTTCAAGCAGACTTTTTCTTTTCTTTTTTGTTGTTGTTGTAAAGCTGAGTTTGATATTGCTTCAATTCATCTATCCGGGAAGTGCTGGAAATATATGGTAGGTCTGAAAGTTTTCAGATCGTTCCGATCAAGTCCGATTCTCTCTAGCCAGGATGTGCAAACGGGATGTTTAACCTGCGGGTGAAGAATCTGATGAAAAAAGATCTATTGACATCGGCAATCATCAAACAGGTTTTAAAGTGAACACGAATTCGGAATTCCGTCACCTAAGTTCACCTACGTAGAAACTGATTCGGGAAATGAACAGTCCGATATTGTATTCCCTGTAACAGGTTCAATGATTGATTAATCAGTTCAAGTATACTCTCCGAACTGAGGAGACTGTTACGGCACAAGGTGAAGACTATCATTAATGGGCTTGTTCCAGAGTTCGCTTAAAATGGGAAAGATAAGTGTACCGGCCCAATACGTTGTTCTCAGATCGGTGAAGGCTCGGCTCTGTTACCAGCCACAAAGCTGCAGGAATACCAAGATTACGTGCAGAAATGCCCATCCCCAAAACATCTCACCCTCTCCTACATTTACCTTTCCACTCCTCAGGCTTTAAAAAAAAAATGCACGCTTGTGGGTGAGTGTGTACACGCGCGCGAGGTCCACACACACACACACACACACACACACACACACACACACACACACACACACACACACACACACACACACACACACACACACACACACGCACACACACACATACACACGCACACACACACACACACACACCACACACGCACACGCGCGCATGAGCGCGCGCGCGCGCGCGCATTTACGCACGCACGCACGCACGCACGCACGCACGCACGCACGCACGCACGCACACACACACACACACACACAAACACACACACACACACACACACACACACACACACAAAAACACACACTTTTTTTTTAATCGTTTAAACAATTTTTTCTTTTGTCGACAGGGAACAACATTACCAGAAATTGACGAAAAATAGTTTTCCCTCTTTAGTCAAAATCCATTGCTTTCTCTCGTGTCTGTCTTCTGCCTTTTCTGTCTGTCGTCTGCTTTCTCTCTCCTCTCTCTCTCCTTCTCTCTCCTCTTTCTCTCTCTACTCTCCTCTCTCCCCTTCTCTCTCTTCTCTCTCTTCTTTTCCTCTCTCTCCTTCTCCCCCCTCCTTCCCCCCCTCTCTCTCTCTCTCCCTCTCTCCTCTCCCTCTCTCACCCTCTAAGCTTTTAAACATTTACAAGAATGCAAATACATTTTTCTTCATGACGGTTTAAAAGGCCACGTATCTCGCAAGCACACTCACAGAAAAAAGAAGCTAATCCAAACCCCAAAATGGGATATAAAATATCGTCTCTCCTCTCCCCTCTTCCCCTTCCCTTTCCCCTCTCTCCCTCTCTCTCTCCTCTCCCCTCTCTCTCTTCCCTCTCTCTCTCCTCTCTCTCCGTTTAACGAGAAGAAAAAGAGAGAAAAAGAAGAGATGTGTGTGTGTGTGTGTGGTGTGGGGTGGTTGTGTGTGTATGTGTGTGTGTGGAGGGGTTTTTCTGCATGTTGGGTGTTTGTGGTGTGTGTGTGTGTGTGTGTGTGTGTTGTGTGGTGTGTGTGTGTGTGTGGGGGTGTGGTGTGTGGGTGTTTTGGGGGTTATCCTGTTGTGGTATGTGTATGTGTGTAATGCGATTTGTGTGTGTTTTGTGTTTTTTGGTGTTGTGGGCGCGCGCGCGCGCGTGTGTGTGGGGGTTGTGTGGGGGTGTGTTGGTGTGTTTGGGGGTTGTGTGTGTGTGTGTGGTACTGTGTGTGTATTGCGCGCCCGCCGGGTGTTTGTGTGTGGTGTGCGTGGATGTCGTAAGAGAGAGAAAAGGAGAGAAAAAGAAAAGAGGAAGAGAGAGAAGAGAGAGAGAGAAAAAGGGAAACAGAGAGAGAGCTGGTTGGGCAGCGCGCCGCGTTGTGCATGCATATGGTAGCATTTGGGGGTTTGGGGGGCTCAAGGGTCTTGGGTGAGATGTAGCACAGGTAATAGTGGCGGGGGGGAAAGGTTAAAATAGTAATCTTAATACTTTCGTGGCTGACTAAAGTCTGTGTTATGTTCATCCCCCCCAGGGAAAAAAAGCAAATACCAGATAAAACGCACATCATTCAAAGCCAAATTTGGAAAAACAACTGGGTGATAGGTCTTCGCTATTAACGAGGGGCAATAAATAATTGTATCATATAGATATCCATCCACCTTCCATCCCTTATCGGTGCGCGCGCGCACACACCACACACACACACGATATAGAATATTATAAAATATATAAAATATAATATAAAAATATAATATATATATATAATATAAAATAGATTTATAGGGAGCGACATACCAGTTAAAAAAAAAAGATTTCAAAAAAGGAAAAGATAAAACCAAAAAATTGTTTTTGAGCTGAAAGCTCTCCACAGGGGGTTACAATCAGGAAAAGCCACCGGTATTATAAGTGTGGTGTGGGGGCGCCCCACACACACACAAATATTAAAATATATTAATATATAATTGAATTTTAAACAAAAACTTGCTCTTACTCTTAGATTGAAAAATAGGGGAGATAGCATTCAATCTGCGTGGTAATGATTCCCGCCTAACTAACAGTAGTGCTTGAGTGGGTAAAGGGGAAAAATAAAATAAATGCTTCTCAAAAAGAGCCTTCAGCAAGCTTATATTCTCCAAGGGGGGAGACACCCCAATAGGGGGGGAAACTCCTAACATATAACTCCTGGTCAATACCGAATTTTGAAACTTGGTGGTTTTTTTCCTCAGTGACCGCGGGAAAATGGTAACAGCTTGGGGTTGCAATGACTGCAAGAAATATTGAATTATAAAAAAAACTTGCTCTTTTTCTTAGATTGAAGAAATGGGGGAATAGCATTCATACTCAGGGGGAGATGATTCGCCCAACAAAATATTCTTGAGTGGTGAATGGGGGAAAAAAAAAATAAATGCCCTTTTCAAAAGACCCTTGGGGAAATAAGCTTTCAGTCATTGCAAAACCAAACGCTCTGTAAGTTCTGGGAAAGGGGCGGGACTTCCTTGGGAAATTTTTTTATTTTGTTGATTTTTTTCCCTTGGGTTCATTCCAAAACTTTTCCCTCACATTTTGTCTTAGAGGGTTTTTTTTAATTTTCTACTTTTTTACAAGAAAGTAGCTTTTTTTGCTCTTTTATGATTTTCTTTTGCTTCTAATGGCCCCTTTGGTTGGTTTTTTGAAAACTCAACAAACATACTTCGGGATTGCACACCAACCTTTTTTTTTGGATTCATTCTTTTAAAACTGAAAAGCAGAGGATCAAATTACCACTTTCCGCGGTCACTGAGGAGAAACCACCAATTTCAAATATCGGGATATGACCCCGGAGTTAAAAATTTTAGTAGTTTTTTCCCCCCTATTGGGGGAGCTCCCCCTTGGAGAATTAAGCTTGCTGAAGGCCTTTTTTTAGAACATTTATTTTTTTTTTTCCCCATTCACCCAATAAGCACATACTGTTAGTTAGGCAGAATCATCTACCACTGCAATATAATGCTATCTCCCCCTATTTCTTCAATCTAAACATAAGACAAGCTTGTTTATAATTCAATATTTCTTCAGTCTTGCAACCCAACGCTCTGTAAGTTGCTGGAACGGGGCGGGACTTATCCTTGGGAAATTTTTTAGTTTTTTGTATTTTATCCCTTGCGTTCATTCCAAGAACTTTTCCCCCAGCACGTTTCTTAGAGGGTTCTTTTTATATTTCACTTTCACAAGAAAATGTAGCTTGTTTTGCTCTTTTATGATTTTCTTTTGCTTCTTAGATGGCACCTTTGGTTGGTTTTTGAAAACTCAACAAACATACTTCGGTATTGCACACCAACCTTTTCTGGGATTGCATCTTTTTAAAACTGAAAAGGCAGAGGAGTCAAATTACCACTTTCCCGCGTCACTGAGGAGAAACCACCAAGTTTCGAAATATCGTATATGACCAGGAGTTATATGTTAGTGAGTTTCCCTCCCTATTGGAGGATGTCTCCCCCTTGGAGAATATAAGCTTGCTGAAGGCTCATTTTGAGAAGCATTTATTTTATTTTTCCCCATTCACCCAATCAAGCACATACTGTTAGTTAGGCAGAATCATCTACCACTGCAGATATGAATGCTATCTCCCCCTATTTCTTCAATCTAAGACATAAGAGCAAGCTTTGTTTATAATTCAATATTTCTTGCAGTCATTGCAACACCAAGCTGCTCTGTAAGTTGCTGGAACGGTGCGGTACTTATCCTTGGAATTTATTAGTTGTTGTATATAATATATGTAATATATATATATATATATATATATAAACTTCCCGTTGCTATTGCTGATGTTTTGCGGGGGCCCGCTACTATATAACCTTAACCTATAACTCCAAAAATCATTTATCAAAAGAAAATGAAAGTTTTAGGGCTGAACGTAAGATGATTTTAGGATTTCCTCATGCCCCCTCTCCTATGCACATCTCACATTGGGGTGTGTTTGTTTGTGTTGTGTGGGTGGGGGGGGGGGGGGGGGAGGGGGGTGCTTTTACATATATTAAAATAAGGATAGAGAGGGTAGTCTTTGAGTGGGTGAGTGAGGGGGGAGGAAGATGTCTCTACTGTAAGTGAGCTCAACTTTTAGAGTTAAACCTGGGGGAGCAATGATAATATGATGTACTATGTTGTGAGTGTGTGTGTGGATGGTTGTGTGTGTGTGTGTGTGTGTGTGTGAGGGGGGGGGTGTATGGTTGTTGTGGGGGGTGCGTAGCTGGGTGGGTGGGAGTGTGCATAACATAACTGTTTCTCTTGCAGATGCTGACAAAGTCTAAATAAAAGGCGAAAGCTTCTTTTTATAAAAAAAAACACAACAACATGAAGAGTGTGTGGCTGGTGTGCTTGCATTTATTTTCTACTTTATATTTTCTTCATCTTCAATTTTTTTTTCTTTTCTAAATTTCAATCTTTCCCAATCACTATAACGATTGAAGAATTGTTAACCTGCACTTGTTTTTCCCCCACTACTTAATTGTTCAGCATTCTATTGTTTGGTCAATTAGTGGAGATTGCATCTCTTAGAGATCCAAGTAAAGGTTGTTCTGTACAATTCTTAGCCACGCACAATGCTTGGTTATTGAACAGCAGAGCTGACCACTCAGACTGTTCCATATCTTTTGATCTCCCTTGCATCCTTGAATGGATCCTAAAGCATAGGCTCAAGATTGTCTCCTACATTTATACTGTTTGAATAATGCTTCTAGTTTTTCAGCAACTTTTTTCCTCTCCACACTTTTGTTTTGTTCCTATTACTACCCTTCGCTGCTGCCTTGTGGGTGCTGTTGGATTCTTTTTTGAACCCTTGGTGGTGAGAACACCACAGAATTAGGGACTGTGGTTGTCTCTATTTGACACCAAGAGCACAAAAACAATCAGCTGTGTCTCCCTGATGAGTCCGATCCAGCGGACGAAAGGCCTAGGAGCAGCAATACAAATAAATGTGCCTTCGAGAGGGACTACGATGGTCCGTCAGCAGCTAGTGAGGGCTTCTCATATTTATAAATATATCCCCCCCCCCCCCCCCCCCCCCCCCATTTTCTTCATCTTCAATTTGTTTTTTTTTCTAAAGTTCAATTTTTGCCAAGTCACTATAACGATTGAAGAATTGTTAACCTGCACTTGTTTTCCCCCACTACTTAATTGTTCACATTCTCTCTCTCTCTCCTCTCTCTATATATATAATTTGTGTATGTATATGACAGAGAGTGGGGGGGGGGGGGAGGAAAAAACAACTTTGTGCGTTAACTCTTCTTCTTTTCCCGTCCCGCTGACTAAACCCCCTTTCCCCTGTGCGTTCCAAACACACGTGACGATGCTAAGGTTGGCTGCTGAGCCAGATGGTTGCAGAGCTTGGAGACTTCGCTGTGACAATGATCGTGACAAGGACGCGCAGCAGGACAGGAACTTACCCCCCCATCCACACCCCCCACTCCTGTCCCCTCTTTGCGCCTTCCCCAACATCACATCACCACCAGGCTGAGCATTCCCGACCCCTGTTGCAACACACGTCAAAACATATCAACAGATGAGCCCCGAAATGGGCAGGGAGAGTAACAACAACTCTCTGACCCCATCTCCCCCCATGGAAACATCGGGACGCATCCCGCGCAGGACCTACGCAGGGTTCAACCGTGTTAGAGCTTTGGGACCTTCTTCCTGATTGGCTCCTGGAGAGGTGGGTCGTTTGATGATCCCGTCAGGAAAGGTTCAAAAAATTAAGCACCGGTTTTTGCTGCGGTGGGGAGATTTCAAATCTGGCATGTTAGTGGTCGTAAATTATTCTGAACCGGAATAATGGGCTGGGAGGGAGGGTGAGGGGTGGGGATGGATATGGAGTGAAAGGAGTGGGGGGGGGGGGGGGGGGGGGCAAAAATGTCATGAGCGTACGCCGTTGTACATAGGACACTGGTTAGCCGCTTAGTCTGTTTTTAGTGGCCCATCTCTCTGGTTCCCTCTCTGACGATGAATGAAAGCGGTAATTCACAGTACCTGATGTGGGGACCATCTGAAACAGCGCAGTCTGCTTGAGCATACGGTGACATGTTAGTGTATACAGGCCATGGGAAGAGTCTAGTCTGCCGGAGGTAGAGAATGGTAGTGCTGACGACGGCCATAGCGATACGTTGAGGTGGACAGTTTGACCAACAACGAAATTATTTGTGCAGCCAGGGAGGTGATCCAATGATTTCATCATCAGGCGTATCGCCATGAGGCTGGTAAATTGTAAGTATTGCGGGTATGACAGTCTAAGAAACGTATCATTATTTTTTTTCTTGTGGTTATATCAAGCTGTAAAATCAACAGGGTTTTGTATTGATATAACATAGTGTGTTACAGCCATGACTTTTTCATTATTTAGATTTTCATTCGCGTTATGGACACACGGTTTTACCTGCATACAGCATGCCTATCATATATGCAA
>CM031613.1:53540317-53547817 GCA_018398815.1 Conus ventricosus | reverse complement strand
CCTCCGTCTACCCCTTTTTTCCTCCCTCTCCCCCCATACCCCCCCCACCTCTCCTCTCTCTCTCTCTCCTCTCTCTCTCTCTCTCTCTCTCTCCTCATCTCCACGTGTACATACTAAAGTTATGTGAGCAGTGCAGTGGCATTATAATCTGAGTCTCCCCTACATCGCCTGTCTAGATACCATCATTTTCAACTCACCACGTCGATGGCTTCACCATGTCAATCAATCCCCTTTCCATCTTCTTATCCCCCCCAACCTCCCTCCCCTCCCTCCCCCCCTCCTCCTCCCTTTCTACGTCACGTTTTCAATCACCTGTAATCCCGACGCCATCCCCATTCAACACCCCTTAATTATCCCCCCTTATCCCGTGAGACGAGCAAAGAGCGTTGTGAACGGGCAGTGCAGCTTACCGGTTTTTTCAGTCTTTTTTTTTTCTTCTTTTTTTTTTTTTTCTTTTTTTTTTTTTTCTTCTTTTTTTCCCCGTTTTTCTTCGTCTTCTTCTTCTTCTTTCTTTTGTTTCTTTTTTCTTGGTTCAAAGAAGCCGTCTACCCGTAAGTTCTGGTAAAAGCTGATAGGATTCCAGCTTTCAAACACGACTCGCTTCTTTCAAAGAAGCAATGAGTTGCTTATGCAAAGGGATTTTCGCTCACTGTCCCTAGATCTACTCTCATGCCTGGTTTTTTTTTTGTTGTTTTCTTTTAAATAACACCCCGAACATTATAACTTTGGTTGTCTGCGTGGGAGGAGCAAGAAATCGGATCTTACATTCATCATTTACGGCACATTATTATCCATGAGCAGGAGAAAAAAAAGCTTCAATATAATCAATGGCAATCTCTTACCTTCTAGCGCGAACAGATAACATTGATCATGCTTATCTATACTGAAAATAAGAAGATTTTTGTACGGAAAAATGTGGATCACATGGTAGGTCTCTCTCTCTCTCTCTCTCTCTCTCTCTCTCTCTCTCTCTCTCACTCTCTCTCTCTCTCTCTCTCTCTTGTTATCATTATTTCATTATTATTTTGTTACTATTAATAATAATAATAATGGTTTCTTATATAGCGCCTTAATCAAACGAATTCTCTCTAAGCGCTTTACAAAGTCATACTACATTCAACCCTTCTCATATACAATAGTACACCCTACACCTAGCTACAAATACTATTACTACAATAACAAACAAATCCTAATCCTACGAGTGTGACATTCACTTATTTTTCAAGTATCACTGCAAACACTTAATCCTATAACGTTCAGTCATGCAACAAATACATGTAATGGAGAACATACACATACACTACATTTGAACAGGCCCAGACGGCTATGAGTTAGGTTGTCCCCCCCCCCCCCCCCCCCCCCCCCCCCCCCCCCCCAGCATGATTAATTATGAGAAAATAGATGGGTTTTAAGTTTAGACTTGAAAGAAGGGATAGAATCTGAATGTCTGAGAGAGTCTGGCAGTCCTGTTCCACGTCGCTGGAGCTTGAAAAGAGAAGGATCTTTCACCAGTAGTAGTCCTGAAGCGAGTCATTCGTAGAAGGCGGTCGTCAGCACAGGAGCGTAGTTGTCCGAGAGGGGTCTAGATTTTAAGGAGATCTGTGAGATAAGAAGTCCATTTTCAAAGAGAGCAGAGAAAGTGAGAGTTGAGATTTTGGACGAGATACGGTTTGAGACAGATAGCCAGTGAAGAGAGTGAAGTAGCGGCGAAATGTGATCATATTTTCCTGCTCTACAGACGACTCGGGCTGCATGATTTTGGATTCGCTGTAATCTTTCTATCAGGTATTTTGGAAGGCCGGCCCAAAAGTGAGTTGCAGTAATCTTTTCTAGATAAGAACAAATGCACAAATGAGAGTTTTTTGTAGCATCTGTAGAGAGAAGGTGATGTACGGAGCTGATTCTTCTTTGTTCTAAATAGGCAATCTTGCAAATATTTGAAACCTGTTTCTCAAAGGTGAGGGATTGGTCAAGAATGACCCCTAGACTGCGGAACAGTGGTGGAGACAGAGACAGTACAGTCATTGATAGTGACAGTTGAAGGCAGAGAAGGATGGTTAGGCTTGTTTTGTCGCGAACATGAGTTCCGTCTTGTCGTCGTTTAGTTGTAGTTTGTTGTTGTCATCCAGTCCTTCAGATCTGCAATGCAGCCCCGCGTCCGAGAAATCAGTGAGTCAATTTCAGCAATGGGAGCCGACTGATGAAGCTGAGTATCATCAGCAAAGCTCTCATGCGACATGGCGTGACCACTGATGACGTCAGACACAGGATTAGCATACAGCAACAAAAAGGACTGGCCCCAGTACAGAACCCTGAGGCACACCGTACCTAAGAGGAGAACTGTCTGAGTATCTACCATGTACACACACGTCTGAATCCTTCCAGTCAAGTAAGAGAATATCCAGTCGAGAGCTGTGTCTTTGAATCCAAAGGAAGTTTGGAGCCGTGAGAACAAAATATTATGATCGATCGTGTCAATGCTACGGAGAGGTCTAAACATCACTATAAGGAAACATTCCCATCGTCAAGCCCCGCAGAGGAGGTCATTGACTATTCGGAGGAGGTGCTGTCTCACAACTATGGCCTTGTCTGTAAGCAGACTGATGAGGATTCAAAAGATGATTCTTTTCGAGATGTTCTAGAATTTGTTCCAAAACGATCTTCTCCAATAATTTTGATAGAAATGACAAATTTGATACAGGCCGATAATTCTTTAAAACATTTTTATCTAAAGAAGGTTTCTTGATCAATGGACGTACCACTCCGACCGGAAGATTTCAGGAACGTGACCAGAGGACAAAGAGGTATTGATAACATGAGTAAGATGGGGTAGGACGTCATCAATGCACTGAAAGAGCAAGTTAGTGGGAATGGCATCAAGTTCACATGATTTAGGGCTACTATTAACCATCATTGTTGTTATTATTGTTATTATTGTTTTTTTATTATTCTGTATTCATTCATTCATTCATTCATTCATTCATTTAACACAGAAATCATGTGTCTGGGCGACGCTACGTGCCAAATTCTGGAAACTTCCTGGCGTACCGAGTCGAAGGTCACAATTTCAAAGAAATTAGCTGTTGCCTAACTACTGAGTGCCACGTCTCGCTTGATACACGCGTGTCACATGGTTCAAACCGCCTCACAGGCATGGCTACCTCGCTCCGGGTTGTGTGTGCCAGTGTGCTGTTTATTGTGACTATTCAGAGGCTAATTTTGGTGTGTGACTGCGAGAACCAAAACCAACACTGTGTGATGTGGTCGATGCCCGATGTTGACTCATCGCCTGTTTTCAAGGTACTGTTCTGTTTCTTTTTTTCTTTTCCCCCTTTTCTCGCTGGCATGTTTCCTATGTTGAACTTCCGCCATGTTTCTTTCCTGCTCTGTGCACGTGCGCCCCTGTCCACTCAGCCGTGACGATGTCGGCTATCGTGTTACTGATCTGTCGTTTGATGGACTCATCTATCGGAAATGGCAAGAGTCGCGTTGTAGAGATCAGCTGATTGCGTTGGTTTCACCCGTGCAGGCGAGTCTTGGTCCTTAGCTTGTTGTCGCTCACTTGAAAACTCTCCAGATCACTTGCAATCTGCCCCGTTGTCGCTCGTGTGCCGAAGTGGCGCACGAAAACGTCACGCCATCAAACGTTGTTTCTTCAGACTGTCGTTGTTCAGAGACATGATCAACGAACTTTCACTTGTGAACTCTGTCCCACATCCACCTCCAACCCCCTTTGATAGTACGTACCCAGCCAATGACAGGCTTACGGGTTCCAACCCTTTTAACTTGATCGTTAGTGACAATCTTTCTGTCAAGAGCGTTTCTTTTCTTTTCTTTTTTTTTTTAGCGATTTTCGTCTTTTCGTCTTGGTATTTTCAACGCTGAGGCCCTGGGCTCTGGGAGGGTAAGCGTTCGGCTCTTGGTTCCTTTATCTATGACAAATGACACTTACATTTTGGCCGTCTTGGACACCTGATTTTGTCCACTTGAGATGAGGCCAAGTGCCTGACGTCGCTCCCACTGACCACTACACTCCCTCCTTTCCCCGTCAGTCCCTGGTGATGGCATTGCTGTTGTTGTTGGCAATGCATGTCGCTGTTTGTTTCAACCAAATCTGTTTCTCCTTTTCAATATCCTTCCTGAAAACTAGTAAAGCTCACACCTTACTTTTCCCCAACCGGACTTTTCACCTGCTGTGTTTATATTGTCCTCCCAAACTGTAAAACCGTCTGACCGACTCGGTGTTCATGGTGATATTTCTGATCTCTGTCTTTTGCAATACACCATAGTGGCTCTTACATCAATGCTGGCGAATTCACATTCATGTTGAGCGTCTGGCTGACACCACTACCCCGAAGGGGTTGACCTGCTGGGCTGACTCAGCTGTAAGTCAGTCCATGGGCCAACAGACATCCGCAGACACACTTTAGATGACGTGATCCACAGGGCAGACCTTTCCATCTTGAAGTCCGTCATTGCCGTCCACACCTCCCCATCTGACCACACGTCTCTGATCTGTTGCCTTCTCACGCCCACGTAAACACTGTGTGCCGGTGGGACACCTTTCTGAAGTTTACGCTGACCTCTGGTTCCAACTCTATACTCTGCCTCCAACGCCACCCGATGAACTGAACAACCTCCTCAACACGCCCCTGCTACGAGACGCCAAGTCTTCAAGGGACCGCCTTCACCTGGGGTCACCTCCTTAGGGTCACTGCTGTTAAAGGCCAAGCATGAAAGGCGTGGAGCTGAGAGACAGTCGCTTAAGTCGGGATGAACTGTACAGAAGCAAATAATTCAAGTGGCTCACAAGATCGTCAATGGTCTTATTCGTTCTGCAAAATCTGCCTACTACGAAGCCAAGATTCTCGTTTGCCCAGACTCAAAACAGCTGTCCAACATTACCAACACGCTTCTTGGAAAATCTGATTCTTCTCCAGCCCTTCTGATCTTCCACTACCTGACCTGCCACAGGCCTTTTCCCACTTCCTTGTTTGTTAGATCACTGACCTCAGAACTTCTCAGGCCAACAGTTACACGCCCTTTTCTGATTCTCTGTTTTCTGGAACCACTCCTACTTCTTTTCAGACCACCAGTCACATCTTCTTTTCATCCTCTCAGACAGACCAACAGTCACACGTCTTTTTCGTATCTTCTGTAATGCGGAACCTCGTTACTTCTTTTCATCCTCTATCTGAAACATTTGTTAGAAGGATCATATCATCATGAAGTCTGGCATTAAAATCTGTGAACTCGACCCACTTCCGGCATCTGTTCTCAGCCGCTGTCTAAATACACTCCTGCCTCACATCGCTACCATCAATTGTGATTGTATATCCACAGGTTCTTTTCCATCCTCTTCCAAAAACACAGTCTTCCGTTTACTATTTTAAAACAAAAGCTACTCTCGGTCCTGAAAATTTAAAAGATTACAGACCTGTTTCGAATCTAATGTTCTTGGCGAAAATCAATGAAAAAGTTGTTCTTGCTCAGCTCAAGGTTCGTCTTCATTCTAACAACATGTTTACTCCCTACAGTCTGCCTAGCTCTCTCATTCTAACAACATGTTTACTTCCTACAGTCTGCCTAGCTCTCTCATTCTAACAACATGTTTACTTCCTACAGTCTGCCTAGCTCTCTCATTCAAACAACATGTTTACTCCCTACAGTCTGCCTAGCTATCTCATTCTAACAACATGTTTACTTCCTACAGTCTGCCTAGCTCTCTCATTCTAACAACATGTTTACTTCCTACAGTCTGCCTAGCTCTCTCATTCTAACAACATGTTTACTACAGTCTGCCTAGCTCTCTCATTCTAACAACATGTTTACTACAGTCTGCCCAGCTCTCTCATTCTAACAACATGTTTTCTCCCTACAGTCTTCCTAGCTCTCTCATTCTAACAACATGTTAATTCCTACAGTCTGCCTAGCTCTCTCATTCTAACAACATGTTAATTCCTACAGTCTGCCTAGCTCTCTCGCGATGTCACTGAAACAGCTGTTCCTGAAATCTGCAGTGACTCACGAACTGCTCTCGACAACAACAGCATATCACTTCTCTCTCTGCCAGACCTCTCCGCGGCTTTGATTCCATCGACCGTCCTATTCTTCTCTTCCGTTGGCATGGTTATTTTGGTGTCTGTGAGATCGTCCTCACAACCAGCTCCATTCGTACGTCAGCGATTGTCATCATGTTGTTTCATCCAATGGTTCCTCTTGTAGTCCAACTCCATGACTGCACGCCGTGCTCCAGGTCTCGGTGCTCGGGCCAGCCTTTTGCTGTTGTAAATTAACAATCCATTTTCCATCACAGTTTCACTGATTACAATCAGCTTTATGTTTATCGATCTCTTTCTGATCTTATGACAAATGGTTGGAAGCACTCAATCCTGTGTATTTAGCCTCAAAAAGTGGATGGCAGACAACAAACTTAAACTGAAAGAAGACAAAACTGAAACAATGTTTATTTGTTCACCAAAGTATTTGAATCATCTCTCTACTCCATCTTCTATCGACTCACTGACGTATCGATCACTCTTTCTTCTTCTCATAACCTTGGCGTGACACTCGATGAAACTGCTTCCTTTCAACATGTTGCTGATGTCGTCAGGATTTGTTCTCTTAAACCCCGTCGCATCGTTTCCATCCGTCACCTCCTTTCTGAACACGCCAGTAAAAGCCTTTTCTGCGCTTTTGTACCCTCTCATTTCCTTTATTGTAATGCTGGTTTGGTTGCCTCCCCATGTTGCTTTATCCACACACAAAAATCCAAAAATCCAAAATCATACTGCCACCTCATCTTTCGCTCATCTGCATTTGACCACATATCCCCATTATTGTGTTTTCTTCGTTGGCTCCTTGTTTGGCAACGGATTCCCTTCAAAGTTGCATCTCTCCACTGCAACTATTTGGAATGTTTCTGTTCTCAATGTCTGTCTTATCTGCTGCATTTGTATACCCGCATCCTGTGAATTCCGCTCTTCTTCTTATACTTTGTCTCTTCCACATTCCCTTTGCTCGTACTAAAACCTTTCTTTTTTTTAATCAGAGTTCAATTGCCTAACAGGCCTCTTTTGTTTGGAACAATCACCCACATCAACTGCCTCTCCGTCCTGTTTTAAGTCAAACTTAAAAAAATTTTCTTTACCCATCTGATTGATATATGCAAATATGTGCCAGCTGTTTTCAGGAGTATGACATGTGTCTGGATACCCATGCTTATTTATCCAGTATTATGTTTTGATTGGTGGGTGATGGGTGCAGAGGGGGTATGAGAGAACGAAGCTGGTTGGTGGTGAATGTGGATATGAGGCGAGCACTTGTGACTGCGGGGTAGGTTAATGTGTTTGCCTGTCCTTCTAATTTAGCTTTTCTTTTGATGTGTGTTCTTGTGTATTGTAAACGGCTGAGGCATTCGATCGATTAGGTGTATAAATGTTTATGATAATGATATACATTCTGCACCAAGCATGGTATCTTTTCACCTGGGCATTTTCT
>CM031613.1:53527817-53532817 GCA_018398815.1 Conus ventricosus | reverse complement strand
AGAAAGTTGTATTAATTTTCACATATTGTTGCCTATTTGTGAGATATGAGTGAAAAAGCGTAAGAGTTCTTGTGGATAAGCCATACACTTTTAATTTTCTAAGAAGAAGGTTGTGGTCTATCACATCAAATGCTTTTTTGAAATCAATAATAGGACACCACAATATTTGTTGTTGTTAATATGTTAATGTTAAGAGAGAGAGAGAGAGAGAGAGAGAGAGAGAGAGAGAGAGAGAGAGAGAGAGAGAGAGAGAGAGAGAGAGAGAGAAAGAAAGTTTGGAGGCACACATTGAACGTTTTGTTTTGAATGGGTACACATAAAGAAAAAAAATTCAATGATGAACATTGACAATGTACACAAACATTGTACATGCTTATAAAACACGTCACATGCCTTCTCATCTCAAATATAACAAACTGTGACAGTCGAAGAAAGAAAATTTTACAGACAAATTTCAGTATTACATTGTTCTAATAAGGCTGCAAGGTTGCAGACAACATGTCAATAGTAAGGAAAGAAAATAATACAGTATATAAATTAAGCATTAATACCCCTATCAGTTTGCCATATCGGGACCATGTTGTTCCGTAGCTTCATCTCCACCAAGGATATATCTCCGTTTTATATCAATAGCCAGCTCGTTCATAAAAGCGTTCACGTTAGGTTTCGTCTCGACCATTCTACATAGTAAATGCCCTTTTCTAAGCCCTGTTAACGTCTATGAAATGTGCTATATACGTCCTTCGCCATCCCCCGTTAACTTTCATATATTTTTTTCTAGTCTAAGTATCTACCAACTCCTGTTCATCGTTATAATTCTTCATGTGTCCTGGAAGTTCTAGCTTCCATACGATGTTTGGAACACGTATACTTCTGTCAGCTTTCACGCTTCTTGCTATGTGTGTCCTTGCTGGATCCCTGGCCAATGTTCGTAACTTCCCATGTATAAATCTTTCTACCAAGTTCCTACTTTTTGCTACATGTGTCTTGCTACACGCTGCCAACTCTCGTACGCTTTTCTTTTTGTTTTTGCATGTGTCATTCTCTCAGCCCTCGTCAGCTTGTTCCCACATCTATTCTTCTACCAGCCCATGTCGATGACCATGATTTTTGCTACACGAGTCCGCTACACGATGTACGTGCTTGACTGCTGCATGTGTCCTTCTACAACCCTCGTCAGCTCTCGTGCGTCTTTCTACGCGTATCTTTCATCCACCTGCTGTCAACTCTTCCCTCGTTTTTGCCATGTATCCTCAGCTTCCTCCACACCTATTGCTGCAGGTGTCTCACTACTTAATCCCTGTCAGCTGCCACCCTTTTGGAGACATGTATCTCAGTACCAGCTCTTGTCAATCGTCTGTGGTTTTGCTACATGAGTCATGCCAGTCTGCCAGTCAGCTCACATAGGTAAGGTTCCGTGTTTGTTTTCCTCGAGTAAACATACACACTCTATGCAGTATATGTCCCTCCGCTAACCCTGGCAATTTCCACCGTTTTTGCTGCAAATGTTCCGTTGTCACCTGTGTCTACTTCCACAGTTTTGCTACATATGTCCTTTTGACGTCCTTGTCAATTTCCACTGTTGTTGCCACATATGTACTTTTTTTTCCACCCGTGTTAATTCCTGTAGGTTTTTTTGCTACATATGTCGTTTTGCCAGCCTGTCAATTTCCACAGTTTTTTTTTTCTTCTACAAATGCCCCTTTGCCACCTCTGTCTACGTCTACAGTTTGGGTTCATTTGTACTGTTGTCAGTCAGTTTCCACAGTTGTTTTAAAAAATTATTATTATTTTTTTTTTTATAGTTCATTTGTACTTAGAGTACTGTCTTTCTGGCACCAAAAACAAGCATGGTGTGCGTCACACCTCAAGAACTGCGTTATCTAACGGTTTGTCGCAAGGATGTTTATAGACGTCATGCGCACCCACGCACACTCCATGAACGTGAACAACATTCGTTTACAACGGTTACAGCTTTCCTTACGCGCAATCAACAACAGAAGGGAGACAAAGCACTCCACGCCCACCGCCATGGAGAAGCTTAACACCACCCACCCAGCCACTTGATCTTCTTTTAAGGTTGTCCTAATCCGCTAATACACCATGATGATATCTTTCAACCTGGGGGTGGGATGGGGTGAGGGGTGGAGCGGGGGGGGGGGGCGGGGGGGGGAGGCCCATGGATGAGATGTAGTAATGATCGAAGTGATGGCAGCTGACGAACGAGAAACAGAAGAAGGAATGACAGGTGAGAAAGAGGTTGAATAGAGTGAAGATGATTTAACACCTCTCTCTCTCTCTCTCTCTCTCCTCTCTCTCTCTCTCTCTCTCTCTCTCTCTCTCCTCTCTCTCCTCTCTCTCTCTCTCTCTCTCTCTCTCTCTGTGTGTGTCAGAACGACAGAGAAGAAACAACAATTCTTAATTTTCATAAAAGCTGAATGGTGTGTGTGTGTGTGTGTGTGTGTGTGTGTGTGTGTGTGTGTGTGTGTGTGTGTTGGAGGGGGGGGGGGGCTGTTATATTTTTTGTACCAGCGGGAAGGGAAGAGGGGTGGGTGGATGGGTGGATGGGAGAGGGAGGGGGGGGCGACCGCCTCAGGACTTCCTATGGTCATTATCAGAACGGAGAGCAGATGACTCTGATCTCTGATTACTTGTAAACGTTGGAAGAGTAAAGAGGGGGTGGTGGGGGTGCGGTGGGGGGGTGAGGAAAGCGGGAATGGGGGCGGTTCAGTTGACCGCATGCAGTAAGAAACTACGTCACTGTGCACGGTGAGAACGAGAAATGAGAAACTACGTCACTGTGCACGGTGAGAACGAGAAATGAGAAACTACGTCACTGTGCACGGTGAGAACGAGAAATGAGAAACTACGTCACTGTGCAGGGCGAGAAGGAGAAATGAGAAACTACGTCACTGTGCACGGTGAGAACGAGAAATGAGAAACTACGTCGCTGTGCACGGTGAGAATGAGAAATGAGAACAGTGGTGCTCTGGAATTAAAAAAAAAAAAAAAAAGATTAAGGGAAAAAAAAAGTTCCTTCTGAGGTCTAGCATCTAAACATAGCATGTCATCCACAGTATTGATATCAGAACGTGTAATGGATTATACATGGAACAGAAATGTGAACCACAGTGGCATGCTGGAATCGTCAAGTGTACAGGATCACATCAACGATCATATAGGTCAGTAACATGTTGCTGATCGTTCGAAGGGGGAAATCCCGAACTACATTTTTACGGCATTGGGACTTGTCGCTAAGGTAATGACGTCAAGGTATTATACCCACAAAAAAAAAAAGAAAAGAAAGAAAAACAGTTTGTTTGAAGTCATACGCGCAGCGTGGACTGCGGAGAAACCTTCCATTCTCCCGTTATGTTTCTCCTTGTCAAACGCGTGCACACACACACGCACACACACACACACACACACACACACACACACACACACACACACACACACACACACACACACACACACACACACACACACCACACTCACACACACGCACACACACACACACACACACACACATACATACACACACACACACACACACACACACACACACACACACACACACACACACACACACACATACCACAAACACACACATACAACACACTCACACACACACACACACACACACACGCGCGCGCGCGCGCGCGCGCGCGCGAAGAGAAGATAACATAAACGGTGAGATTTAGAAATAGAGTTTGTTTCTTACCGCCAATGACATTGACAAACAAAGCACATGACAAGACACGATGCATTTCAACCACTTGGGTCTTCTTCAGGCGAAAAAATAAATCACATTTAACATTTGGGACAGTACAAACAAAGAACGAAAAACGAAAAAAAGAAGAGAACGAAAAATGACTCATCTGTTGTTGTCCACATGTGATTTATTTTTTCGCCTGAAGAAGACCCAAGTGGTTGAAATGCATCGTGTCTTGTCATGTGCTTTGTTTGTCAATGTCATTGGCGGTAAGAAACAAACTCTATTTCTAAATTTTACTTCGTTCGCCGCCATCAGTCACTCCATTTTGAAATAAACGGTGAGGTCACCACGAAAGACACGCAAGAGGGTTTTGTAAGACTACTAAATTGGAAAGGTTCCGCGAGCGAGAAAAAAAATCAGGATAATGGAGGAAACGGGATATGGATAGATAGATAGACAGACAGATAGATAGATAGATAGATAGACAGATAGACAGACAGATAGATAGATAGATAGATAGATAGATAGATAGATAGATAGATAGATAGATAGATAGACAGACAGACAGACGTAGAAAGATAGAGATACATGGATTTAGATAGATAGACTTGACAGATAAGATAGACATAGATATATAGATTTATATACAGATACAGATAGATAGCCGGACAGGTAAATAGATAGATTAAATAGATATACAGATTTATAGATCGATAGAGATAGATATGGATAGATAGATAGCCAGCCAGACAGATAGATAGATAACCAGACAGATAGATAGAATGATAGATTGAATTATTTTTTACATTCTAAGACTATATGACTACGTGACAGAGCTGCCATCTACACTTATTTTCATAACACATCCCGGCGCAAGGGATACAGACACCTGCACTGCTGATCAGGAAATGAGAACATCACTATCACAGACGCATCCGCTACGTAGGTGAATAAAGATGGACTGTGTGGTTCCAGTCTTCCCGTGTGATTTTTTTATATTTTTTTTTATTATTATTAGCTAACCCACCTTTGCGTAAAATGTAGACGGAGCAGAAAATCGCATACATGTATACACCACCTCTGGATTTGTACCAAACGACACCCCCCCCCCCCCCCCCTGCACACAGCCGAGGATGCTGACCATACACCGCGGTGGCTGGAACATCGCTGCAAGTCTGTCTTCCTGTATAAAATTAAAAAAAAGAAGAGTTTGTTTTCAAAGTGGAGTGACCACAGGCGGAAAACACTAAAACAAACTTGAAACTTTTAGGTTTGTTCCTGT
>CM031613.1:53517817-53522817 GCA_018398815.1 Conus ventricosus | reverse complement strand
TGCACGCGCTGAAATTAAGCTGGATAAGAAAACTTGAAAAACCAACTCATAGGTGGAAATCAGTTTTACTTGCGTTACATCCAAATATCAAGGATGTTTATAAATATGGACCAAACTTTTTGTTAACTGGAAAACAACAAAACTTTTTTTTGGAGAGACACATTTCAAGCATACAGAATATTCTGCAATAAATCTAAACCTTTGAATGTATCGGAAACTATGGCAGAGCCTCATTTCTTCAATGATAAAATTAATTTAGAAAATATTTCTTTAAGGAGATGTGAGTGGATAGACAACAATGTGCTTTATATTGCAGATGTGTGCAAAAATAATGGGAACTTTATGTCGTTTGCGGAATTCACTGATAAGTATAATATAAGAACCAACTTTCTGAGCTATAGAGCTATCATTCTGAGAATACAAGAATTTGTTAACACTCTAAACATTGTGTTGGTAGATTGTAACAAGGCTCCTCTTTCTAGAGCACTACACCTTATCCATTCTGTTAAAAAAGGAACTCAATTATATTATAGTAATTTACTAGATGATAAAACAATACCAAAATGCACTCAGAAATGGAATGAAAAACTGGAAACTAATATTAATTGGAAGGCAACTTTTAGAAAAGTTAAAAAGATTCAAGAAATAAAATTAAAATGGTTTCAGATCCGAATAATACATAAAATTATAGCAACCAATGTAGTTCTTTCATCTATGGGAGTAAAACCCGATGACAGATGCAGTTTCTGTCGAGTAAGAAAAGATAGTATAGAGCACATGCTTTGGAGGTGTGAATATGTCAGTCACTTTTGGAAAGACTTTGAAAAAGCTGTCAAAGAAAAATGTCCACACCTCACATCTTTTTCTGTCAGTGAACAATTGGTTATCTTTGGTAACAACAATGGTTTTAAATCAGACGGTGTATTCGACTTGATTCTTCTTCTAGCAAAATTTTATATTTACACATGTAAAATGAACGACCAGGTGCCTCAATACAACACATTCAAAATAATTCTGAAAAAGCGGTATGAAACCGAAAAATACATAGCTTACACAATGCTTCAATCAAGAAATTTTCATGTTGATTGGCACTTTTATAAACAGCTTATTAGTATAGAAGTAAATTGAACCATGGATACAAAATATGTGTGTATGTATGCATACACATACGGATGTGCATATGTAAGTGTGTATGTGTATGTATATATACATATATATAGGTATGCGAACGTAATTATGTATATGGATATATGAAAACTTGTATGGGTATGTGTGTGTAATATATGTATGTGTGTGAGTGTACAAATGGTATATATATATATATATATATATTTATATATATAATATATATATATATATATATATATATATATAGGTGTCGTGCCTAATTTGTAAATTTGCCTAACTTGTTGACTAGGCAACTGATTTGCCTAGTCTGTAAATTAGGCAGTGGCGTTGCCTAACATGTAAACTGATTTTAAAACAGTGCCTGATTTACAGATTAGGCAGCCTAGTCTGTAGATTAGACAGCCTACTCTGTAGATTAGGCAAAAAGTGCCTAGTCTACATATTAGGCAATGCTGGGATTTTCTTTTTCATTGTAGATTAGGCAACTGAATTGCCTAGTCTGTAAGTTAGGCAGTGGCGTTGCCTAACTTTTTTCATAGATTATCCTTTTGTAACACAAAAAACAAAAACTAAAGCAAGAGCTCTGATTAATGATTCATTTTAATCTTTACACCAAACATTTTATCTTTACACAAATGTCATACAATCCTTTCTATTTATCAGCGCCAAGAAATGTCGTGGTGTTACTAAAGATTTGCTATTTGTACTAAGGACAGTTCATTGTTCAGTTCATTCTATCAAATAAGTTATTTGTTTTTGCACGTTTTGTTTTGTGGGTGGCAATGGCTGTGGCACATGGTTTGTTTTTTTCTGCACTGACATCTCTTCGTCATGCAAAGACCTTGGCAAGAGCATTTGGTAAAGCCTTGCCCACCATGCCTAGAATGAAGTGTTGTGATGCGTCTGAACGGCAGTACATTGACTTCATCAACCATGTCCCGTGACATTATCTCGTAGTCTGCTTTAATGGCCTGATTTCTTGAAAACCAACCCTTCACGATGCCATGCTTTGTACCAATTTGGTAGTTGTCATTTCGAACTGCCATGACAACACCGGGTACATTCCGACAATCTAATCTACCCCTGTCAAACTCACTAACAGGGATAAGAACTACATCATTTTCCTGCAAAGGTACAAGCTTTTCCTGAGTTGTGTGCAGCATTTCAGCTCTGCTTTTTCCTTACCCTTAGTTGCATCACGTCTGCAAGTATCTAAAGAGATTGCTATTGTTCCCAAAACCTGTGCATCGGTTTCTGGAACCCTACTTGCACCCTCTTCCACTACAACCTCAAATCCCCTCTTCCACTACAACTTCAAATCCTGTTGCACCCTCTTCTGCTACCATTTCAAATCCTGTTGCACCTTCTTCTGCCACAACTTCAAAACCAGTTGCACCTTCTTCTGCCACAACTTCAACACTAGTTGCACCTTCTTTTGCCACAACTTCAACACCAGTTGCACGTTCTTCTGCCACAACTTCAACACCAGTTGCAACCTTCTTCTGCTACAACGTCAACACCAGTTGCACCCTCTTCTGTTCTGACTTCAACTTCAGCTTCGTTAGCTTCATCTGAACCTGTCAATTCTGCGAGAAACTGGTCAAGCTCCTCTTCTTTCTCCAACTTCTCTATGACCTCTTTAGGCAGACATGTTCTTTCAAGACCAGATTGACCCTTTCGACCACAAAAGACTTTCAAGGGTGTTCTTTGGCATAGATTCCTGTGGGGGGAGGAGTTCTTCTGCAGCATTATAAAACCGCAGACCTTCAGCCCATTGACTGGAGTTGTTGTCTATTGTCCAGGCAATCAACATCTGTTTCACGTCGGCGTTCGATCTCTCAACACTCCCCTGGGACTGTGGATGTCTTGGGGATCCGTGGACGATGTTCATCTGTGGCCAAATCAGTTTCATTTCATTGATGACAGATGCGGTGAATTCTCGACCGTTATCTGATTGCAGTACTGCCGGGGGGTAATCCAACAAAAAATGTCAATCAGATTGTATGCCGTTTCAGCTGCGGTTTTGGACTTCATTGGCCTCAACACTACAAACTTTGTGAAATGATCCTGGTAATTTAAGATGTATTTAAATCCACGGTCAGGGTTTGATTCCATTACAATGAGATCTACCTGTCCTCTTTCGGCAAAGGTCTTACTTTTTAAAGGCCGCACGACAAGTCCCTTGTTTGGTTTTGTCTTTTTCTTTTGGCATGTTTCGCATTTTGTCACAAAGGAGGAAATTATCTTTTGACTGATATTGCAATATTTATCGCATAGAACGTGTCGCAGCTTCTTTTCTCCTCCATGCCCAGTCGAAAGGTGAGCTTCGTACAGGATGTCGAACATCTCCGATTTCGTTAGCAGGTATTTGATGCCTTCGTCTGCATTCTTCCTCCGCTAAACACACACAAATAGTGCGAGGTGTGTGAGGCGTGAGCAAAAAGACAGTGAAGATAGCAGACTGACAGACAGTGAAAGTCGAATTTGTGCTAACAAACAGAGAAAAGGAAGGGAAGATAGGAGAGAGAGAGAGAGAGAGAGAGAGAGAGAGAGAGAGAGAGAGAGAGAGAGAGAGAGAGAGAGAGAGAGAGAGAGATTGTAATACAAAACGGAAATGTTTACCTTGATTATTTTCTTGCGTCCTGCAATTTGAATCATCTGAAACTTTTGCTTGAGATAGTAGGCTTTCTTGGATGATTGTGCCAGTTCATCCACCATACTCTGATACATCTCAACATCAGGCAACATGTAACTGTTCGATGTGGTGCCATCCAATCCTTCTTCGAATCGTTGCCGAAAAAGCACTCTTTCCTCAGCCATGGCTTCAGTTTGAATAACCAAGTCAGACTCTCAAATGGAGCACTCAATGCTTGGCTGATTAGAAATAGCCTTTCTGAGTGTTTATCACTTTTTTATTTTTAGTGACAGCTCATCTGCGCCTCAAGTTCAGTGTCTGCAATACAAGTGAGCTGGTGTTTGTAGTCTAAAAGTGACAGCTCATCTGTGCCTCAAGTTCAATTACAGCCGTGTGAAAGGCACATTTAGCCCGAACTTACAAATACAGTGTCTGCAATACAAGTGAGCTGGTGTTTGTAGTCTAAAAGACCAAGGTTGTAAAAGGAAGAGTGAGGTCGGAAAGGGGTAGTATATTAGAAAACAAATGAAAGGATAATCTAATAGGCCTATGAAAAAAGAAAAAAAGCATTGCTTAAAATGCAGACTAATTGCCTAATATGTTAGACTAGGTAATTTTTGCCTAATCACAGAGTAGGCTGCCTAGTCTGTAGATTAGGCAGCCTAGTCTGTAGATTAGGCACGGCTTTAAAATCAGTTTACAAGCTAGGCAACGCCACTGCCTAATTTACAGACTAGACAGATCAGTTGCCTAGTCAACAAGTTAGGCAAATTTACAAATTAGGCACGACATATATATATAGAAGAACAAAATAAAAACTCGAAATCCAGGTAACATTGGCTTCAGGATTTGCACTCACACACACCCCACTGATCGCTCAGTGCCATTCCTCAAGATTGTTCCCATTGAAAAAGTCGGAAGTGTAGACAGACTGCTATCCAGAGAAATATTCTGGCAAGCCAACCTTGGCACTATATTTATTGGTCTGAATAAAAGAAAGGATATAATGCACTTCTCAAAAGAAGAATAAACTATTCATAGAATAGGATGCCTGTCAAATTCCTACCATGAAGTGAAATAGACTCTACATAGTAATATCAAGAGTTTTAAATGATTTGCTTGTGCACTTTAAGTGCCTGTGGATGTGCCCTTCTTGCGTGTGCGATTTACTGAGACTTGTTCACGTTGGTTTTTCTACTTGAGCAGTCAGTCAGTCAGTTTCCTCCCCAAAGACAGG